>BSBK01010460.1:0-287883 GCA_027943335.1 Chamaecyparis obtusa | reverse complement strand
ACATTAAGGAGGCCAATTATAGCAGTATCGCCAACATCCATATTTGTAGTATCAGTGTGGACAAGGAAATTCACCAGCCCCACAATTGCTTAAAGCCCTCCAAAGGACGAATCGTCCACTATGCAACCCTCATTAAACTAGTGCTCCAATAAACTAGGGTGATCATAAAGATAGTCAATTCTTAGACCTTTACTCTTAAACAGAATGCAATTTACATTAAAGAAACCTACAAATCAACCGTGACTATAAAAATAGCTAAAAATATCTAACTACTACAAACAGGAAATGAAACAATCAAAACCTAATTACCCAGCTGTATGAGCTCAATATCGTAAACACAAACACAAGTATGGGACTACAACACAGAATAGGATGGTAGGGGTGGCAGCCATACATATTGTACAAACATGGTACACAAACCAATATATAAAAGTATGAGAACGAAAGCAATTTAACATAAAGCAAATTTAGCTAATGATGAAAACAATGAGTACAACCAAGCTACAAAGGAAAAGGAAGCTCACAAATAGGAGGTAAAAGAATCCTGAGATCTTCTGCTCCTTCCTCCTTCAAACCTACACATGATAGAAAGGGAAACCATTGGGGCTGTTTGGATAACTGGCTCAGTCAAGTCCCTGTTTTGGTCTTTCCACTGAACAACAACCAAATAGATAGATAAATTTGGTGATAGATTTAACCAATAGATGATAGATGATAAAATTATAATAAAGTGAATAGAAAGAATGTGATTAAGAAATGACAATATGATCAAACAAAATGACATGAAGTGAGATGAGTGAACACCCCTTCGAATCCATGAAATTAGATCTCGATGTGATGAAAGGTGAGATAGTGACCAAGGTGGGTAGAGCTACAAGTGAGAGTACCAAAACACTGTGAGAATTGTCCAAGATGATGAAGGAGGTTTCCAATCCAAGAATCACCAAGAAGAAAGACCAAAATGAAGAAGAGACCCAAATGAAGGAAATTATGAATTTTTAAACTAGCCAAAGGATTATTGAGATTTTTGAGAAGTGGTAAGAAGCATTTCACTACAAAAAAAAAAGTAGTTGTAATTTCTTAAGGTCCACCTGAGTGTCTGCAGATTCTTGGGAGGAGTGTGTGTCATGCGGATATGTCCACAACAGGAACCAATCCTGAGCCAAACAAGCAACATGCTCAAAAAAATTGTACAGTAAAATGACAAAGCAATAGAGGGACGTGGAGGCTTACACAATTTTTTATTTTTAGCGTAAGGTAGAGGAATCATGTAATACGACATTACACAGGGTGTAATTTATGTCATTACATTTTTCCCCCACTTTAGAAAGCATATCACAATTAAAGATGCAAGCTAAAGTAGAGAAAGCTTACCTACTTGAGTCATTTGTCCACATGGAGTTTCCCCTAGGTATAAGTCCTAAATGTTACAAGATTTAATCCAGCATGTAAGATGAAAACAAGCATGCTAGATGGAAAAAAAAAGATAATGATAAGATAGTGATCACTAATAGTATGTTGATATGGCTAGTAAATTGTGTTATGCTAGATATCCATACGATAGGGTAGTTTTGACTGCACTGATTCGTGTAGCAAAGGTTAGATAGTCATATGATCGGGAGACTAATCATTTTCGGTACAAGTAACAAAGGCTAGATAGTTATACAATATCGGAGATATTTTCCACAACAAGTCAAATTGTGATATTGCTATCATGATTCAACTATGTGTATTTGATTCAAAATTCATTAGCCCATGTTTCATGAGTAGTGGCCCACAAGAAAATTTGGATTCACCTTGGAGGAAACTAGGGTGGTAAGTGTTACTTGAGTTGGAGTATTACTGGGATGGGTGACCTCCTGGGAAGTCTCGGTGATTCACCTCTATGAGATTACCTAGATGAAATGAGAGCTAAGTGTTTAATTTATTCTCATGAAATATGGATTCTTTTGAGCCACTACTATGAAACATGGACCCATGAGTTTGACTAAAAAACTACATAGTTGAATCTTGATAGTAATAACACAGTCATACAATATAACGAGAGATTTTGATAGTGCAAGTATGGGTAGTAGAGCTAGATGGTCATACAATAAGGAGAAAGATGCATTGGTACAAGTAGCAAAGTTATATGGTCATATGATACGGAGAAATATTTGATAGGTGGATTGGCCCCCATAGAGGGTAACAAATAGGTTTAAAAAATTGTAAACTTTTTGAAAAAACCTATGATATAAATGACAAGATATAATAGCCCCCCTGAATGGGAAATGTGTTACACAAAGGGTAAAATGATGTGTTCAAAGGATAAAGATATATTTTGGCATGTCAATGTAATTATATGATTATGGAATTTCACCCCAAATAGATGACACATGATATCCACCAACATCAAGACAAGCAAGAAGAGACAAGGGGATCTGATTATTTGACATCGGAACACATAAGAATAAAAATATTTTTAATATATATGACTACAGATGGTTATTTCATTAAGGATGAGATATTTAGATTGTAATAAGAGCACATGAAGACAAGAAAAATAAAAATTTGGGTCAACATGGAAGAAGACCTAAATGCCCCCAACACTTTGCATTGTCCTCAAATGTCAATATTTAATGCTTACAAAATAAAATTACGTGATAAAAAAAAAAGATAAACTTTATGAAATATCACTCTATCTTCAAGTACCAATGAAGTAATTTGGGGTCCTAAAGAGGGGTAAACATTTAAAGATAACCATGGTGGAACATAGATAGTCACACTCTATTCTAGATAGATGTAGTAGTGGGAACTGTCTCATAGATCATCCCCCAATAGATCATCATCCTTCCAATCTTGATCTTATGTAGAGGGAGGTCATGACTATAGTGGGATAGATGCTACAGAAACCCCAAGCGCCTTGCGAGTATCTAAACCAAGGATGAAGTCACTTTGACATTCTTGTCTAAAATCTCAACAAGGACAAGTGTGGAGGATTACGTAAAGATCATTGTCAATGCCAGAATATTCTTGAGCGAGTTGAACATACAAGCCTCATAGGATATAGGCCACTCAATTTTAGGAAATTTTGAAGGATCCATATCTCCAACCTTTAAGAAAGGGGTACTAATGATTTCAAGAGAAGTCAAATCTTGATCTACTGCAAGCACAAAAATAAAGAAAGGATCTACTAGAGAAAACTTGCAATGAATAAACTTAGGAATGAGGCCAAAGTGCTCAAAATTTATCTTTAAGGATGGAGGGAATACCCTATAATCCATAATGGTGAGCCTAAGAACCTTGATAAAGGTTGATATGATGATCAATAGATGGAAAGGACCAAGTAGACATGACAACACTTGACACCACTTGTGTATGTAGCATGTCTATAGTTTAGGGAATGGTGGGATATCAGGGAAGCAAGATGATTAGCAAAGGTTCCTGGGAAAGGGAGATCGAACCTAGACTTTCTTGGTGGGATTCCCAATAGTTGCTCCTAGAGATATAGGAAGCGAAATGGATATGTGGCTAGACAAAGGATAGATATAGTAGAAGATAAAATAGGAGCTGAAGAATGCAACAAAGACACAAGAACTAAGGGATCAGTCTCTTCCTTTTTTATGACATTGTGTTCTAAGGCCCTAGCCTACCGATGATGATTATGATCTTCACAAGATGGCTCTTTTGAAGGTGTGAACTAGGATGAGAAGCCTACAGAGGCATATTAACTCTTTCTCCATTGGGGCAGTCATTGATGTCATGACTAAAAGGGAGAGAGCCCTACCAATGAAGTAAGAGATGTTATTGATTGAGTTAACCTGTAGGATCAACCATGGGTGGCTTCCTCTTTTCAATTTTCAACTAGTAGGAGGAATAGAAGATTCCCTCAAAATTTGTAAAATCTTTAGAAAATGCAAAGGCTTCCCCTGAGATATATGCTTTCCTTGGGCCCAGAATGAAGAGGGAACAAAGGATGAAGCCTGTTGAAACATAGGGGTTAGCTAAGATGAAGGAGAAAAAATTGGAGGGGAAATAGGTACTACAAATTTGAAAGAGAGTTCCCCAAATTTGTAAATGTTATAAGCTATGAATGAAAATCCTATCACGAAAGAAGGGGCACTACTAGAGTAGGCCAAAAGTGATCCATGGAATCCCTCATAGGATACTAGGGTTCGATATCCAGTACTTGGGATTGAATGTACAATACACTTATGGGAGAACTTTAGACACTTATGAACCACTGAGGGGACTACCCCCATAGAGATCAGCAAGAAGATACCCAAGTTCACTTGGCAGACGTTTGACTCAGGAATGAGGAATGTGAAGGTAGTTTCATAGTGATAGACTATTATGAAACCTAATTATTGTCTAGCACTTTTCATATCACATATGGTGTAGCCCATTCACAAAGAGTATCTCCTGATGACATCCATTCTACATGCAGGATCAATCATCATGCCTCTCATGCCATTAAAATTGATCTACATTGGGATATACAAAGTAAAAGGCTCTTCTCTATAAGGGTCATCTAGAGGGGCAAACAATATCTTTGTTTTGTGGATCTCTGATTGGATAGAAATATGGAAATAATAACCATATTGACAAATGGGGTATCACTCGATAGAAAAGGAAATGACGTAGAAGACCTAGCTTCACGTCAAGTTCACCAAAATTTGGAGAAGGGAATTTTCCACCCTCGAGACTGATAAAACTACAAGGGGTGAATCAGCCCTTGCACCACCTCACTAAATTAGCATTGTTATGGGTTCCTTATGCTAGTAATGACTAAGAAATTTAGAAGACTTTTCAATTATTAATATTTTAAGCTTAAATGAAATGCAAGGTAAATTAAAGAAACTAAATTTACTTGACTATATTAATAGATAAAAATATATTTTAACTACTGCAAACAGGAAAGTATACTATCAAGACTAACTACCCAACTCTATGAGCTCATTTTCCTGGATGCCAATGTGAACCTAGGACTACAATGTCGATAGAGGACAACAACATGATGCACATATGTCCTATATATACATGGTACAAAAACCAAGATAGAAAAGTATGAGACACAAAACTAATTCAATAGAAATAAAATTTATTCTAATGACAAAAAATAGAGAGTACAACTAAGCTACAAAGTTAACTATTACAAGGGAAATGAAGGAAAAGTAAATCTCATAGATAGTAGATAGAAGAGTTACAAGATCTTCTACTCCTTCCTCCTTCAAAACATGCACAAAAATAGAAAGGGAAAATTTTGGGGATTTTTGGAGACCTGACTCAATCAAGTCCATGTTTTGGTGTTTCCACCTCCACAACAACCTAATAGATAGATAGATAACTGATAGATGAATAAAATGACAATAAAGTAAATAAAAATAATGTAATTGATATGTTACAATATGATCAAATTAAATGAGATGAGGTGAGATGAGTGAAATACCCTTCAAAGCAACAAAATTAGGGCTTGGTGGGATGAAGATTAGATAGTGACCAAGGCAATGGAGGAGTTTCAATATGAGATTGTGTGCACATTGTGAGAGTTTTCCAAGATGGTGAAGAAGGTTACCAGAAGCAAAGAATCACCAAGAGGAAAGATCAAAATGCAAGAAGATACCCAAATGAAATCAAATCATAATGTTTTAAGTTAGTTGAAGAATTCCTAATGTTGGTGAGTGATGATAAGAGGTGTTACACTATAAAACAAAAAGCATTTGTAACATCCCAATGACCACCTACACAACTTTAGATTTGTGGAACGAATATGCATTATGTGGATGTGTATGTGGTGTGCATGCATCTTGATTCAAATAAGTCACATGGTCAAGAATTCAAATAGGAAAATGACAAAGTAGATGAAGTGACATAGAGGCTTACATGGATTTTCAATTTTTGGATAAGGTAGAGGCATCATGTAATGAGGAATCACACATGGAAATTATAACACTACATATACCTATAGGTATGAGAACTAAATTTGTCAACTAAAGATATAATAATATATTAAAATCTAAATGCATATACACAAATAATAAATTTAAAGTTCCAAAAAATAAAATTATAAATGTGTTAGGGTAATTATCTAGATATCATTTACTAATTTATTTTGTTATATTAAAATTTTACTTTTGAAATATATGCAATTGCACACGTTGGTTGTATGGTTGATGTCATACCATCCTATGAAATTACCATATTATTGTAAGTTATATCTTTAAACAATTTCATATTCATTTGGGGCTCACTCCAATTGCTTTTCCTCATGCCCCTGTCAGATGAATGATTGTGCTTATTCCATGGCTAAATCTGAAAGCCCAACACAATATTGAGCACACAAACCAAATTTCATGCCAAAATGGAAGGACTATGGTTCTTAGTGCCAATTTCCTCAAAGACTATGGCGCTAGGTTTAGTATTACAACATTTTGGACCCACATTTAAACCTCTAATGGTCATAAGTTTTTTGAGTGAGAAAATGTTTCCGACGTTGGCCTTCTTCAAAATCATCAACAAGTGTCATACATTTAAGTGAAAAAGAAAGCCTCGCCCCCTCATTTGAATATTTCTCAATTACATTCACATCAAACAATTCAATTCCAATTGAACAAGTAATCAGTCATCTCCAAAGTAGTGAAAAAGAGGTCAATCATTCAAGTTTCTGGTAGTCAAGATGGCATCCTTGATCAATTTTATGTGTTTCCTCCATGAGTGAAGGCATGCTAACTCCTTACCTGGAAACATCAACCTTTGATGAAGCTAAGGTATAAATTTTAATTCAACATTTTCCTTGATGTTTTTAGCCTTTTCCTAATCAAAGGCACACTCTCTTTTTAATCCCCATTTCTATTGGGGAGGTTAATTCCTTCTTGGGGTTTGGCTTAGGAAAGCCTCTATATAGACCAATATATTTTCTCTCATGTCTGAGATTCATATTTGGACAATTTGGATTATAGATTCATGAAGAGAAAACTATGATGAACAAATCTAGATCTTGAAGAAGTGAGAAAACCTAGTCACCATCAATTAGCTCCAATGACTAGAACACTTTTTTGCCAAAAACTTTCAAGTATGCTCTATAGGGAATCCATATCTAGAATCCATTCATGAAATTTGCATCAAACATCTTCAAGTCAGTGGTGCCTATTAACATAGACTGGCACTTTTAGGCTCAAATTGTATACCAACATTCCTTTATGAATCCAATTTCTAGATTTGTCTTTAAAATTTGCATATATGTTATACAGCTTACTTTTTATACTAATTATTATTAATTTTACTTAGTTCTTTAATTCCAATTCATATATATCTAATCATATCCAACCAACAATCAAAGGAGAACAATCAACCACAATGCCTAGCTCTCCTAACAAGCTAAATTTGGGCTTGTTTGGTTGTTCCCCAATGAAGTTGTTTGGAAATGGTTTCTAGTTTGCATTTTTAGGCTAGAACACCATTTTTCATACAATTCATTTTGGTGAACCCAATGTATCTTGCATAATTTTTTATTTGGATGTTTAGATTTGAGTTTAATTGCATAAAGATTTTAGATTTAGATACATTAAATGTTAAAATATATCATTTGCATAGTTTATTTTGCTTAATTAAGTGGTTAACTATTGATTTTATTGTTATTTTGCATTGTTTAATCACTTGTTGTTGGGATTATGGAAAGGTGAGTTACTGAGAGGGGAGGGGTGAATCAGTAACCCTAAAAACTTTTGTTCTCAATCCACAAGATAATACCCTTCATTAACCAACTGTCATATTCATAGTTACCATTCATTCATGAATATAACTAAAATGTAAATACATCTAACCTATCAAATAAGCATTCATGAAACTTCATACATTTGACACAAAGATTTTGGTATCACAAAAACCCTTGTTAGAAGGTAAAAACTGTTGTGGGGATGAAACCCACAAAGCTTCACTATTGTAATAATAAAGTTGCCTATTAGGGCATACAATTTTGATCACTTTTGATGATCTTACCCTATTAGGAGTAACAATTAAGACCTGTTAAGATCTACCTTGTTAGAGGATTTTAACAACACTCTTTAAGTGTGCACTCAGTTAAGAGATTTACAATGAGACGGTTAAGTCTACTCTGTTAAGAGATTTATGTTATAGTTGTTAGAAAGTAACAGCATAAATGATGTGGTTGTTGCAACTTACTTTGCATAATATCATATTTACTTAGCCCTTAACTGAAATCACCTTTATGTGATAGATATCTCCTTCAAATATTGCTCGGCAACCTCTGGTTTGCTCTGATATAATCCTTAATACTTAGTAAAAACTTAGCATCATAACCTTGTCTGATCTTCAAATATCTCCTCTAGGCGGCTACTTCTCATCATTGTTATCTTGATATGTTGTCTTGAAAATACTTAAATCATAACGATTTAGACCTAATTAAGGTTATGGAAACATCTAGAAAACATTTGATCAACGAACCAAATGAATAACATAATTCAAATCTGCATAGGGATCATCACCAATCTATTTGAAATCTCCAAGAAATCTTTACTTCAATTTATGTAAACTATTTTCTAGATCGGTATAAATCGTTTACCTTATTTTCAATGTCATTACAAACTTTTATGTGAATCCTGCATTGCTCGATAAATATTGTATCTCTGGCTCGGTAAAATACTGATGTTCGATAATCAGGTATACTTAGTTATCACTGTACTCGGTATGCTCGGCAATCATGTGGCTCGGTGTAGATGCTCGGTCAAGTATGTGCTCAGTTAACATGTCTTTCTCCTTATTCTTTGCTCGGTTACTATACTTAATACTTTGACCAACTTGTCTATTTTCTTTTATTTACCGACTATATGTGTGGCACTAATAAAAAAACTTAATACAATAGGTGTAACACTTGTTTCATTTCTAGTACCTTGCAATCTATTTCACAATGTCAAAAAAGGCATTAAGGGCATAAACCAATTCCTTAATTTTTGTGATTGTATGAGTTCCATTTCCCATTGTTTAGAATCCAATACCATTGTAAGAAGAAGTTCTATTGATGCAATCATGATAGGAGGGTTCCAAAAGGAACAGTCCAGACCATGCAGCAAGAGTAAGCACAAAGAAAACAACACAAGGAGATTGAACAATGCATAACCAAATCCTTATTATATTATCGAAATCATCTACAATTGGATAGAAACATGTCGGTATATAGATTCAGCGCACATGTCTAATTACATAACATGTCCTAAAACATAAAGAACAAGCTTCAGACCGACAAGCCTAAATTTAGCATTCAACTTCGGTTCTCTGAAATTACCATAGCTACTTAGAATGATTGTTACATTTAATTAAATACCCTCTGAAAGTCCCAAAGATCTGTGTTGGCCCAATCAAACTTAATTACCGAAATATGGATCAAATGTGTTACAAGAACCATGTCGGCTTCAACATGAGAAATCCTTCGTTGAATGCATAACATAATGTGCGAACCAAAAGGGATGTTGGCCAAGGGACAAGGAACATACAATGATGTGCCAATTAGATCCACACTTAACGAAATAGCTCCAAGATGGTCTGGTGAACCCAACTAGTCGTTATAGTTCAAAACTAATCTAGAAGAACCGATGACTCTGGAAGCAATAACTTGTCGAAAAATCCAAAATAAGATTCAAGAACATGTATGTCGGCCAAATCTAGTTCCACAACAGAAAAGAACAATAGACACTGAAAAATCATTTTTATTTTTTTTTATTTTATTTTTTTTGGGGGGGGGTGATGAAAGATTGTCAATGACCCAAGGATGCTCCTACATCAAACACCCCTAGTGAGAAGAAGATGTTCCATAAGAGGAAATTATGAACATCTTATAGGATTCAAGGCATAAGTCACATGCTCATTCTTGACCCACATATCCTCTTTATCCGCAACTTTATTTCTCTTCAACTCTGCTCTTCCTTATGTCAGCTCCATTATCTTACTCTGCTCTTCCTTCTATCAGCTCCATTATCTTACTCTGCTTTTCACTTTTTATCTCATTCGTGCAAGATAGTAAGGGACTTTTACTACTACCTCTTGTCTTCTTCACATCTGGTTTATCTCTTCTACAAGACTTCCTCTGATCCAAAGTCTCCTATTGTTTTACCTTACCTCTATCATCATTTAGCTCCCTCTTGTTCTCAGATCCAATCTTAAGATCCCTCTTCTAATTCACACCAACCTTTATTATAACTTCTACATTCTGATTCTTGGAATAGTAACTCTTCACAATGCACAAATTCCTTGCACTTTTCCCCTCTTTCTCCTTTAAGGGAACCAAAGTAAACTTATGTCCATCCTTTTTTATTGTGACTAGGTTTCCTCTATAATCATGAATAGCTCCTCTATCATATTGCCAAGATTTTCCCAATAGAACATGACAAGCACACATAGATACCACATCACACAATACTTCATCTCTGTAAGGCTCAATGTTGAAATTCACCAAACATTGTTCTTTCACATCCACCATGTGATCATCTTGAAACCAATGTATCCCATAAGGACAAGGATGTTTAAACCTCTTCAAGCCAAGCTTTTGCGCCATCTCTTAAGATACCAAATTATCAATACTACCGCTATCCATAATAACCTTACAACATTTACCTCCTAATTTGCACACTGTATTAAATAGATTTCTCATTTCTATAGGTTCAACTTCCTTCTTACTAAATAGGATTCTTCTAAGCATAAGAGATTATCCCATCTCAAGTTTTTCCATATTGTCCATAAATTCATCGGTAGTCTTCTCCTCATGTGCCACAAGATTCTATTTACCCAAGTTTTTGCTAGATCCTTCAGAACATTGAAAAGCTCTATGTTCTACGCTATCACATTTGAAACAAGTACCTCTGAAATCCTTGCTACCACTTCCTCTCCTAAGTGTCCTCTAATCAGGTTACTCTATAATGGTTTACTTATCTTTTCCATTACTACTTGTTTCTCCTTTCCCCTAGGATTACCATGTCTTCTCCTTAACTTATCTTTTGCCTTCAATGCATATTGATAAGCATCCTCTACTATAGAAACCCGCAACATAATCAACTCATCTTGAATATTAAATCTCAAACCATTAATATATCTAGGTACCTTCTCCTTAGATATCTCTTGGTGTCTAGATCTAATTGTCATCTTGTAGAATTCTTTGGTGTATTCCTTCACACGCATGCCCTTATGCTTCAGATCCTGCAATTTCTTGAATAATTCCAATTCGTAACCTTCGGGAATGAATTTAGCTTTTAACCTAGCAACCATTACCTTCCATCTAGTGATTTCCATTTCAACATTCTCCTCTCTATCTTTCTGCAATTTTTTTCACCATAAGGCAACATGACCCTTCAACTTAATCTATGCTAACCCAACCCTTTGTGGATCTCTGATGTCTTCAAGCTCAAAATAATCCTCCAATTCAGTGATCCAATCTATCAAGTCTTTAGGATGCAAAGAACTAGAGAAATTAGAAACTTCCATCCTATGACTTTTACTTGTGTCATAGCCCTCAACAATCTTTCCTCTTCTATTGGTACCTCAGGTACTACAGTCTCAAGATCTTTAGCAACTTCCTCATATTCCTCCTCAATCTCAAGATTCATTTGCAATCTAGCCAATACATTTTGGATCTTAGTCCTCATCTCATTCTTGAAGTCCTCCATCATTTGTTCTAGCCTTCTAGGGTTCATTCTTCTAGGTGGCATCTTCCCAATCCTCAGGTACAATTGCCTCAACTTCAGCAATTTGATTACATGGATTCAGTTGCCTCTCACTTGGCGATCTACTAAACACACTTGCAGCCTGTCTCCCACTCAACGATCTGTTCACCTTCGGTATACCTTCAACAACTCATTCAAGTCACCAACCGGCAAATAATTCCTCTGTGATCCCCTTGCACAAGTCCTTTGCGATTACGGGCCAGATCCACTCTCTATCATCCCACAACAAACATATATAGGTCTTCACAAGCTCAGGAGCTCAAATATGCTAGCACCGGAAAATCAACCTTGCTCTTATACCATCTGACATAGTCACAGCGGGAGGGCTCCAAAAGGAACAGTCTAGACCGTGTAGAAAGAGTAAGCACAACGGAAACAACAAGGAGATTGAGCAATGTAGAACCAAATCTTTATTGTATTATCAAAATCATCTACAATTGGCCAACATGTCGATATATAGATTTGGTGCACATGCCTAATTACATAACATGTCCTAAAACATAAAGAACAAGCTTCAAACCAACAAACCTAAATTTAGCCTTCAACTTCGATTCTCCAAAATTCTCATCGCTGCTTAGAATAATTGTTACATTGAATTAAATACCATCTGAAAGTCTTGAAGATTTGTGTTGGCTCAATTGGACTTAATTACCAAAGTATGGATCAAAAGTGTTATAGGAACCATGTTAGCTTCAACATGAGAAATCCTTTTGTGAATGTATAACATAACGTGCAGACCAAAAGGGATGTCAACCAAGGGACAAGGAACATAGAATGATGCATTGATTGGATCCACACTTCATGGAATGGCTCTGAGATGGTCTGGTGAACCCAACTAGCTATTATAGTTCAAAATTGTTCCAGAAGAACTAATGACTCTAGAAGCGATAACTTGCCAAAAACAAAGCCAATTATTCGAAAACTCCAGAATAAGATTCAAGAACATGTCCGCCAACCAAATCTAATTCCACAATAGATAAGAACAACAGAAACTGAAAAACTAATATATATATTTTTTTGGGTGATGCAAGATTACCAAAGACCAATGATGCTCCTGCATCATCTAGACTCGTGGCTTCCTGAGGTTCAAAACTAAGGGTGTTGAGCCTCAATTGGTTATTTGACTTGATCCCAACAACGAGGAATCCTCTTCTCTTAATCCAATGCCTAACATTTTTTAGAATGCTTCCTCCATGATTCTCATTATGAGGATGAACCTTCAACACAATTATCTAATGAATACTTGGGGAAGTCTGCACAAGCAATTGGAAGGTCTTCAACAATTTTTTAGTCGAGAAAACTTGGTTGAAGAGGCCATCCCCTTGATTGATGGGTTAACAAAGTTGATTTAAAATGATGAATGTGGTGTGGACGTTTTGCATGGCATAGCTTACATACGGGATGAAAACACTATGGAGATGACAAATTGTGTTGAAGTGCTTGGTCATTTCATCCCTCCAAACAAAGTTGAGAAATCCATGCCAATACTTTCTATAGTAAATGTGCCTACATACACATCTTCCATCATGGATATCACTGCAAAACATGGCAATGCTACACATGTTAGTAGAGGGGGAATCCTACTAATCAATGTCCATGTGCCACCTTCACCTCCTTCAACCAACTTCCCTTTTGTTTCTCAACCATCTCATCAACCCACTACCAAGATGTGCCACCCAACTACTATGCTACACCTTCAAATTCTCCATCACCATCCAATTTTCCCAATCCAATTCATCCACTAAAGCTACCATAAACCACTTGGTCCAAAATGTTTCATCCTTACAACAGCAATTGGCCAAGATGACCTAATCCAAGTTTATTATTCTTACATGGTTTGTCACTAGCCCACTTATAGTTGAGATCATTCACATAGCACTTGCACAACACATTGATGTTCCGAGAAATATAATACGCACGATGACCCCCAAACTCATGAAAAAAAAAATTCCACTTTATATAGTGATTTCTCCTATGACCCCAAACTTCTTATAAAACTCTTCCCGTGTTCTTTAAAAGATAAAGATTTGGAACGTTGTTGCCCCTTGCCTAGTTATTCAATTAATACTTTTCAACAATTGGCAAATGCATTCATTCAACATTTTCAAAATAATATTGTGACATAAGTTACATTGATTTAATGCATTACAAACTAGTTGCAGAAGGAAAAGTAACTAATTTTGTTAGTAAATATAAACATTTGTATGCAAAATTTACTTATCTTATTCTTGATGTTGATGTTCAAAGGATTTTCATTAATAATTGCAAAGGGAAATTAGAGAAAAGGCTTTGTTTTGTGAGTTCACATCTTTCACATTACTATGCACAATGCTTCATTATTATCAATTTCAAGTTGGACAATATGAATCTTTGTTACCTTTCACTCGAGTTGATAGGAACCGAGATGCTCAACAAACATTTTAAAACTTTACAAAACAAAATAAAATTCTCATTGAGATCAATAGTAACAATTATTCCTATCATATTGACACTCAAATTATAGGTGCAACTCCTTTTGTAGCTCACTTCATTTCTAAAACAAAATTTTGTACAACTTCAGGTATATTAAAAATAAACATTATCTTTATCTGACTATTTAAAAATTTATCATTGGCTAAAAAAAAAAATTTAAAAGAAGTCGGGTAACTGCAGATAGAGGTACGGTTATACTATTGTCTATGCCGCACCCCAACTGTACCATTTATTCTATTATTAAATAATTAGAAATTAGAATTCTCACTGTATTTTAATTTTTAATTTTTTAATAGTAATTTTGAATTAATTAATAATTAAAATAAATAGTACTATTTCGGTGCTGCATAGACGTTGACGACGCCCATTCACGTGTCAATCTAGAAAAAAAAATTGTATTAATTATCAGACTAGGTAACACCACTTCTATATTAGTTACCAAAGCCATTGAAATTGGTGATGATCCCCAATTCAAGCATGCCCAATTATGTTGTCAATACTTTCGCTAAAATAGAGACCCATTTCATGGTCTGGAATTTTTTTTTATGCTGTGCAAATCACTTATGGAGAGTTTGACTATGCGAACATTCTATAATACAAGACGCCTACAAAACCTCTTAAGCTGCACCGACTGCGAGCTAAAACTTCGGAAAACTAATTTAGATACATCGCAACTTCATCAAGACCTAGATGGCTTAAACCAAAACATAGAGACAGAATTATTGAAGATGCCTGCTATATTCAAGACAAAAAAAAGTTGCGTGCTGCTATTATGTGATGAGCTATAAATTATAATGGGTTCCTCGTATATAACTTTTAACTGCCATTTACTATATCATTGTAATTGAGATTGATATATCCATCTTTAACATTAATCATTCAGGCCATGCAAACTTTGCAAATGTTCACTGGCCATTAATAAAACTGTGGATTAGAAGGTCAATACATATAGGGGACATCGAAAGCCATTATGGCCAACTCTGTTCGTTATCCTGCGAGCCAAAAATAAATAAAAACTGCATCATTACAAGCGATATACAGAGTACCCAACAATATAAACAGCGAACAATCACAGTTACAACCGTTCAGGAAGGATTCAACACAAATACGTGCATATGATCAAACCCAAATAGGGAAGACCATGTGGTTAGCTTCAAATTAATAACATACGCCATCATGCTATATACCAGAATAATATTTGTCGCTGCAAATACACCAGAAATTATATATTTCGAGCATAATTGAAGAATTGATACATAGAAAAAGACCTAAAGCATTAGGAGAATCTGGGTTAAGCGGACTCCAAAATATAAATTAAACTCTCAATTCCAATATTCTAAACATCAGAAGAGGATATGTAGACTCCTACCAAGATCTAGAGGCGTTAGGAGAATTAAGATTGGGCAGAATACAAAACTATAAAATTGAATTCTCAATTGAAATAAACCAGAATCTAATTTCTTCGAGTGTGGGTAGGTTCTGGTTCACTAGCAGAATTGAACTATCCGCAACCTCCCGCTCAAAGTCAACAATAGGTGTTAAATTTAGTAAAAAAATCCTAACACTTTCCCACCAGCGTTCTTTCTCCTAGCCTCGTCATGGTCCATGATGCCAGCAGATGTGGTCAAGACGATGAAACCAAACTGCACATAAAGAAACAGCTATGAATCCAATAAAATATAAATTTGACGAGAAGCAAAAATATGCATGCAGATTGCAAAATGTATTTAAGAGGTAAAGAGTTTTAAATGACGATTTTTACCAAAAGTTTACCTGTCGAGAAGGAAGTAATCTAGCAGTCCACGATTCAATTTCTTTCACCCCAACATCAAATCGAGGACTAATTACACCACACTTGTTGAGCCTTCCATTGAGCTCTACAACCACCTTTCCAGATCTGTGGTCATCAATAAGTTCAAATTCTCCAATATAGCCTGAACGAAGCAGATGCACCTATTAAATACTTAAGGAATGCACCGATAACAAACAGAAATAACTTTTAAAACAGATTTTACCATGTTTTTGCATGACTTGGAGAAACTTGATGATAACTTTTGATGATGGCCTGATCATCACCTGGCGCTTCCCACATTTCTCTGCATTGTACATGCTCCTAAGAGCATCATTTAAAACACTAATCCTGACCATTGTAACTTATCCTGCATAAACGGGGTACTTCAATGGTAAATAACTTTTCCCATTTCCATTAATTAAATTGAGAAAACCTACCCTGTGAAAATCCTATAAAGAAACACAGAAATTCCGCACACATTTTAGAAGAGCTCCTAGGGATCTTTACACATACAAAAACAATGCGGGCAAATCATATGCCCTCATAAAACCATCTCTAGAATTAATGATTCCATTTTCAAATGGACCAGTAATACAGCAGATCAAATGAAAACTAAATCAAGAAGAAAATTTCTAAGAGATTATTATTCAATGCCTATAACCACCTGTCTTCCTTCTGTTGTATAATCTGGTTTTAACTGAACAAAATTATATCAAACAAGAACAACACCTACCCAGATGGCCAAACTAACAATCACGTATCAATATAGTAATATTTCTGGATTATGGCTGTATAACATTTTTTATCATCAACATTTCAGATCATGCTCCATTCTCCATGATAAATAGTCAGAATGAGTTCAAGACAGAAAAGAGAACGAAAAGAATAGTAGCAGACCAGGATATCCAAATAGATGTGGGGAAGGGGGCAAAAAAATCCAATAAATTATAATGGCAAAGAAATTGAAAAATTCAACTAATTAGTCCAAAGTAGAGAAATAAAATTGGAAGGAAATTTGGCAAAACAGGGAAGGCCAAAATAAAATGAATAAAAGAAAGGAAACAGAAAAAAAAAACCCAGAATGAATTACATATAGATGAAGTATATGTTAACATATAGCTACGATCGGATATGGTAATATATATATATATATATATATATATCATTTGATAATTGTATATGTTACAATGCAGTTAATATTAACAATCGGTTATGAAGGGTCATGACCCTACGTAGCATAAGCCACATATGGTCATGAATGTACTCTCTGCTCATTCCTTCATTCCCTTCGCTTTCTCTCTCACACTCTTCCTTGTTTTAGGGTTTAGATCTTCTCTTATATAAACAACTGAACTTCTTCAAGATTTAAGATCTATGATCCAGATTTACTCTTTTTGCCGCTTAAGCTCTACTAATTCTGATTGGCTCCAAGTGATGCATTGGGATCAATAAATTTAAAAAAGGAGCGTAATTACCTTCGTAATTACCTCAACAAACAAAATTCAAAATATGAATGTCGGCCAAAACATTTTACCTCAATGACTATGCCATAACAAACTCATATGTCGATTCTGGCTAACTCAGCAATTAATGTCCTTGGGTACTCGGCATTCGCTGATATCATTGTTGCTCAGTATTCATTACTTTACATAGCTTGGCAAAAACTTAACTCGGTTAATACAGAAATACATAGTGACCATTGATTTACTCGGCAGTACTACTGCTCGGTAAATATACATTACATGACTCGGCCTATTCATGATGACTCGGTCGCAGTGATGACCGACCATCATTGCCTAAATAATGACCAAGTGTAACTCACTAATAGTCAACAAAACTATAGAGATCTACAATCTCCCCCTTTGACATTAGTGGCAAAAACACTTTGTCATGACATTACAATTGTATTTACAAAAGTACTTCGTATTAGCAGAATACTCCCCCTAAGATATATATATAGAAAATTTTGTTAGCTTCCTTTGTGCCTGAATATGTCATGTCATTTAATTTCCCCCTTGCTTTTGATACGCCTGATTTCTTCGGGAGTAGGGATCGTGAAGTATTTCTGCAGAAATGGTTTATGAAGCATCATAACCATATGTAATGCAGTTTCCCACCCTGACGTAGCAACTTTCAAAACTTTTGACTGCACTTCTAGCTCGGCAGCTAGATTGACTAGGCCATCATCTGTAGAAAGATGAGGATCTTTCTGTGTTAAGTCCTTAGCCTTGGCTAGCTCTCTTTGAATGGTCTCCAGATGCGGTGTCAATATTGTTTGCATAGAGAGTAGACAAGCCCTTATCTTACCATCATTAGCCATCAACTCGGCTATCCTTCCTTGTGTATGCATAAGCTTGGCATAATGTTTTAAAACAGAATTTGCATCCAAGCTCAAGGATTGACCAGTAGACTTGATTTCTTGCTGTAGTTTGTCTACCAACCCCTGGTTATCCTTTGTGAATTGTTTTACATTGCACAGTTTGGTAAGCAAAGATTGTGCATTCACTACCACTTCTTCTGAATCAGTTATCAGAGTAGAAAGTTCTACCTGTTTTACTGCAATCTCGGCAGATACCTTGGTCATTACCTTCGTTTCAAACTTTTTTTCTGACCACTGCAACAGCTTGTCACTTGCATCACTTCTGCCATTAGTTACTGTCTTGACAATATGGACAAGTTGTTCCAGTATGGGAGCAGAATTATTTACATCAGACATTTCAAAAGCATCAATAAAGATTTCTTTTATGTCTTGCAAGACTTGCTTTTGCTGATGTTCTCTTCTTAATTCTTCTTGCCTGCTTTTCCTCTGCAGTAGGTCTTGCAATATTTGCATCTGTTCATATGATAAGTTATCGGAATCCCATTTCGGAATTACAATAACTTTGTCAATAGTTACCTCCGGTGAAGAAACTTTCATCTTCTTTTTAAGTGCCTTCTTTGGTGTGCTCCCACTCCACATTTGTACAAGAGCTTGTATTGCCTCTTGTTCCTTCGACTCTTGAATATCCATAGCTTTGTCCTTCTCTTCTTTTCCCTTATCCTCTACATAAAGAATTACATTCACTGATGCAGACTGATCTCCTTCAATAACAATGGTAATCTATTTCAGTACAGCACTCATATATTCTCTATAGGACGATCTTGATTTCTCAACATGGTATCAGAGCCTAACCTATAAGAGAATAAAATATATTCACAAGCAATCGGTGATAAATTGGCAGCGATATCTTTGATATTTACCCAGCAATAGCATCCAATAGAGAAAATTTCAAAATAGATATTTTACAGCAAAGAACATGTACAGTAGCAGAAGTAATTTAATATATCGGGGACAATCACGGCTGAGAAAGATCTACGGGCTGGAAAATCATAGATTGTAAAAACATATTCTGAATCAACATGAATAATATAAACAATAATATACAGAGAAAACAAACAATGATGACTGTAGATACAGTAAACCGTCCTTTCTATTCGATCCAAGGATTACAATGATGACATCAATATTAATGGCACTACAATAATTAATAAGAATACTACAGAGCCAACTATTATTGAGACAATCAGACTATTACCAATAAGGGAAGTATGCATGAAAGATATCTATATGCGATCTCAATGCTAACATGAGAAATAGCTATTTCAATTAGAAAGATGGAACAACCATTGAGGATACACAGTCAGACAGCAAACGCACCACATAGAGGACATTACAAAATCAATACCAGACAACACTTACTGTTGACGGTTTAGGGAAGCTTTTTTTAGTCAACTGGTTATGCTTATATAACATATATCTACTGGTGATTCACTTGATTTGAGTCTAATCTTGAAAATGCGGGCATTTGCGAGTCTCTAGTGTGTGTGAGAGGTTCAAAAGATGTGCCTTGGTGCAATCAACATAAACTCAGTTAACATTTGGTATTAACAAAAAAAATTAGTTCCATACAGCATTCTATATACGTCTCCAGTCAGGATAAGATATGAACAACATATACATTCAGCATACAAAACAGACAGTGGAAAAGCATAATCCAGTCAACACTTAATAAGAATTCCAGACAGCATTACATAACAGAGTCAGCAAAGTAAGACATCTACAATTAGATCATGATTCTCCTTTTCATATCATGGCTGAAATAAAGGTTAAATTAAGTATCACATATTGCTACATGATTATATGGAATAGGAATTAACACATGGGGATATATGTATTATGCAAAGGAAAGGAGAACAGATTGGAGGGTGATACAAATCCACGAGGAAGGAGTCTAGATTGGTCGGAACAGAAGAGGGAGATCAGTTAACATACAATCTTACTCAGATAATTATTGAAGACGACAGAACATTCGCCCAACATATCTGCATATTTGACTTGGCATAGAAAAACATTGTTGAAATCATTATAAATTGGTTACAGACACATCATTTATATCATGCATAGCATCATTCGATGAAGTGAGAAGGATAAGTTAAGGTAATTGTCCCAACTATCTAAGTTAATCAAAAAAAGGGGATAGTACAAGTGGGATAGTAACCAATGATTAATATAATCAAATACCAATAATGTATGAAGTCAACATCTAATCGGTAGTTATCATTATAAGATGTGATTTGTAAAGAAAAAAATTAACATAAGAAATCAGAATGAAACTGATATGTTATGAAGGACGATGGGTACCGTATTAATGGGCTCACCTTACGAAAGGAAATACTTGAAAATATTTGAAAAGATAAGTATCTCATGTTTTATTAATCCATATGAATTTGCAGTTTGTAATTCATTAAATAATAAATTTTGTATGCTTCTATCTTTTTTTATGTTCGGGATAGTTTAGCTTTATGAACTATTCGTAATCTATCTCTGACATCTTCAAAAAGGTCAAGAAGTTGGCAAAATTTAGCTTCTAAGGAAACAAATGATTCAGTCAACTTGGACAAACTCGATCATATTGATTGAGAGGGAGTTCACTATTGAAGGTAAAACAATTCTGAGATTATAGTAGTGGGAACTCGTGGATAGAATCGCCGATGAGATGCACGTGGATAGAATCCCTGATTAAGGCATTCCATACATCATGAGCCTACAACGCATTGAGATAAACATCATACTAGAGGTCTTTATTATCTTCCCTTGAGTCCAAGAGGGAGTGTTAATGTTGTGGCCTTGGAAAAGATCAAAATGCATCTTATGCTAGACAATGTAACCTTATGACTATTCAAATTATTCGTATTGGTTCTCTAAAGAAGGAAGATATGAAGTGACATCCTGTAGTGACACTGAGTTGAGTATATAAACAATGTATGCCTTCGTGACAGAGGGAGAAGCTAAAGGATCTGCATCAATAGACATTCAAGGATCTTGATTCAGAGGGAGTAGACCATGTTTTGTTGGTTCTCTAGTAATCAAGAAATTGTAGCAGAGAATTATGATTATTACCATATGAGAAGGCTATATGTCAGAGGGAGAAGCTAGAAGATCAAATTAAGTTGGCACCCCAGGATCTTGGTCATAAAAATTCAGAGGGAGTGTACCATGTCAAGATGGTGTATACTTTGTAAGCTCAGAATTCACCAAGACTATAAGACAGTACAAACAAATACAATTCAATGAAGAACAAACGGCTGATATTCTTACCAAACCCCTTACTAGAAAGAAGATTGTGTACTTTCAGATAACCTTGGTATGTTGAGGAGTAAAACCTTAGCTGAAAAGAAGGTTTCAGCTTCAGTGATCTATCATTTTGTATCTTAAATGATTCTTGTCTTTGATAGACAAGTCTAAGGTGGAAGTCTTGGTTTCCACTCTCTGGGATGAGCCATGGTAGATCCACCCTTTGAGAAGAGTCAAGGTGGATGTCATATGTGTGACTTTATGGGCCCATTCATTTTGTGTTATATTATGAAAGGTGACGATCTTTCATATGTGTTGGGTAACTATTGCTAGGTGACGACTTAGACAATAGCTTAACCTAGTGTCAGATATGACTATGTATTGTAGTCACTAGTCCTGACACTGAATTTTTGAAGTTGTTAAATCCAATACCGAATTGGTCGGGGATTATAACAACATGTGAATCAAGATTAGACTACATTAAGTTGTTGTCCCGTAATGTGCCAGATATCTTGATTGTTATCGCTAAATCTAGTTCTGAATTGGTCGGGGATTGCGATAACTCTTCTATCAGGATGAGTACATTATATTAATGTCCCGAGCTGTGTCGGATATCTTGATATGAAGTTATGTTTTAGTTATCACTAAAATCCAGTTCTGAATAAGTCAGGGATTGTGATAACACCTAGTCAGATCCTCTCTTGCTAAGAGGGAGTGTTAAGATATAGCTACGATCGGATATGGTAATATATATATATTAAGATCATTTGTTAATTGTATATGTTACAATGCAGTTAATATTAACAATCGGTTATGAAGGGTCACGACCCTACGTAGCATAAGCCACGTATGGTCATGGCCTTTCAAGACATGACTATTCAAAGGATATAAACGCATATCAATGGCTAGTGAAAAGATCAATAACAATGGTAATCTATTTCAGTACAGCACTCATATATATTCTCTATAGGACGATCTTGATTTCTCAACAATATATTTATATGTAAAAATATATAAAAAATTGTATTCTTAAGGTTTAAACCTACTTATATTTATAAACTGTAACGAAATAGGTTTTACTTGTCTATATACAAGCATATGTTTACAACAATATATAAATAAAAATATATATTCAAAATATACATATGAGAATGCTAATGTGCATAAGAATCTGTGTGGTTAAGCAGGTCTATAGATATATCAATATGAATAGCAGTATGTATATGACACGGTATAAAAATCAATGTGTGTGAGGGTATATATATCTCTATGTAATTATCTATTGAATGAGGATATACAGAGAATTATATATACTCATTCAATAGACATTTACATAGAGCTATATACATCCTCTCACACATTCACACATTTAAATTCATACAACTCATTGGAGTTTTTCCAAGGCAACAGCATGTGCAATGGATTGGTGCAAACAAAGGTCCGGATACTCTGAACTGCATTCAAAGTTGCAGACCTGAAAACTACCCTTCAAAGGCAAGATTTGCAAATTCACTAGTTTCTAAGTGGCGAATGGGTACAAGCCCCATCTAATGCATGATTAGCCCAACAAACATATTACTGGGAAAAGATGCAAATGTGTCTATTGGCAGACAGTGAACAGATTTTGAAGCATTGTATGGTTTGCCTTCCACCATGGTACTTGGTTTCTCAGTTTCCTACTTATGGGAGATTGTTATAGTTACATACTTTGTTTTTCCATCTTTGGGAGAGTGATGAAGAGAGCAATGTGAAGGAATAGATTTGGCAACCATGACCATTAGCGTCCTTGAATATAGCAGAAAGCCATAGAGGTCGAGGTAGATCCTATGTGCGCTAGATCAGGCTGGGAAGAACTCCAGAGACTTTGTGGAAGTTGGATTCCATTGAGGTCTAAGTATGGCCATAGTTCGATTTTTATTTTCTTTGTATATATTTGAAGATATTCCTCATTATTCTAAACTCTTGTTGCATACACCGTGATGGAAGCAAAAGAGGCATGTAGGAAGAGCTTTTAGCTGCTCTATTGAGCCCTTTTGTGGATTGTATTGCTTGTAAACAGACTATTTTCATGCAACAAGGCCAGAAATAGTGCACTTTTTGAAGTTTCTCTCATTGATGGATTTCTCCAAAAATTAAATGTGTTGTAAAATTTTATTTCTATATTTTGAATGTCTTATTCTCTATTTGATTGCCTTTGCAATGTTAGGTAGTCATGAAGGTGTGTGAAGAAAGTAGGTATTTATAAATGTGCATGATGATGACTGAGGCATGGCATAGATGTCCCAGCTTGCAGATCAGGTGGTGTCAGAGCCTGGTTCAGTCAAGCCAGCAGCAAGCAGTGTCTGTGAGTTGGTGCTACTTCATTGTGGCTGGAGGGAGGAATTATGAGCAGCACTTTTCATTTGGAGTTTCTTGATATCTCGTGTACAAGGTTTCTATTTTGTTTCTTAGGTGTAGGTTTCTTTATGATGTCACATGCGCTCATGGCCAAGAGTTGCATGGATGTTTCCAAATTTATTTTGTGGGAAGAGGGACTAGAGAGGTGTGTTGGTCGCACTGCTGGTTCAAAACGTTAAGTGTGTGAATCATTGTGGAGATGCATTTGGCACTTTTGGGGAGTGCAACTTCAATTATTTTATTGAAATTGAGTGTGTGTTCCTGGACTTACTTCTAACAGGCACTCTAGTTCAATCTTTTGAACTCTCTCTTCCATTATTAAAGGTAGTAAGTTACTGTTTGTTGGTACATCTTTTAATTAAGTGTTTTGCAAGATTGTAAAAGTCCCAATTGAGCAATGTTTATACTGGTTGGCACATCTTGAACAAATTTCTTTCCTTTGTTGAAGGCATAAATATTTAAACTTTGTTGCAATGTCTGTGGATCCAGAAAATTTTGGAATGTAAAATGTACAAGTTGCATACTGAATGAACTAGAAAGATCGAGGGAGAGAACATTTATGGGTTGCACAGGGTCAGTACAGATTCATTTTCTCTTATGTTTGGTTCATATGATGCCTGGAACAGGTAAGGGGGCAGGTTGCCATGTTTTGGCTAAATGGTATCGGAGGATGACTCAATTTGAGGTTCCTTGAGTTGAAGATACATTATCTTATCCTCTGCGTTGAGAACTTTGGGAAAGCCAAAGCTTACTGGTTGGGGAGGTGTGATCCAAAAAATCAGACCCAGTTGACATTGGCCAGTTGGAGTCATGCCATTTTAGTTGATTGAAATGCCCCAAAGACATTAAAGCGCTCAAAACCTGTAATCAAGGATGTGGAACAGAAAGGTGGACGTTGGGGAAACCGGGAAAGTATGGAACTCCTTTATAACTAAGTTACCACTTTGTCAACATGAAGCCCCAGATTCAGGTCCAATCCAAACCAAATTGATTTCTGTTCATTGCATCTGTGAGATTGTACAAGGGGCAGAAAAAATGTGGGTCATTTGGACAAACCCAAGACAAGTTTTGATGCATTTTCTTTAACAGTTAAAGCGAAAACCCCAATGACTTTTTTCTGCAATTTTTTCAGTTGTTATTTGTTGTCTCACTCAAAATACTAGTTTGTTAAGCAAAGCTTACTTGTGACAATGTTAAGCTTATTGGACGGGTGACAGCACAAAATCTAAAAAAATTAAAGGTCATCATTGGCAGCAATTGAGTAACGTGTGAAGATTCCCAATCCTTCGCTATTAGACTAAGTTAATGTATATTTCTCATCTTTGGGTCTTTTGTTTTATATTTCAGCTTACAATTTAGGTTCATTTATTTTTTTAAAATGTTATGTTTTACAAAATTAATTTCAACTAGAGATAAAATTACAAGGTTTGTATTCAAAATATTGGAATTGTTTTATCATTATAATTATTTTAATTAAAACAATAACTTAATTGTAAACCTAATTTTTAATTATTTATTTTATTAAGGTTAGGCTTTTGATTTATTTTGCATAAACAGTGAAACCCGGGGACTCGCACCCCCCCCAAAACCTCGAAGTACCCAACCCCGAGACAGGTACTTGGAGTACCTGAGTACCCCCACCTCTGCCATTTCGCAATCACACCGCCGGAGGGACGGGTAGTTGAATTTCTATTTGAATTTGTATTTTTGAATGTTACTATTGGGTATGTACTATGTTACTATGTTGAATGTCCAATGGTTCTAGTTTGTGTTGCAATTTTTCTATGTTCAAGTATTTCATTTTGGTATGTTATACTGAAACATCATTTCATAATTAGCATTTCAAGTTCTATATATGTATAGTATACAACACCCCCTGCCCCCGCCACCGTCCCCCCACCGTTCCTCCACCATCCCCAAATTGAGGCCCTTTGTCCCGGCGTCCCGGAAACTCGTCCCGACGTCCCAGCATCCCAACGTACCCAAGCACCGGTGTTACATTGTGCATAAATATAATTAAAAATATCTAGCTTTAAAACAATAATTCTTATTAATAATAAAATTTTATGTAAATAAATTTAATAACTTATTAGTGTTACTATTAATAACAAACAAAAAAAAAATTCCCACCAAGCAAAAGATTGGAGTTTAACTTTGATGGGGCATCAATGGGCAACCTGGGTCAGGCTAGCATCGAGTGTGTTCTAAGAGTGACCAAGGAAGACTCATTTGACCTTTTTCTAGGAAAATTTGAGTGCCAGAAACGAGGTTGAAATGGCAGTGTTGACTAAGGGCCTTTGGATGTGTAAGGCCAAGGGTGTCAAAGTAATCAATATTGAAGGCAACTCGATGACTTGCATCAATGCAGTAAAGAAGGGGTTGTTTAATTGGAAATTGCAGCCTTGGGTGGCAAAGATATGTATATAGATGAATTCTCCAATAGACGTGCATCATGAAGCAAACAAAGCGGCAAATTTCTTAGCAATAAAGAATGCCATCCTATCATTCGTGAAGGTGCCTCAATTTGGGATGGTAGCTGGAATCTTCAATGCAAAAAAACAAAGTTTCAATCGATGCTCTACCTCTGTTTTAGTAAGGGCTGCAAAGGAAAAATTTGAAGAGCTTTGGCTATTTAGTTAGTCAATATGGGGACTTGTTCTTCCCCCTAGATTGAGAGAATCACAAAAACTTTTGAGGGTATGATGTATTGGATGCAAATGAAGGATTAAACTCTCACCAATAAAATGTTTTTTATTGTTTGATTTAATGTATGGAAGCTGCCCCTTTTGCAATACTTACCTATCAAGAAATAATACTAATAATAAATAAATAAAAGTTGAAAAGCTATCTATGTTGATTATTTTCCAAAACAAATAATTTATATTAATATTTATTGGTTATTAATATTTATTAATTATTAATATAACTTTATAGTTTTATTATTATATGGTAATATTATATGTGAATTTTAAGTGTATTATATATATTGTTGTATAGAAAAACCCAACTCCAATTGTTTTTTACCAAACCCACAAACTGAACCCAAAAGCCCAAACCCAAACCAGTACTAGAACCTGTAACTTTGCTATAGAATGCATAAATTCGAAGTTACAAATAGAAAGTACCTAAAAAGCAAGATTTGCAAATCCACGACTTTCAACCAAGCCACAAATGTGTGCACATCCCACCTAATGCAAGATCACCTTGGCCGTATTTGTTGGCAATCACTATATGTTGTTTTAAGGCCTTGCACAATTTCACTTCCACTATGATGTTTGGCTTTTCAATTTCTTCTCTATGGGAAATTGTTGAAGGTACTATCTTCATCTTTTAAATATTTTGGGGAGAGGTAAATCGCTGGATGGATCAATCCAAAGGGATAGTTTTGACAACTATAACCATTAGAGTTCCATGAAAATTTTAAAAGTTGCACAATTTAGGACAGATCTTATGTGAACTAAAGCTAGCCAAGAAGAACCTAATGCCCTCATGGAAGTTGGATTTCACTGAGACCCAAGTGGTGCAATAGTTAATTTGCCTGTATCCCTTGTATCTCTCCAAATACGTTCTCATTATTGTAAGATCTTGTTGGATACACTAATACAGGCAAAGTACACATGTAGAAGCAATTGAGTAATTTTTAATTGTTCTATCAAGCCCTTAGTGAGTCCTATTGCTAGTAAATGCAATATATTGTGTTGCAATGTTTTCTTTTTGTGTTTTGAATGCCTATTTCTCTAGTTTACTCATCTTTGCAATGTTAAGAGGTTGTTAAGGATTGTGGACAAAATGGGCATTTTATAAATCCTTGTGTTGACAACTAGGGTGTGTTATAGCTGTCTCACTTTTTGGATCATCTCCAATAATAGACAAAAAAACTTAAAGTCAAACAATAAAAACCACTCATCCAACTGAATAACGCAAAAATCAGATGAGAACGATAAGCACAACTATAATCTAAACTTAATTTTCACTTTAAGTTTATATATAATATGTGCCCATTCAGAACAATCAAATCATCAAGTCAAAGAGTTTGTGGTCAATTGGTAGTGCCACTTGGTTCTCATGTAGGAGAACAAAGTTCAATTCTCCCCAAAGACATCTTAGCACCAATAGAATGTGCAGGAGTTATACTCCAGCTCCATTGATAGAATATGGGTAGAGGCCAATAGGTGATGGAGGAATGCAAGAATGAATAAGGAGTACTTGCCCTTATAGGAGAAGATGGAGAAAGCATTCAAGCTATTGGAACAAATCGATGGAGAAGACAAAAGTGATTGTCCTGCAAAAGGATAAAGGAAGATGAAGCATTCAAGCCAAAGGAGCCCCACAAAAAGGGCAAGGTAGAAAAGTAATTGCAACAGTATCCCCTATTGGTAGAACATTAGCTAAAGCATTGTACCCATAGATGAATCGTATGGGATGTGGATCCCATGAACGAGCCCTCACAATTCAAGGGTTGGCACTCTATAACACATTAATAAAACTTTATAAAAGTCACATATAGATATCTTCTCTATAATAGTTTAGATCGCAGAAGGTAGACTGGATAATTCAGCTGTCGTTGTTTGGTAGTTGACTTCCTGTAGATGGCATACACGAGCAATGGAAAATTGCAATGTATGTGAAGGTACTCCTAACGTTTTTATCAAGCAAAGTGATGTCATTAGAAAAGTGGAACAATAATCTGGCGGAAAATTTGATGGGGTTGGTTCTGACCCTGATCCTCGACCTTGCTAAACATTCCCATTTGTGTTTGCAAAAGAAAGAGAAATTAAGCTGGGACTACCATGTTCTGAAGCTGTGGAGAAGTGTTCGGGTAGGATTCAAAAACTGCAGATGAACATATTTAGGGAAAACATTAATTTGGCCTCGGAGTTATAATAAAATAATTTTCTAATTATTAATTCTTCTTCACACGATGCAAGTGAATATTAACCATCCTGTTGACGTATGGCAGGAAGAAAATCAAACAATCAGTGTACTCGAGTGTGCGAAATGTCAGGAAGATGTTTATCTTGTCACCCAATAGGTTGTATAAGATGATTGTGTGTGTTTTGCGAACCTTTACCTTCAAAATAATGTTTTAAAGAAACCACATTCATTGTTTAATAGGAAATCTCCAGGCAAAGAACGGTCGTATTCAACCTCTCCATCAAGGTCAAGGAGCCAACATAACCTATATATACGAGAAACGCTTGCAGTCCATAATAATCAAAAGACCTAAATAAACTATAAAATATACGATAAACTTCAAAAAGTTATAATTCGCAGGAACACTATAAACATCACAAAGCCAAGGAATCCAGGTACAGATATCCCCTAAGCCATTCAACCAGTAAGAAACAAAAGTGAAAGGAAGAACAATAACACATACACAAAGCAAACCTGAATGTTTTTCTTTTTTTCTGTTTTGAGCATTTGTTTTATTAAGATATTTCTATGCCCATCTAGTTTCTTAGACAGTTCGAAGATCTAACGCGTAAAGATGTATGAAGCATAAAAAACAATTTTGTAGAGTAAAACGATCAATAAGAGATATAATTGCTGAGAAAAACGTCTAGACTTGCCTCTTACTGAATGGGATAAAGCACTCACATCTGCGCCTATGCCTTCTCCTTTACCTGGTACCAGAAGTTGAGATTGTGTTCATTCTGAGTTATAAATTGAGAGTTCAGAATTAGGGTTTTGAGTTAGGTTGCATACATTCGATTGATTAAAAAAGTGTTTGTGTTGTACAGAAATCGGTGAAAATGTTTTGATATTAATATTTAAATCTTAGTAATGTTTTAGGTAAAAATGGTTATTGGATGCTCTGCTCGTAAAAACAATACTAGAGATGAAATAAATATTTTATTTACAATTAAATGTTTATATACATGAAAAATTATGCAATCGATTGTCCATGCAACTCAGTCGATAGAAGTTTTGCATAGAATAAAATCATAAATTTAAAAATTGGCACATATACTTATAATTGTTTAACTTTAGCTAACTAATCAATTTCAACCAATGAGATGTCATATATTTTTCCTGTTCTAAAAAAAATTTAAATTAACTAAAATATATATCCAATTTTTTTAACAAAATTCTACTCTAAAAAATATTTAAATTAACCAAAGTATATATCTAAATTTTTTAACAAAACATATTTTAGAAATTTGGCATGTTTAACTAAAACTTAACAGTTTTTTATTTCACAGTTTAAATTTAAATTTTATATATCTTTTATTGTTTATTTTTAATTTTTATATTTATTTTATTTATAAAAAAAATTTAAAATAGTCAAATATATTTAAAAAAATAAATAATATCTATTATTCTTAATATATCTATTAGGATCATCAACAATAACAGTCTCCCCTCCCTCTCCTCTATTGATCTATGGAGCCATAACATCTCTACTTGGCATAATCTGTTACAAACCATAGGACAAAGAAAATCCAAAGACTTTAGATTCTTTGATAAGATGGCGTATGGTAAGTTGCGCTCTATTGAGATAAACATTCAAGTTGATCCCTCGGACTATAACCTCTGCACTCACGTTGCAAAGGCTAGGGAAGATCTTAGACAACTTCAACAGGTCAAAGTTAGAGGAGCCAAAATTAGATCTCGAGCTCACTGGCTCCAGAATGGAGATAGAGGGTCTAAATTCTTCGTTAATCTCCTTAAACATAAGCAAGCTAACGAATCTATAGACAGAATCTTTGTTAATAATGAAGAAATTATGGATACTGATAAAATTAAAGACGCCTTTGTCAACTTCTATAGTAACATTCACCTCTGAAGATACTAAGGAGGCTAAATCCCTCAGACATAATTATAAAGTTCTCATCCCTAATAGAATTTCTAGTCAGGATGTCGACCTGCTCGATAAAGACATTACCTTAGAAGAAATAGAAAAAGCTATTAAAACTCTAAAGAATGACAAGGCTCCTAGGCCTAATGGGTTACCCGTGGAATTCTATAAGGCCAATATGAACTGGATCTACAAAGATCTCTATGACATTTATGTTGAAGCTCGTAATAAAGGTACATTGGGTAGCTTTATCAACAAAGGTATCATAAAGTTGATCCCTAAAGATGGGGACAAAGCCCTTCTCAAAAACTAGAGGCCTATAACTCTCCTTAATGTTTCCTATAAAATCCTTGCTAAGATTCTTGCTCTGAGACTCAAAACCATCCTTCCCAAATTTGTTTGCTCTACTCAAACTGGTTTTATTAAAGGTAGATTTATCCTTGAAAACCTAATCACCAGCTAGGAAGCTATGAACTGGTCCAAATACTCTAACCAAAATTATGCTATATTGATTCTCGACTTTGAGAAAGCCTACGACCAGATTGAATGGGACTTTATCGTTATGATGCTTGAGGCCTTTGGATTTACTGATATTTATTGTTCCTTTGTTAAAACTATGTTGAAGGATGCTTCCGCCTAGGTTGATGTCAACGGTTCTCTATCTGCCCTCTTCTCCCTTGGTAGATCCATTAGGCAACGTTTCCCCCTTGCCCCTACCCTTTTTTTCTTCACCTCTGATGCCCTCACCTACATTCTTAGGGACAATTCCATCTCCCTTGTTGTTAAAGGAATCACCCTTCCCGATGACTCTGACCTTATTAACTGCCAATTTGTTGATGATACCTCTATATTCTTTGAAGTTACCGAAAATAACTTTGAAACTCTGCATAACAAACTCACCTCCTTCTGCTCTATATCTGCTGCCCGCATTTCCCAAGCTAAATCTATTTGCCTAGGCTAGACTGGTCATCCTCCTGACTGGCTAAACAAATTTAAATTTCAATGGGGAGGTCCTCAAAAGATTGTTAGTTACCTCGGTATTCCTTTCTCTATAGAACCCTCCCTTAAGGATATGTGGCTCTGGGTCAAAGATAAGGTTTATAAAAAGCTTAGTAAGTGGCATAACAGATCCCTCTCCCTAGCTGCCAGAGTGCAGGTTTGCCAGAAAATTTTCTCCTCCTATAATGTTTACTACTCCTCTGCCTAGATGTTTAATAGCTATCAAATTTTGAAAATTCAAAAAGGCATTAGAAACTTCTTATGGTCTGATGGTAAAGGAAAAAAGAAGTATCGTGTTGTGAAATGGGATTCGTGTCACACTGATAAGCTCCTTGGGGGTTTGGGCTTAAAAGACCTTAAGACTCAAGGGATTGCCCTTGTCGTCAAATGGATCTTCCACTCTCTGGAAGGGGATGAACCTTGGAAGGTCCTTGTTAGATGCAATATTGAGAGGGGGATCCCTTGGAAGGCTAAGTCTTGGAAGAACCTCCCCTTTTGTGATATCATAGAAGGCAGTTTCCCTGTTCATGTCCAAGGCTCTACAATTTTTAAGACTATTTGGAAAGTCTGGGAACATGTTAGATAGTACATTCCTAATAGAACCTTCTTTGATCATAAACTTCTTTATGGTGAAAGATCCATTTGGTGGAATCTGCATCTTGTAGGAAAGCCCCTTGCCCTCTCCCAAGGATGCTCTGCTAAACACTGGAATAACCTGGGCATTTCACAATTCATTTGTCTCTTTGAGGAAGATAGGCTTATCATTTGGGAAGATCTCAGCTCCAAATTCCATATTCCTTCATCCCAAAAGAAAACTTATAATATGATTGTCAAAGCCTGTAAGGACCTTCCCGCTGCCTGCCATGTTGATTCTCACAGATTTCTGAAGATTAAATGGCCAAATGGTACTATAATGGCTAAAATTAAAGCTAAAAACATCTACAAAATCATTGATTCTAATAAGGACATCATTAATCATGTTAATAAACTTCCATACACTAACTTGGATGCTAATTCTTGGAAGAAGCACTTTGATAGACTTTGGAAATCTCCTATTGACCCTAAGATAAAATGCTTCAAATGGATTATGTTACTTGATAGGCTTCCTTTGAGAAAAGATCTTGTTGTTAATGATCTTTGTAGCCTATGTAGGCTTCCTGAATCCTACAAACATATTTTGTTTGACTGTTCTTTTGCTAAAAATATATGGTGTATGTTTGGTATCACCTATCCTAGTTTTGTGAATATTTTTTAAATTATCACTGGTTATATTGAAGGTGTTAAAAAAGATACTAATATTTTCTGGAGTATGTTTTCTCCTAACATTCTTTGGCAGATTTGGAAGAGCAGAAATGAAGAAAGGTATCAAGATTCTCCCAAGTCCCTTACTGAGTTTTTTTGAAAACTCACATATTTCAAAATCTCCTTGCAGGTGAACGTGAACATGACAATTGATAGAAAGAAGCTTAAAATATTCCTCCAAGCTAGGCATTCCACCATGTTCATCTATGAGTTGAAGGATGGATATGAGTAGAGAAGACATTTAGACAACTTTGCCAACTTTGAAGAAACTCTGAAGAAGCTCACTCAAGAAGTCAATAAGAATAATAATGTGACGGATCACCAAATCAGCATGCTTGCCCAAATCCAAGAGAAAAAGAACATTGTCTAGATGGAAGGCCCGTTGGGATGGATTGTCTGGGTTGAGGCTCAAAATGATATTCTGCATTAGCCTTCTTGTTCTCCATTCCTAGTTTTATGATGTGTATTTAATTTTGTTGCTACTATGATACTCTCGAGCTGAGGCTTGCCCTCTCTCAGTACTAGTCGTTGTTATATTTTTTGATCCCCTTATAGTTAATACAAAGATACAATATAGAAATAATTAATTATATATTTAATAACTTTTTAAAAATTATTATTATTGATATATTAATATTATAATATAATTTTATAATCTACTATAAGAAAAATAGTCTTATAGGTATGTATTGTCCCTTCTTGACTATTTCAATTATTACTTTTTAATTTTTTTATGTACTTAACAATTATTATATTTTAAATAGAATTATTATTAAAAATATATTACCAATCTAAATTCAATTCCAACATTTAAATATTCATTTATTACACTTAGATATTCATTATTAAAAAAATTATTAAACTTTAGAAGAACAATTTATGACAATTACATAAGTTTAGTTTTTTTAACTCAAGATTTGTTCTCAATGATTTATTTCCTCTTTTTTTTATATGAATAGTTGATGTTGTTTCCGGCTTTTGTCATGTGAACTCTGTGGGGTGATTTTTTTTATGTCCCCCAACTCCTTTTTGTGAATATGTAACTTTTATATTGAATTAATAGAGAGACTTCCTTCCAAATTTACCTAGATTTGGCATACTTTCAAGATGGAGATTTTGTTCACCCTTTGGAAAGATAGGAATGCTGTTATTTTTTCTCACAGCTTTCTTGATACGAATGTTGCTCTGTATAACAAGGCTTGCATATGTAATAATGTTATGATGCAGATTCAAGCTCAAGCAAATAAAGTGGCTCTGGAGGTGGCTCACCTTCAGGAGCTGCTCAATCACTGGGGCAACGCTCCCTGCACTGTTACCTGGGTTCCTCCTGATGCCATTTCTACTGAAGGTACCCCTCCCAGAGGCTGTCGTCGTGGGCATAGCTCCTCGGCTCGCCGCTCCCATACCCCGCGGTCTCAGGCTCCCTGCCACCACTCTCCTAGAGGTGGCGACGATGGTTGGCAGCGCCGCTCGGCTTCTTCGCCTCATCGTACTTCTGGGTGGTCTCTAGCTCCAGTTCAGTCTGCCCCTCCTTTCCTCTTTTTTACTTTCCAACAACTCTATTTTTTCTTTCCTCTTTTTTACTTTCTAACTTAGATTTACTTTATTTTTTTTTACTTTCAAACTCTAATTTTGTAAATGAATATATATTAGCAACTATCATTGTAATATAGAAATAATATTAAAAAATAAAAATGGTAAAATTTAATATGAAACTGTGTGCTTTATAATTAAATTGCTAAAATTTAGATTTTATTAAAATTATAAATATTTATTAAGATATTATCTTAAATTGTAAAAAGCTTGTTAAACTTTGTAACTTTTAAACTTAAAATACAAGTTGTTTAAAAATGTGGAAACATTAACCTAAGAAAGAAAAAGAAACATTAAATTAGAAACATCAAATAAACAATGCAATACAACAAAGAACGTTATCCTTGTGTTAAAATTATTTTATCTTAAAAATGCAAAACTTGGTGTAAAATTTATTTCGTCTTCTTATGTAAAATTTGTTGTGTAAAAAAGAGATTATTTGCAAAATGCAAAAACTATTGTGCAAGAGTTTAAATGGTTTGGAAGAAAATTGAGATATTTATCGATATCGTGTTGTATAAGTTTCAGTTTCTAAATGTTGTATTGATGACCACAACACAAATTGTGCATCTCTTTTGGTCTTATGCTTTGCTCAATTATTCATCTTCAGAAACATCATAATCTTTCTTTTGCTCCCATTGATTTGATTTTTTGTGCAATTTTGGCAAAATGATAAATACATTCTTCAAAATTCATACGATAAATACTATAAAACCAGATATCAAAATAGTTATTAATTAATGAAAAATCAAACAAAGAAGCATAAGTGATGATCAAAATTTCTAGAAAAGGATAACTTAAATTAATAAAACAAAGAGCAATTTTAAAAGCATCATCACCTATTTATGGAATTCCAGCATTAGAGGTTTTTTGTTTAACAATTACCTCTAAAGATTTTTGTTCCTTGATTCTTGTAAATTCATAGTCATGAACAAGATGTTGTTGGTCCTTTAACTCTGTGACCTAATTGGATTCAAATACTCTCCATATAAAATATATGAGGAGAAACCCAACAAAGACATTGCCAAAGCAAGGCCCTTCTCCCCATTGAAATTCTCATGTGCATTTGTGATTCTTCATTGTCAAAATGAAAGCTTCCTACTCAAATATAGACATAAATATCATAAATCTAGAAACTTTCCAACTAATTCCAAAAAAGACTCGAGAATTTTAAGAAAACACAATAAGTTTCTTTTTACATTGTCAGAAAAGAAATCTGAGAAGAGGCCTGACAACTTTCCGGGAGAAAAACATTATTTCTAGGAGCAAAGCTCCCACACAAAGTCTATCAACTTAACTATTGAATATATTGTGTGTAGGATATAGTAGAACAATAGCTAGAATTATATCACAATCCAAATCTTATCTTCTATAAAATTTGTTATAGTTATATAATGTTTGAAATTTTAAATGTTTGTTGTTGTTTATCTCAATATGAATGTACTTAGAGGGTGTGTATGAATTGAAATGTACTCATTGATCAAATTTGATAGTTTCCATCATAGATGAAAATTATCTATGTGGTTGAAAATTTCACTAGTCACAAATAGGATCTAAGTGAGAATCAAATTGCTACAATACCAATTAATATTATAGTTGAGAATCAAATAATTTTAGTCAATTTAGTAGTGAATATTTCCACAATTGAGCAATTGTTAGGTTGGTACAAATTCATAAAAGTTTATTTTTTAAAAAATTTGGCTCACTCATTTAATATCGAACAAAAAAGGAGAGTGGTGCTTATCAGAATATGTTGTATGATCATCACAAATGGTGAAGGTTAGTTTCACCAAGAACATTTGGTCAAGCATAATAATCCAATACAACATGAAAGCTTTATCAATGTAAGGCGGTATACATAGATCAAAATATCTTTATTGGGCATCATATCCATAATATTGCACTTACATTTCACCTACACAAAATCCTTCAATAATGTACATTGAATATATAAGTATAGTGGTTTTGGATTCGGTGATGGAAGCCAAATTTTGTTGTAAAGATGAGACATTTTGTAATAGATGGTTAATGGTAGCTTTGACAGATGAATTAGTTTAAAAAAAAATTATGTTTAATGGAGGATTTGAAGGTGTACCACTGGCAAAGGAGATGGTTGATAAATAAATGGAAGGCATGTTGTAGGTGACACAAGCATATATATGTATAGGGTTCCCCCCACTACCAACATGTTTAGCATTAACAATTTGTGTAGAAGTTGTCATGCTAGAAGATATATATGTAGGCACATGAGGAAGAGATGTACAAATAGGCATGGGCATCTCAACATGATTTTGAGGATTTGAATATCCAAGTACCTCAAAATAACCAAACATTTTCATAGAGTTTTCATCCACTATGTGAGCAATACTGCGTAAAACTTCCACACCATGTTCATTATTTTCAATCAACCTCAAACATTCAATCAAGGGGATTACCTCTCCACCCATGTTAAACTTTCCAGCCAACGTTAAAAAATCATCCCACCATGCACATTAAATGTTTAAAAAAATAAAAATTAAATTAATTTGGTGTCCCCCTTCGAGTTATCTACATGGAGAAATTGGTTGTTTTACTTCAAAGAAACATGTACTTGTTGGAAATGTGGTTTTATGCACTTGATTATGGTATAGGTTTGGTTTCATTAAAAAAAAAAATTTGACATGCTTTTGGGGCCTGGACACTAGACTTTCTCCTTTACGTGATTTTGGTCATAACTTTGTATACATAGTAAAAAAAATTATTTTGAATAGGCATTGGGGAGCATGTTTAGTGTACTTTTATTTAGTGTTGAAATTTTATCAATTTGATGAGTATGGAATGTTGTGTACTTGTTTGTTTACTTATTGGTGCCTAAGATTTGGGGTGTGAGCGTGAGTGCATCCAAATAAGTCAACAAACAATACCTTGAGGGAGTACATGTTTTTATGAGATATTTATGATGTTATAGTTGATTGTCAGATTTGGTACTTCCTGGTATAGGTTTATAGGTGTTTTCAAAGTTTGGTATTTGATAATGACACATACATATGGTGTCTTCAATTTGAGGACATGTTTGGACATGGTTTGAGACTTGGGTTCTTGTGTGGATAATAGTTGAGTGCAGGTACAATATTGGTATTAATTACAACATCATGGTTATGTAGGTACATGTTTTGCATTGCTACAACATAATCATATTTGTGGTGATTTGTGATTATTCAATTTGATATTAGGAGGTTGCTACTTATATCCTTCATACTTTTTTAGTTCCTTGACTATTGTACATACTTATGAATATCTTTGGAAAATTAGATACGATGTTGATTTTGGTTTTTGAGTCATATGGTTTACAAGATTATTCTCTTTGATATTTCAATTTACACTTTACTAATGTGATGATGAGTTTGCATGTTTCAGTGTTTGAATTTGTGAGTTGTGCAACTAGGTGGGTAGGTCATCCATTTGATTGTAGTGAGATGACTAGGATGTGAATTTTTTGTATCCATAAAGTTTGATTCATTAACATTGCAAACTTTTTCAGTTGACTTTGTATGTGGTCATTAATGCATTGGTTTTTTTTAGATGAGAGGATGGATGATGTTTTTGTACCTAAATAGTTGGTTTTTGGACTTCTAGCATGAGGTGAGGTTTTATCACAATATCATGATAGCTTGGAGGTAAAAGCGCAATCAGGTGTCACCTTTTAGGCTAACTTATCAGCACAACTGAATTTTAGTATTTCTAACTAAAAATTAATTTTGGTCAAACATATGGTCTAGCTAGATTCATTCTAGCTAAGTTAGATAAGTTCTTTAACTTTTCCAATTGGAAATCTCTATTAAATGCATGTTTTATACCACTTTGGGTCCAATTACCATAAAAATAAAATTATTTCAGAAAAGTGGCATTTCAATAACTCCAATATTTTTAATGATATTTTTTTAAAAATAAAAAAATACCCTTTTGTAGAGATCAGAGTCAAGAATATCCTCATATAGATTTGATAGTGTTTTAATTAGACATAGTTTATTGTAATTAAAAAATATTGCAAGTAGGTATTTTAACAGTCAAGGAGATGTTGATTTGGACAAAGAAAAAAATAGTAAATCATATTAAATAAATTTGAAAAATATATGGTGCACTAGAGAAGAGATTCCTCTTCAAGAATATATATTTCTTTTTTTTATTCGAATAGATTTGTTATGAAAAATATGTTGCGAGATGAAAACTATCGATTTCACTGAGTTTGAATTTGAATTGTTATAAAAGAGAAAATATAGATCACAAACCAATTTTTATTTCTTCATGCACTAGCTATATATGTCATCTATGAAATACTTTGAAATTAGGGGAAAAAATGTTTATTTAGATATAATTTTTGGGTGGGAACTAGACCTCTAATTTTCAGCATTTTTCAACAACTAAAAAATCATTTTTAAAAATTAAAAAAATATATCAATTCTTATTCAAAAAAATTATTAAAAATATTAATTATAAAATTCATCCATTGTATCACATTTAATTAGTTTACATCATCTTCACATTCTGAACATAAATGTCATTTTTATACTATTGAAGTTGAACAACTTTGATTTTGTTAGCCTTTTCCTTTGTAAAAGGGTGATAGCTTATTGTGCTTTTACCGTTGGTTATTCATTGGTCACACTTTTCAGTGGGGGTTTTGGCAGTGATGTGTTGGTGGTGTAGGATTATTTCCTAATTGAGGATGTTGGTGTATTGGTGGTTCTATGTATCTTCTTGGTTTGGAGATCTTGGTTTCACTTGATGTTATTAACATGTCAATTGTGTGTGTAGGCCTAGAGGATCTTAATTTAGGAGATGGTCATCATGATGCCATGCATGACTTGGTATCACAATTCGGTAGTTGTTGGCAATGTATTTCACCATAGGATGGTGGATGATCTTCTTTATTGTTGTTCACGTCAAAGGGTGCGTTAGGTCCTATTATCAAAGAAGGGTATTCAAAATTTGTTGGTTCACTAGTAGGATATGGTTATCTTCATAGTGATTGGAGATGCTTGCATCTTTGAGTACTCAAGGGGTCCTTGGTTGAGGTATGGTTTTATGCTTTTATTTGATATGTGTTGGTGTAATTAAGTATTCACTAATTACACTTTACTTAAATTTACTTAGGATAATGCATTTGCATATTAGTTGTCATTGACACACCTAGGAGTTTGCATTTCATTTTAGCACATGGTTAGGAGAAATTCCACTTTAGGTAGTGATAGTTGTCATCTCATACCTCTTTGTGTGAGAGATCCACCTTTAGCGCTCTTATCATATTATCATCATCTCATTGTTGCACATACTTTTATGTACAATGGAGGATGATCCACCTTTGGTGGACATGTGATTCCACCTAGTGTGGTTGATAGCTTATCATCTCCTTATCATGTAGCCTTATCGCATTGCCTATATATCCATGCACTCCTACTTTGTATTCAATTCAATTGGCTATAATCAATTATTTGATCATTTTTCCTATCTCTCTTGTTGTGTTATCTATTGAGCTACTAGATCTTGGCATTTTATTCTTTGCCTTAGCCAAATTATTACAATATGTTATCATGGTCACTACTATGTCATGGTTTTATCTTGATTATCAGTTTAGAGTGTTGGCATGTTATAGTCATTTTGATATGATCATATGGAGCATGTGATCTCCTTAGAGGAGATATTTTAGATCATGTTGTCATGTTTATGATCTTATTTCCTAGGTTAAATATGTGGCATTGATCTTGGTTCAATTTCTTTAAAACAAGTACATTGATTATTTGCTTGATACTTCATGATAGTGTTGTGTTGCATTTGGAGTTTGGCATGGATTGATCAATTACAAGTGCTCACATATACTTGAAAACTTTGGTTATGTTGATATTCTCTTGTGATTAAATATATGTGTTGAGATAGAAGATATTTTCAAAAGGAAGGTTGAGGGGCATTCGTTGGTATTTACTTGAGAGGAGAGTGTTCTTGGATTAGTCTTAGAGACTTGGATATCTTGATGAGAATTCTCATTCCCCACTCTTGGTCTACTCGATGGTTTACTACTTAAGAGGTATTGATCATTATTTCTTTCAGGTGCATTATATTTTATTCTTAACTTTCATAGATATGGATCTTGAGTTGTGGTTAGAGAGAAAGTTCTAGAGGATTTAGTTTGAGAGATGGTTGGCACTAGTTATCTCCTTGTACATTTGACATATTGTTATGACATCATTATGATTGAGTTTGGGAGATTGTTTATCTGGCTTATTCCTTGGATTGGGAATGGAATTGGTTTGATCTTCTTAGTTAAAAGATGCTTAGATTTGTGTTGATTATTATTGTATACATATTGGTTTGGTCTAAGAGACTAAATAGATTTTGGTATTGATGTGGCTTCTTAATTGGGGTTTTATGGAGGAGATCATACTTGACACGGTTGGAATTTAGAGGTGCATGCAAAGGACATGATAGAAGTTTTGATATGTAGTGTTTCTCTCTTTTGGTCTTCGTTATCTTCTTATATGTTTTGTTTCATGTTACATTAGTTTTGAGGTTGGTTGGAGCTGTATGTTCACTAGTTTGTGTTAAACTATTGTCATGTGGGAGATGACACGGTGGTTCTTTTATCTCTTTATTTTGTCAATTACAGAGAACATGGGAGGGCATTGGAGACTTGTTATGAGAGTTGTGCTTGTAGGTTATTATTTCACTAATTTTCTCTCTTCATTATATGGTTTCTTCCGTGATTTTCATATTCATATGATTTGGAGGATGTTGACATATTGTGGGAGAGTATGTAGCTACGGGGGTTGCACATGTGGATTACTGTGATGTACCTTGATACTATATGGTTGTGGTTACACATTTTATGTGATGTTGTTAGTAGATTAATTTCAAATTTGACATTACGTATGTAGTAGGAGCTTCTTGGAATGTGTGTGGTAGGTATTACACTTGGATATTATGGTTTCATGCTATAGGTTATATACGATGACATTATGAGATTTAGTTGTTATATTTTACATACCATGGAGGTATGGATAGTTAGATGTGTTAGCTCTTGTTGTGGGTGTTATTTCAGTTATGGTTATTGTTTTTGATAACTATCAATGTATATTGTTACCTTTGGATTGAGTATTTGTGTTAGGGATATCAATTGATACATGACTTATGATTTGTATGTGACAAGTTGTGTGACTTTTTCGTGGGATGGCTTCTGAGTATGTGTAGTGGCAATAACATGATAGAGGGTGGGAGCATTCATGTATGAGATGGTGGTCACTTTGTTTTTGTTGTAGGTATCCTAATGGAGCACTTTGATTCGTGATGGTGCAGGTGGCTAGAGGGATTGCTCCCTTGTTCATAGTTATGGTTACTTATTGATCCTTGTGCAATATATACAACAAATAGGAGAATGTTGGGAAAATATGTGTTGTACACTTTTCACAATAATGTGTATAATTATAATATTTTTTATTATGTAAATATTGCACCTAGGAGCACCTAGATGAATGTGCAGCATGTAGAAATTATTTTGAAATATTCTGAGAGTCCCTTGATGTTTTATTGTAATATTATATTGTTGTAATTATTTAATATTGGGAAAATAAATTAAATAAAACTTACCTAATATTAAATATGGGTGAAGGAGTTAGTTAGCACATAGTTTTGGCACATGCTTGTTTAATACCACTTGGTGGTTTTGTGGGAGCTTGTTTTTATAAAGCCAACCATAAGGGTTGTTGTTGAGGCAAGCTAGGTTTAGCATTTGTGTAGATTTAAATCATGGTATGGGATGTTTCATTTCTTACTTGTTCACATGGAGTGTTTGTTTATGGTTGGTACATCAAAGGCTTTCATGGATGTATTATAATGTTGCATTGTTGAATATTACATGGATGATGGATGATTTTGGAGGCTAGGTTTTTCGCTATAGAGGGTTTTCCTAGGGTATATCTTGTATCACAGTTTTGTGGGTATGCTGTCGATTCTCTTGCATGTGGATTCAAAATGTTTATTTTAAATTTAAATATTAATTAGGTTATGTGGATACATCCATTCATCAGTATCAATACCTCTAAGATCCTTGTATATCTTGTCAATGTAGGTCTTAATTAATGTGATTGCTCACTTTGATAGGTGTTTTCAAGGTCATTCCCCTCTCGTTTGTGTGAGTGACCTTGAACTTCACAAATTTTAGTAACTCACTCATAATGGATTTTATGTATTTATTTAATCTTGTAAGGTTTGGCTATGGAGATAGCCACTAAGATCTAGAGGCAATGGAAAGTACAATAAAAAGAGAGAATGAATATGACAAGAATAAATTATACTCTAACCAAGAGTGCAATATAATGAATCAACTAGATTGATTGACTCAACTAGAATCAACTTTAATTTTGGATTATTAGATGTTGGAATAATCATTACATAGGAAACCTCCTGCTTATATAGACAAGGTGAGTACAAGGGAGTGAATGAGACAATAAAAAGTGTTGTTGTCTAATTACATGACAATCAAGAGACATCTTATCACCCACCCGAGGTGGAATTGTGTGTCAACCAAAGGTGGATCATCCTACAATGTGTATAAAGTTTGTTCAACAAATGTGGAGAGTGATAAGACCATGAAAGGAGGATCACCCACCTAGGTGGAAAATTCCATCCACTATAAGTGGATATGTTAAAACAATGACATGATAAATCCACATAAAGTGAAAATGGTCCAACTATTATCATGCAATTCCCTAACTAAGCTTAAGTGAAGTTTAATTAGTACCTAAGTGTGAACTAGCCAAGGTAAAATGCCTTAATTATACCAAAAACACCCCTTAAGTGCAACTTAGGGAGAATGTTCACAAGCTAAAAATGCAATATGGGTCTCATGTACTAGGCCATGTTAAGTACCCATGTCTAATGAAAATGCAATCTCTCACAAATGGAGAAAGGTAGAAAACCACATGGGAGAAAACACCCCTCTAAAAGATGAAAATGCACAATTCTTTCAATTATGAATGAGAGAAGAAGATAGATCGTGAAGCCCCACCCCCCACCCCACTAATGTCAAAAATCTTGCAAAGATGGTCGAAGATGGAAAATGGGTACATTCTAAGTCTCATCTAGAGTCATGCACTATCAATGGAAATTTGGTACATTCCGAGTCTCCTATGGAGTCATACATCAAGTCTCATAAGAGACTTCCTAATCTACCAAGTATAGAAGAATTACATCAAATATGTCATCAATGAAAAAGTACAAATAAAGATGGCACTTTATATTAGTGTATGTACAACATAGCTCATGTAAGAGAATACAACATGATAAATATGCAAAGAAAGAAATTGATGATGATGGCACTAAGAATTTGTTGCAAATGATCATTGATGATGTCCTCCTATTAGACTAATATGCCAAGAAAATGTAGGAGTAGATGACTCCCCCTAGTTGTCGATTGGAAGATGGTTCATTGTAACATATATGGTAGGTAGACAAAAAAATGTGTTCTAACTTTTCATATTTATTAAAAAAATTAAACTTATTAAATAGTTTTAAAAAGCATGTTATTACCCAAAAAAATGTTAAATAATAAAGATTTATTTTCTCTTTCTTTCTTGGACTTTCCATTTCAGTTATTACAATTGCCACAATCAGGCTATAATAGACTTGGATCACTATTGTAAAAGTCCGACTAAGGTCTATGCATTGCAATTGCAAAACTAAGTAAAATCTTGAAAGTACAATTTCTAATCACAATTACTATAAACTAATAGTACCATTGTAAAATATAGACAAAATCATGCACTTTCAAATAAAATTGCACCTAGAAAAGGAGTTTGTATGAACCCAAATGAGACCTTGGAAGTTGAAAAAATAAGACTGCATTTATTTGAAAATTTTAGGCAATATGATAAGAAACCACTTGTATCACTGTGTAGAGTACAAAATTCTACCCCAAATATAAAAACAATGCTCAGAAAAAGGAGGGCGGATGACTGAGATATCATTGTTTGAAAATTGCCTATGTAATTATGACGTCGGAATTGTCGCCGCACCTCCAACCTTCAAATTGTTATAGATTTGGCCTCCAAGTGTTTGATTTAGATAAACCAAAAGTTGATCTTGGTGTTTTTGGACCTCCTCAATGCGATGTCAACCTTCTACTCTCATCAACAAGCTCCATTTTTTTCCCCTGTAATAGAAATCCACAAAGAGGACCCAATCCACTAAAATATGCACTCAAATGTTTCAAAAGACTATCTAATGACATTATATGGGCTTTGAAATTGTTTAATATTTAGCTATGGAGATAGCTACCCAGGATCTAGAAGCAATGGAAAGCACAATAACGAGAGAGAATGCATATGACAAGAGTAAATTGTATTCTCACCAAGAATGCAATACAATGAATCAACTTGATTGATTGACTCGACTAGAATCAACTTGAAGTTTGGATTATAGGATGTTGGAATAACCATTGCATAGGAGACCCCTTGCTTATATATCCAAGGTGAGTACAAAGGAGTGAAATAGATAATGACAAGTGTTATTGTCGAGTTACATGATAATGAAGAGACATCTTATCACCCACCCAAGGTGGAACCACATGTCCACCAAAGGTGGATCATCCTCCAATGTGCAATAAATTTTGTGCAACATGTGTAACAAAGGTGGAGAGTGATAAAGTGATAAGACCACAAAAAGTGGATCACCCACCTAAGGTGGAAAATTCCATAAATTATAAGTGGACATTATTAAATAATAACATGATAGATCCATATAAAGTGGAAATTCTCTAACCACTCCTATGTAATTCCCTAAGTAAGCTTCAGTAAAGTCTAATTAGTACCTAGGTGTGAATTAACCAAGGTAAAATACCTTAATTACACCCAAAATTATCCATGCTAAAGCTTCACCACTTCTAATTGCATTTGTAGTAATTAAGGAATCACCTTCCAAATATAGCTTTAGAATCTTTCATCTACTCATTAATTTAACTACCAAGAAGGCAACCTAAGCTTCGAATTCATTATTGGTACCTGATGAACTACAACTAATTGAATATCTGATGAACTGAAGAAACAGTGATTGGAGATCACCAAGCTACTAAAATGATATGTAAGATGGTTAAATCAGTTAATATGTTGTCATTGATGTCAACTAGTTTTGATAGTACTTATCATGATAATTACAAACATCTGAACATCTATTGAAGGAAGAAAAGATGAAGAACTAAGACATCTACATGAGGAAAATATGGATATGACAGATAAGGATAAGGTAAACATTAGGTAACTTATTGATGAGTCTATGGCTTTATATTGTTGACTTGAGCATGTTACATTAATCTATTGTGAATAAGAGATTTGAAATTGAACAAGTCAATGTGGTCAGTAATTGAAGAATTCTATATACACCGAGCTAATGTAGTGTATACGGAGTGACAGTATAACTGAGCTAGTTATCATTGGCGCATTTCTATATTAACCGAGTATGGATGAAAATATTAAATGCTAAGAACAACCAACTAAATTTGATGAGCTGGAAATTGTTATGATTTCAAGGTTAAGGATGAAAGTTAGTTACGAGATCCATGACAGACAAAATTTAGAGATGATCTAAAGGATGAGATTGAAACGTGTTAATGACACATCTGCCGAGGAAGGTTTAAGTGACAAAATGGATGAAGGAGATTAAGAGGCAAAATCTAATGGCTGATATGAAAATGATTTACTTGTCTATATAAGAGATATGAGTTTCATTATTGAAACATGCTGGACAGAAAGAGACTGTAGAGATTTCACGTGAAGACTGTATTCACGCATGCCTGATCAAACTAGTTATTGAACAAACTGAGCTGTAGACATTACCGAGCACTAGAGAACCATTTACCGAGTGAAAGTAAGTTGAGAAACATTGAGGAAGTGAATTGATTAATGATCAGAGGATTTTAAGGGCTTAGCATAGGTCTGAATATTTTCAATTGAGTTGTATTTGAATCAGATCAATACTATATCAGTTTAACCATTGATTCAGAAAATCTCTTAACCGAGTGGACTTAACAGTCTTATTGTACTACCCTATGACATTCGTTGTATGTAAAGTGTTATCTTGTTGACCCCATAGTGAATGCTGGTCAAAAGTTAACTATTAGTGATAAATCCTCTAACTAGGTCACACCTAACAGTGTGTACTGTAACCTTTAATAGGGTTGGCTCTTCACTGAGCTCACTTTAGAAGAGTGAATTATTTTGGGTTACCGGTCCCAGGTGGTTTTTCCCTTAGATGGGTTTCCATGTCAAATCATTGTGTTATGTGTTATTTGTTATGATTGTTTTTCTATAATACTTTACATACTACATAGTTGATTTAGTAGGTAATCATAGTTTTGATAATTACTGGTAATCAGTAAAGTGGATAGACATATTGATATTTTATGTTGTCGATATGCATAATTTGGTGAAATTGTATTGTAAGGTACATCTATGTATTTGGGACTATAGGATAACTGATCTAACTGATTAACCCCCCCCCCCCCCTCTCTCATTTATTCTAACAATTGGTACCAGAGCGTATTGGTTTCTTGGAAGAAAGTTTCAAGGACTTGAGCAGAAAGATCACAAGATGTATAAGAGGGAAGTGTTGAAGCTGAAAAAAGATAACTTTACCACATGGCAAAGCCAGATGAGACTTCACATATCTAGAATCAGAGATTCTGCTTTACATTTACTTGACCATGGCTATTTACAACTGACTGTTGGACCTTTGACCCTTGATCAGTTAATAGACCGACATGAACACAATATTATTATGATAGAGATTCTTGATGCTCCATCTAATGCTGAATTTGAGGATGTCAAGGATTGCAGTACAGTAAAGAAAATGTGGGATAAACTTGCCCTATTTTATGGTGGTGATGTGAATGTGATGAGAGCCAGAGCTGAAAGCGTGAGAGGTAGATTTGATGACATGAAGATGAAGGAAGGAGAGAACATCACACAATAATCAAACCGAATCAAAGAGGTAGTCAATGCTATCTGAGGAGCAGGAGGTATTATATCTGAATACAATGGTAAGTAAGATACTAAGAACTTTGTTGCCTGTCTATGCAATTAGAATATCTTCTATTCATGAAATGAGGTCTGCACCTAATAGCACTCTTACTCTTGATACTCTGATTGGAAAGTTAACAACTTTTGAGCTGAATAATTTTGACAATAATGTTGTACTGACTGTTGAGTTTGCTTTTATGTCATCTCTTAAGATTGGTAAATCTAGCAGTAAGCATAATATAAAGAATGAAAGTGATAGTAACACTGAAGATGAGCTTGATGAGCTTGAAGCACTTATGGCCTAGAGACTACAAAAAGGTAAAGGAAGGTATAAGGGAAAGTTACCTTTAGCTTGTTTTAATTGTAAAGAGGTTGGCCATATTTCTACTAGATGTCCTAATAGGAAAGAGGAAGATAATGACCAATCTGGTGATGGATTGGCAGAAGAAATAATAGAGGAAACTGATACGACAACAGAGACAACCAAGACTACAAAGATAAAGGCAAAAAGGCATGTTACCTTGTTGGAGAAGATGGCACTAACACCGACATTGATGATGATATTGAAGTAGTATTTGTTTTAATGAAAGATGATTCAGAATAGGAGGAAACGTATGTAGAAACATCACTTATTTCTAAAGTTAGTAAGAATGATACTTGGATCATTGATAGTGGCTGTACACATCACATGACTAGTCATGAAGATAAGTTTGAATATCTTGAGCATTATAATGGAGGATCGGTGAAAATGAGAAATGACACACCTTGCATGGTGAAAGGAAAAGGATCTATTTTATTGAATGATAGAATTAGATGTGATAATGCATACTGGGTAAAAGGACTTAACTATAATTTGTTGAGTGTAGCACAACTGAATAACTCAAGTCACTGAGTTGCATTTGAAAGCAAGAAGGTGAAAATCTATGATGAAAATGGAAAGCTTATTGGTACTGGAGGACAATCAAAAGGTAATTTATTTTATCTTGACAATGTTTAAACTTCTTGTTTGCTGGTAAAAAATGAAGATGCATGGTTATGGCATAATAGGTTATGTCATGTAAACTTTGATAACATGATTAAGATCGGTAGAAAAATAAAAGTTAGAGGATTGCTGAGTCTAACCAAACCTGATCATGTTATGTGCCATCAATGTCAGAAAGGAAAGATGACCAAATCTTATTTTAAAAGTAAGGACTATTCATCTAAAGTTATTTTGGAGTTGGTACACACTGACTTATGTGGTCCTATGAGAACTCAAAGCTACTATGGTGATAGCTATTTTATTTTATTTATTGATGACTATACTAGACTGATGACATCAATGTTCTTGAAAGAAAAATATGAGGCATTCAAACTGTTTAAAAGGTATAAGGCTAAAGTTGAAAAAGAAACCAGAAAAGAATTGAAATGATTAAGGACTGATAGAGGAGGTGAGTTTGTTTCTCATGAATTCACTAACTTTTTTAATGAGCATGAAATCAAAAGGTAGGTTTCTGCACCTAGAACATCATAGAAAAATGGAATTGCTGAAAGGAGGAACCGATCTATTGTTGATTTTGTGCTAGAACATTGATGATTGAGAAAAATATTGCACGAATGTACTAGAAAGAGGTAGTTAGAACAACAGTATACACCCTGAACCGAGTTCAACTGAAGAAAGACACAAACAAGACACCTTATGAGTTATGGTTTGGATACACACCAAGTGTAAGTTACTTCAAAATCTTTGGTAGTAAGTGTTATATTCTGAAAGATGATAGGAATGGTAAATTTGACTCTAAAGGTGATGAAGGAATATTCTTAAGATATTCTACTAAGAGTAAAGCTTATAAATGTTTGAACAATGTTACTAATAAAATGATAGAAAGTGCTAATGTAAGAGTAGATGAGTTTACTAAAAAGAATGATGAAGAAAGCATGAAGGAAATGAAAGACTATAGTAGGTTTACTTATGTTGAAGATCTAGATTATCTATCGAAGCCACAAGATGAGTCTACCAAGAATCAGGAAAATACTACCGAGAATTAGCAAATGCACACCGAGAATTAGGAAGAAGCTATCGAGCAAGAAAATGAACCTGAATTGAATGATGAATAGAGAAGAGATCAAGTGCTAGCAAGATTTGTTAGAAGACACCATCCAGAGAATCAAATAATTGGGGATAAGCAAGCTGGCATGATGACCCGAAGTAAGTTAAGACATAATGCATGCTTAGTTTGTGAGTTTGAACCTAACAATGTTAGGGATGCATAGAAAATGAGGAATGGATCAATGCTATGAATGACAAAACTGAATAGATTGAGAAGAATAAGACATGGACATTAGTATCTAAACCGAAAGATAAAAATGTTATTGGTACTAAGTGGATTTTTAGGAATAAATTAAATGAAAATGGAGAGGTCACTAGGAATAAGGCAAGACTTGTTTGCAAGGGATATGCACAAGAAGAAGGTATTGATTATGGTGAAACCTTTGCACCTGTTGCAAGACTTGAAGGATTATGTATACTACTTGCATATGTTGCACATAAGGTATTCAAAGTATATCAAATGGACGTGAAATCAGCTTTCCTGAATGAAATTATTGAGGAGGAGGTTTACGTAGAACAACTATAAGGGTTTTTTTATCCGAATCAGAATGACATGGTATGTAGATTGCACAAAGCTTTGTATGGACTAAAGCAAGCACCAAGGGCATGGTTTGAAAGACTACATGCTTATCTTATCAGTAGTGGCTTTGTAAGAACTAGTGAAAACAATAATTTATACATGAAAGGAGATTTTGATGATAACATTTTGATTGCTGAAATATTTGTTGATGATATAATCTTTGGTGGACAAGATCAGATTTGCAAATCTTTTGCTGATGAAATGAGAAAGGAATTTGAGATGCCAAGGTTTGGAGAGATTAAATTCTTTATAGGTTTGCAAATTATACAACAGAATGATGGGATTTTCATCGCTCAATCAAAATACGTTAAAGAAGTATTGAAAACTTTTGGCATGGAAAATGCAAAACTAGTAGGAACACTAATGGTAACTGGATGTAAATAGACAAAGGATGATGAATCTACAAAAGTAAATCAGACTCTATACCGATCTATGATTGGTAAACTGATGTATGGTGTACACAGTAGGCCTGATATTGCACATGCAGTTGGGATTGTGGCAAGATTTTTTGCCAATCCTAAAGATTCACATATGGTTGCAGTTAAAAGAATTTTGAGATACCTAGAGAATATAGAAGACTATGGTTTATGGTACACAATGGAAGGCAAATTTGAACTCTGAGTTTACACCGATGCAAATTGGGCTGGAAACATAGATGACCAGAAGAGCACAATCGGTGGAGCATTCATTTTAGGGGAAAGGCTTGTGACTTGGATAAGTAAGAAATAAGCATGCATTTCTCAGTCTATTGTTGAAGTAGAGTATGTTGTTTATGGTTTATGGTACACAATGGAAGGAAAATTTGAACTCCAAGTTTACACTGATGCAGATTGGGCTAGAAACATAGATGACCGGAAGAGCACAACTAGTGGAGCATTCTTTTTAGGGGAAAGGATTGTGACTTGGATAAGTAAGAAGTAAGCATGCATTTCCCAGTCTACTGTTGAAGCAGAGTATGTTGTTGTTGCAAATTATTTAAATATTGCTTAGATTAGACAAGTGTTGGAAGGAATGAATGAGGTAATCACTGACCTAGTGATTATATATTGTGACAACACTAGTGCTATAAATATTTCCAAAAATCCTATGATGCATTAAAAAACAAAGCATATATCTATTAAGTATCACTACTTAAGGGAACAAGTTCAAGAGAAGCAGGTGAAACTAGAATTTGTAACATCTAAAGAACAACTTGCTGATATCTTTACCAAATCATTATCAAAGGACACATTTGAATATTTAAGGACTAGACTTAGGGTCTGTCCCTTGTCTACTAGTCACTGAGGTGATCAAAAGGTTGCATCAACCTATACTTATCAGAAGATCATTCATGTTGATGCACGTAGCTCACACTTTAGTTTTTCTAAGGTTGTGAAAGATTGTAGAAGCTGGAACAAAAATTTGTTTATCAGTACACTGAAGGTACCTGACTGAATGACTGATATGAACCGAACAAAAAAGAATTACTTGGTTGTTGAATAGCTATTTGTATATTTTATTTGGCATTTTTGTCAAAGGGAGAGAAGATCAAAAGAGACTGCATATGAAAAGTTGCACAAGAGAAGATTAGAGAGATTGCAGAAAGGGAGAACAAATTGAATATTGTAATATCTGTTGATAAAAACAAAAATTTGAGAACTGTAAAAGATCAAATCCGTAGGGAGAGTCTGCGTGTAATGTTGTTTTATTTTGTAGTGATTAAACATATTAAATATCAAGCTAGGGAGAGATTACCAAGCTACAACATTTACTTACAAGGTTATAGAATACATGTTTGGTATGTGTATGACATATTTTCATATTGCTTGTGTTGCCATAAATGCCAAAGGGAGAGATTGATGAACTACAACTAATTGAATATCTGATGAACTGAAGAAACAATGATTAGAGATCACCGAGCTATTGAAATGATATGTAAGATGGTTAAATCAGTTAATATGTTGTCATTGATGTCAACTAGTTTTGACACTACTTATCATGATAGTTACAAACATCTAAACATCTATTGAAGGAAGAAAAGATGAAGAACTGAGATATCTACATGAGGAAAAGAGGGATATGATAGATAAGGATAAGGTAAACATTGGGTAGCTTATTGATGAGTCTATGGATTTATATTATTAACTTGAGCATCTTACATTAATCTATTATGAAGAAGAGATTTGAAATTGAACAAGTCAATATGGTCGGTAATTGAAGAATTATGTATACACCGAGCCATTGCAGTGTATACCAAGTGACAGTATAACCAAGCTAGTTATCACTGACGCATTTCTATATTAACCGAGTATGGATGAAAATATTAAATGCTAAGAACAACCGACTAAATTTGATGAGCTGGAAATTGTTATGATTTTGAGGTTAAGGATGAAAGTTAGTTATGAGATCCACGACTGACAAAATTTAGAGATGATCTAAAGGATTAGATTGAAATGTGTTAATGACACATCTACTGAGGAAGGTTTAAGCGGTAAAATGGACAAAGGAGATTAAGAGGCAAAATCTAATGGCTGACATGAAAATGATTTACTTGTCTATATAAGAGATATGAGTTTGATTATTGAAACATGCCGAACAGAAAGAGACTACAGAGATTTTATGTGAAGACTATATTCATGCATGCCTAGTCAAACTGGTTATTGAAAGAACCGAGCTATAGACATTATCGAGCATTAAAGAACCATTTACCGAGTGAAAGTTGTACACACTAAAATGGTGCACTTCTATGAACCATTACATGCAAGGTTGCTCAAGAATGAGGCCTCACAAAGCGGCTCATAGCTCTTTATGCATGGAGTTGCAAGGGACTAGGATGTGTTTGCTCTCAGCTAGAGCTACAAGCTTGTGACCTTGCTAGTCAACCACACAATGAGAGATTCAAGTGAAGATAAGGGAAACAATGCCAATATCTCCAAGAATCAAATATGCAAATTCAATGCAATGCAACTACAATGAGGATGCAATCTAAGCTATGAAAGGAAAGTACAAACTATGCTATGAAAGGAAAGAACAAGTATTACCAAGCCTTCCTATTTAGACTATGTGAGCTTATTCTATTGCATAAAAGGAAATCTACACTAAGAATGCCATTATCATGCAACTAAGAAAGCAAATATGCAACTAAATGATGAAAGCAACAAGTCTTCAATATCTTCAAAAGCTCCAAATGCACCTAAAACCTGCAGCATAACATTAGCATAAAAACATGGTATATGCAAATGAAGGAGAGAGCTCTCCTTTTATAAGAAATGAGGTGAAATGGACCATGGAGATTAAGAGGCAAAAGTCTCAATCAACGGTGGAGCTTGAAAGAGGAGCAATCCATGTGCACAAGTATCCTCCAATAGGAAAATAAGAGTTGACTTTATGTCCATATGAGACAAAAAGTGATTTTCTCCTTTTTATAAAATATGAATAATGCTTTATTTGTGCAACTTAGGACAAGAGGAAAGGTGGGGCTTTTTATTTATTAAAAGAGGAGGAAATATTCCTTTTAATTAAATAAAGACTTAGGATAAATGGTTAGCCCAAGGATAAAAATCTAATATATGATCGAATTTAAGATTTGATCAAGAGATTGATAATGTTGAAAATATTGATTATTGATAAAAATGATTCAGGGTTGATAAATCAAATAAATGGGGCCCAAAGTCTAGGCGACCATTTTTGGGTGCATACATTTGCCCCTCTTTGACTAATGTGTGATCGATTTGGGAACACATGCAGTCAAAGAAGAATTGAAATGTGAGATCGATCTGGGATCACAAAACAACTCAAATATGAGGTCGATTTGGGATCATATCCGGACAAAGCATAAACAAAGGCCTTTGAACATGAGGTCGATTCGGGATCATATCCAAAGTAGGAGATAAGAATCTCAAATTTGAGCAAAAGCTCACAAAAGATGTTTGAATCAGAAAAATCAAGGAATCGGGGATGAGAATCCCATAAATACTGCCCCCTCAGAATTGAAATCGAAATCAGATAGAGGAGAACAACAAATCAATAAAAGATGATCAAATCGGAATGAAATCATAATCGAAGGTAAGGGTCAATAGGTTAACCATTAGGCAATGAAACATGCCCCAGCCTGACTGAAAAGATGCAGTCAAATGTGAGAAAGGAGGGAAGGGAATGAAGATGAATGAAAGACTAGAAGTTTGGAAGACATGGAAATGAAGAAATGACGATGCCCCAACAAAGATCGAAGGATTAAGCCTCAAAAGATCAGTCAACTGCGTAGAAGAAGGGAAGATTTTGAAATGCAATTTTGACTATCAAGATGACCTCGAACTTTGATTTTGAGTCCGAAAATGGATCCAGGACGTCAAAATTAGCTAGGGGTGCAATTTTCACGCAATTTTGAAGTGTTTTGAAAATGAGGTCAAAAAGTCAAAAGGCTATAAAAGGGGTCAAAAGGTCATTTTCAAAAGTCATTTATCTTTTAGCGATTTGAGAATTTTTAGAGCTTTAGAGAGAGAAAATGGCCCAGCAAGCAAGAGTTCCCATCCATAGGCATCGATTCGAGCATGCCCGGTTGCACAACCGGCCACCACACTATCTTGCCCAGGTATGTTTTCGAAAAACTCAAGCTTTTTGAGTCATTTTTTGCATTAAATAACTTTTTTTAGCACGTTTTTTAAATTTTCAAATTTCAAAATTTTTTGCTAGGTGAAATATCGCGCGATACTTTAGAAGTATCGCACCCTTTGGGGAGAAATGTCGCGCGATACTTCGCGGGTCCCCAAAGTATCGTGCGACCTAAGACACCAGTATCGCATGATACTGGGCGAAAGATCACATGATACCAGGTGAAGTATCGCGTGACATAAGGTCTATCACCTCGCTATAGGGAGAAGTATCACGCGATACTTCTCCAAAAAAGAATATCACCCAGGATAAAATTTTGATTTTTTACGCATTTTTCAGCAAAAATGACATGGGTCTAGACAATGTTACGTTGTAGAGATGTTTTATACTAAGTTTTTAGACATCCATCATGATATGTGCTAACAATTAACTTAGTTTTAGCTTGCAGGAGGTCTTTCCGGCGCTCATCATCAGAGTGCCGAAGGTGACAAGATTGAGATATGTCCGAGATCTAGACGATCTGGGCAATGCCGACATTAGAGCGATGGGATTCAGATATCTGTTGAGATATCTGTACATCAGAGCGGACCATGGGTTGTTGACTGCTCTTACCGAGAGATGGCATAGTGAGCACAACACCTTCCACCTGCCTACTGGAGAGGCGTCGATCACTTTAGAGGACGTCTACAGAATCTTACGAGTGCCATGTCATGGCGAGCCGGTGAGTATAATCATGTTTTGAGATATAAGCATAAATGTAATGTTTTCATATGATGAAAACTGACATGATTTGTTTGTTGGCACAGGTGTACTATGATCAGGATGCCACTAAGGGGCGCCGACTGGTTCAGGAGATGTTCCAGGATGTCACTATTTTGGATAGGCATATCAGCTGGGAGAGGCTGATAGATGATTTTGGCAGAGACTACCCAGTGCCATGTATAATGGCATCCATTATCTTGCAGATCCTGATGACTGATCGCAGTCAGAAGGGATTCCTGCTCGGATGGGCTCGGTTACTAGTTGACTTGGTCGGTAGGCCTCGATGGAGGGCATGGGGTCTTGCCATATTGGCAGAGATGTACCATGAGCTACACAAGATCATCTACAAAGACGGTCAGACATGGGCATGTAGTGCCATCCTGGCACAGGTATGGGCATGGGAGCACATTGTTGTGGTGCGTCCCAGGGTTCAGCCGAGGGAGAGGAGGTACCCCTTCATCTATAGGTACCTCAGGTTCATATCACATGCCCATAGTGGGGATGTGATGTACTACAGGCACATTCTAGATGAGATAGCCTCGTTCACATGGAGGCCATACAGGGAGGTGGAGGTCTGGGGAGATGCAGCCGATGAGCTAAGTTACATGTTGTGCACTCGGCCACTGGTAGGTCGGTATGCAGAGATAGTTGAGAGATTCTGCATCACTCGGGTATGGCGGCAGTTCGGGAGGCAGCAGCGAGTCTCGACAGAGACTACCACATATGCCAGGGCCAAAGACGAGGAGGGTCATGGGTGGCTACCCATGTTGGATTATCAGCAGGCTGTTGCAGAGATAACAGGTATCAGGAGCGAGCCCTGGGAGTATTTCCCAGATATGGCAGATGCAGGGGCTAATGCAGCCTACAGAGCAGAGCGGCAGAGGGTGCCATTCCCTCGGTTTACAGTACCAGATGCACAGGTACCAGCGCAGGGAGGAGATGGAGGGGACAGAGGGGATGGAGGAGACAGAGGGGACGGAGGAGAGGGAGGGGATGGAGGAGATGGCAGGAGGGGGAGAGGGAGGAGGATGGAGAGAGGAGAGGGGTCAAGATCAGGTGGCTGGAAATGGTCACGGGGACAGAGATCGGCGACGTCCGAGGATGAGGCGAGATCAGCTCGCCGGCAGGCAGAGGCACAGCAGGAGCAACCTGCGAGGGGAGATGATCTGAGAGCCCAGATATAGGCTCAGGAGGTAGAGATACAACAACTCCACACTACTATAGCCGTGAGAGATCAGCAGCTACTAGATCTAAGGGCAAAGTGGGATCAACAGATAGCTGATCTTAGGGCAGAGATAGCACACCGTGAGGCGATGGCATAGGCAGAGGCACTGGAGCTCTAACGAGAGTCAGCAAGAGTAGCCTACTATCACAGACTCTATCTGCAGGCTATTCCAGAGGGTGAGAGAGCACCATCATACTCTTAGAGGGCAGGGGTATCAGATGTGGTACTCGATATGAGAGCTATGCCTCCTCCACCACCACGAGCTCCTCACGAGGGTGGTAGCGAGTCTTAGGGTTAGGTGTTAGATGTTTTGGACATATCCTGAGACTTTTGATCTAGATTTTGAGATCTCATATTGTATTGTATATCATGACATTGTTATAGATTTATGAGATTACTAGATGTTTGATATATCATGTGTTTATGTCTCTCTTGTGATGGATGTATCAGTTTATGTATATTGTCTTGTTATTTTGCTCAAAATGCTTATGTATGTGCTTATGTATGTTCTCTCTCATAGATGTATGTTTAATTCTCATGTGTATGATATAGACTTATGTTTCTTGAAAATGACAGTTTTGATATAGATATGATGATATGATTAACCCCTTGTGATGAACAGGAACAGGTTCGAGATGAAAAAGACAAGGAGTGAAAGACATGATCAAGAAGAAGGAAAGGTGAGCGCAGTCGACTGACAGGTCCACATAAGATGAAAAGGAGAGCTCTCTCCACATGCAAGAAATGCAAAACTAGACTATCATGACCCTAAAAAAAAATGCAAGCTACTATGAAAGTGGTTGACTTGCAAGGTCACAACACTAATAGACATCTAATTATCATCATCGAGCGTTATTAGTAGCGTCGTAAGATCATACAATGCACACTAGCATAACTATGTGGATATGAATATGATCTTTATCAAATAGAAATGTGGAAATCCCATCTAGGCATCAAAGACATGTAGGTCTAGATGACTAATGCAATGAGATCACCTAAGTTTGATATGGCAAGATTATGCTTGTATCAAGACACATGAAAGTCAGGATAACGAAAAGCATGCACTCGCAAAACAATCAAGGATAATACCTTGTCAATCCATAGTATCAAGTAGGACCAGCATAAATGCTCATGACAGTTAGGATCAACAAAATATACCCACAAGCAGATAAAGAAAGAAAACATGTTCTCATTCCCTCAGTCTTCTAGCTATGCATCATCGAAAACTTCTCAGGGAGAGACCACTCATCAAAGAAATCCTCATAGACAGCACACAAAGAAAATAAAGTCAACATATCTCAAGCGGGTTGATTGTTTAAGTGCATGTGTGTTGGTCATAGAGTCAAACTCTGATTATCATATCTGCTTAGTGAGAAATATCACATCATACGAGATTGTTGGGTAAGACACCTGATAAGTGTTAAGAAACACTCGACGCAAAGGTAGTGTTGAAAAACACTGTTTGGGGTGGTGTTGAAAAACACCTATTGTGAAATGCCCCAAAAGATAAACGCACCTAAAAGACCAATGCTAACAGTTATGCCCCCTAGACAAAGACAAAGACCAATTCCAGACTAAGCCAAATAAGGTTAAGGCATGATGGGAAGTGGCTAAGTGTCGAGGATGTATGCTAACAAATAAGAGTGCAAAGGCCTCAAGTAGTGCCTGTTTCCAGGTTTTCACCACTTGGATTCTTTTTTCATTTTTTCATTTTTTTGGATTTTTTAATTTTTTTGATTTTTTTGTATTTTTTCAGGACTTTTTATGCTTTTAAAGATTTTTTCAGCATCATATATGAATTTTTTTGGTATTTTTTCAGGACCATAAAATATATACAAAGGATGCCCCCAGACAGAAACAGGCATCAAGGATAGAACTTCTTTAGGTGCACAATGTTGATGGGATCAGGGAGCTGTTCTCCATCAGGATCTGACAATAAATACGCACCGGTACCAAAATTAGCTATGATGACATATGGTCCAAGCCAGTTAGGTTCGAACTTTCCCTTTTGCTCTCGATTCTGTTGGTTCTCAGGGTTCTCTCGCAAAACAAGATCACCTATTTGAAATTCTCTAGGGTGAACCTTCTTGTTGAATGCTTTGGACATACGTTTCTGATACACTCGCATGTGATCAAAGGAAGCCTTACGCTTCTCATCTAGGAGTTGTAGTTCCTATAACCTCATGGCGCGGTAATCCTCATCTATAATCAAACCTTTGAGTGAGACTCTAAGTGATGGTATCTCGACTTCTAAAGGCAATACTGCTTCAGCGCCATAGGTGAGAGAGAAAGGAGTGGCTCCTGTAGGTGTGCGAATGCTTGTTCTATAAGCCCATAGTGCTGGATTGATTTGTAAGTGCCAATCCTTGTGTACTGTCCTATGAAGAATTTTAAGAATGGTTTTGTTAGAAGCTTCTGCCTGGCTATTTCCCTGTGGAAAATAGATGGAGGACCAATGTTGCTTGATTTTAAACTTTTTGCATAGATGCTTTAGGTCCTTATTCTTAAATTGGCCTCCATTGTCAGTAATGATCTCAGAAGGCACTCCAAATTGGCAAATAATATGATTCAAGATGAACAAAGAAATGGTCCTCCCTGAAGCAACAGAAAGTGGCATAGCTTCCACCCATTTTGTGAAGTAGTCAGTGGCAGTAATAATGAACTTGTGTCCACCTGATGAGTTGGGATGAATCTGCCCAACCAGATCAAAGGCCCAGCGCTGAAATGGCCAATGAGAAACAGAAGGGATCAGCTCCCTACCTAGAGCATGAATCAGGTTTCCATGTTTCTGACATTTTTCACATGACTTAGCAAAGGTGACTGCGTCTATCTGCATTGTGGGCCAGTAATATCCCGCCCTAAGCAACCTTCGGGCCATGGCGAGACCATTAGAATGTCCACCACAAATGCCCTCGTGGATGTCAACTAACGCTTGGTTGGATTCCTCCTTTTCCAAGCACCTAAGGAGCGTCCCATCTAAACCCCTCCTATATAAATCACCAGAGATGAGGGTGTGGCGAGAGGCGTTACGGATGAGGTTTCGGTGTTCAGAGTGGTTGAATGTGTCGGGGATGATGCCATCACGAAGATATAAATAGATAGCGCCATATCGGGAAGACTCATGTGTGATAATGGCACAAATGACATGGCTTTCAGACGAGTCAAAGATGGGATGGTGTAGCTCTTCCACCAGGAACTCAAATCTGGATTCATGTGTCTCCAACTGAAGAAGTGAAGCTAATGTGGCCATGATGTCTGCAGCCTTGTTCTCTGTCCTAGGGATTTGTTGAAATGTCACAAAGGTGAAGTAGCGTCTCAAATAATCAACCATCTTTTTATAGGGTACCAATTTGTCATCCTTGGTTTGATACTCTTCATTGACCTGGTTGATGATTAACTGGGAATCCCCAAAGACATGTAACTCTGTGATGTGCCATTCTATAGCCATCCTTAAGCCATTAGTTAAAGCTTCATATTCTGCAATATTATTTGTACATGGGAATATAAGTTTGTAAGACTTTGGAATATTATACCCATGTGGAGAAACAAATAACACTCCAGCACCTGATCCATTTTGCATGCGGGAACCATCAAAGAACATTGTCCAAGTGCGAGTAGTTGTATACAAGATGTGTTCATCTGGGAATTCCACTTGGATCGGCATACTATCCTGAATTGGGAAATCAGCTAATTGGTCAGCAATAGCTTGCCCTTTTATGGTCTTCGTTTCAATGTACTCTATGTCAAATTCAGTTAGGACCATCATCCATTTAGCAAGTCGACCCGTGAGGGCAGCCTTACTAAGCAAGTATTTAAGAGGATCAATTTTGGCAACCAAATGTATGGTATGAGCAAGCATGTAGTGGCGCAACTTTTGAGAAGCAAACACCACTGCAAGACAAGACTTCTCAATATTATTGTAATTGATCTCATAGGAGACTAGAGTACGACTGATATAGTATATGGCCTATTCTTTCCCAGTATCATCTGATTGAGCCAATAATGCCCCCAGGGAAGTGTTTGTAGCTAAAATATATAGGATCAATGGTTTCCCTGGAATAGGAGGCATTAGGATCGGAGGATTAGCCAAGTATTGTTTGATCTGATCTAGGCTCTTTTGACAATCCTCGTTCCAAACACAAGAAGCACCCTTATGTAATGTCTTGTTAAAGGGTTGTGCCCTATCTGCAAGTTGAGAAATAAACCTCCTAATTGATTGAAGATGCCCCTGAAGACTTCTCATTTGACTGATATTTCGAGGAGGTGGCATATCTAGAATTGCTTGGACCTTTTCGGGGTCAACCTCGATACCTTTTGCTAATATTATGAATCCTAAAAGTTTGCCTGAGGTGACGCCAAATGCGCACTTCTTTGGATTCAATCTGAGTTGAAACTGTTCTATACGATCTAGAATTACTTCCAGATCATCGAGGTGTGTGTCCCTTTTTCTTGATTTTGCCAAGGTATCATCCACATAATCTTCCATGTTTTTGTGCATCATATCGTGAAAGATAGTGGTCATAGCTCTTTGGTAGGTTGCTCCTACATTCTTTAATTCGAATGGCATGACGTTCCAGCAATAGGTTCCCCATGCACATGTGAATGCTATTTCTCTTGGTCTTCAGGAGCTATTTTAATTTGATTATACCCTGAGAAACCATCCATTAGAGAGTATATGTCATAGCTCGCTGTCATGTCCACTATCATGTCAATGTTTGGAAGTGAAAAATTGTCGTTTGGGCATGCTTTGTTTAAATCCCTAAAATCCGTGCATACACGAATGGACCCATCATGTTTGGAAATGGGTACTATGTTTGAGATCCATTCTGCATAATCGATGGCTCTAATGAATCCAGCTCTCAAAAGTTTTTCTAATTCCCCTTTGACAAGGAGAGCTACATGGGGATGCATTTTTCTGAGTCTCTGTTTCACTGGCTTGACTCCTGGAGCTATGGATAAGTGATGCATGATAAGATTTGTGTCAAGCCCTAGCATGTCTGAATAGGTCCATGCAAAATTAATTTTATTTTTCTGTAAAAACTGTACATATGCCTTGGTCTCTTCTTCTGATAAAGACTAAGCAAGATGGACTATTTGAGGATTTTCTTCTGTGTTCAAATTGACTGGCTTTGTTGGCTCAATCAATACTGATGATCTATCCTGGAAATAACTTGGCAAGTTATTAAGTACCCCATCCTTAGGCACCTCAAAGAGGTTCACCCTCAGATGTGTCATTTCTTTTTACTATTTTTGGTTCTGATACCGCCACAAAGTGGTTTTCACCATTAGACCTATTTTTCTTTTTTTCTTTTATTTTTAGACTGAGGTACTTAATATCAGGCTCTGTCATGTTGGTTGTTGGTTCACTGGTGGAAGAAGCCACGGGTTCAAGAGCATTCAGATAGCAGGCAATTTTGTAGTCATTGTGGAAGGTGAGGAATGTAGGCTCTTGATGGTGCTGAGACCAGTCAATTAGGTCAAAGTGAACAAGGGGTAAGTCAATGGCTGGTTCAATGTTATTTATGCGAAAAGTGTCATCTCTGGTGACCATATGATCGGAGTTCATCAAGTCTTCTCCTAAGATACTCGAATTAGGACTCATCCTACCAAACGAAGCGTCATCCACTAAGGTAATTTGAGGAGTGCAATCCTCTAGTCCTACACTAAGCTCATTAGTCGCATCGGGTTAGGTACTATAAGCATGGACAATATCTATGTCCAGATCAACTGTTGCATCTAAAAGTGAGTCCCATTCATATTCATGGGAATCTGTGTCTGAGTCATCATTTGGGCCTCGTGATGTAGAAGCCTCAAGGTTAGGAAGGGTTTCCCCCTCTCTAGTGCTAGCATTGGTACTATCCATCGCAGCTAGGATAACAACACTTTCTATTGTCGGTCTAGCAGTCATACAGTCACTATCCGTCGCAGCTAGGATAGTAGGACTGTCAAGTGTCAAATCTGTGGAATCTCCCCAAAGGAGATTTGTTGAGGGCACCCAATCATCAAACACCTCTTGTTGATTAGAAAGATCGGGCGTATAGTTTGAGTCACTGTCACTGTCCATCGCAGTTGGGACAGGGACACCTTTCTTTTTCTTATTCTCAAAACCTAAGCCAACCGTGGACTTATTCTTTCGTCCGAAGAGAGCATGATCAAGAGGCTCAGCTTTAGCATCCAGCCTATGACTAAGGGGACCATATCCTAGATATCCCATATTTTTAACCATTGTATACCCTCTCCCATAAGCTTCAGGTGGAGGAGCAAAATTCTCATTGTGCTTGTATTTCTCCTCATGATAGATCCAGTCCCTTACGGCAACTTCCTCTTTCTCTTCCTGAATGGGGACCGAAGACTCAACAAATTTCCCAAATAATGTCATTGCTGATGACGAAGGCTTCATACTTGGTGATGGTCTCCCATAAGACCTAGGAGAGGTTGGCATGTTTGTAAAAGAATTAATTTTATAATCTCCCATCCCAAGATCTATGGTCTTGAACTTCTGCTTGCATTGTTTAAGTGAACTACTGGGACTATCAGCTTCCCTATTCAAAGGTACATGTGATCCTGTAGAAATGTTATTAACTAACAAAGCACTATCTCCAGGTATGAAAATTTCTACACCGTTATGGGGAAACTTAACACACTGGTGATATGTTGATGGGACTGCTTGCATTTCATGAATCCATGACCTACCTAGCAAAATGTTGTAGGCTAAAGGTCCAACATCAACAATTTGAAATAAGATATCTTTTTCTACTGGACCAATGCGAATAGGCAAAACGGCCAATCCCTTAGAACTTCTTTCTGCTTCGTCATATGCTTTGATTGTGATCCTTTTCCTTGTGTCAATGACGTTCTCAAAATATCCTAGAGCTAGCAACAAACTCAGGGTACAAATATTGAGCCCCACACCCCCATCTATCAGTACACGCCTGACACGGGTTTTATGAATCATGACTTTGATGTGTAAGGCCAAATTATGTGGGTGACTGATGGATTTGTCATCTTCTTCTGAGAAGGTGAGGTAGTGAGGGCTAGCCAAATGGTTGACCATGTTCTAGAATTGATCAATATCTAAGTTGTTAGGGACGTTGGCTACTCGCAAAGCATCCTCAAGGACGCGCTTGTGCTTAGGAGACAATTTTAAAAGCTCAAAAATGGATATCTGCGCGGGTGTACGTTGTAGCTGGTCAATAAGATTATAATTGGAATTAGGACCAACGACAGATTTGGGAGGAGTGCCTTTGGACATGGGCTACTTAGACTTGCTAGTGCTAGGACCTCTAATGATAATGGGCACTTGGGCCTGACCCCTAGTGACAGCATTCAGGGACTGGGGCATTCTTTGTGAGTGAGGACCTCTTATCACCACAGCGGGTCTTTCATCAGTCATAGGAGTTGAGTCCACATTATGTCCACAAGGATCTTTCCTTCTTATCATGTTGACACTATCATCCACAACTTCAAGCATGTTAATAACGTTCTCTGCATTTATGTAGGTGTAGTTGATAGCCACCTTGCCATTCTTAGAATTCTCTCCTTTCTCATATTTAGGCAGGGGCTCTTTAAAGGCTTTATGATCCGCATTAGTAGTTAACCCATCCACTTGTAATTGTCCTTTTTCAATAAGGTCTTGGACAAGATGCTTGACTTTAAAACAATTTTCTATGTCATGTCCAATCCCATTATGGAAAATGCAAAAAGCCTTCGCATCCCACCAATGAGGTAAAGGATCTGGTATACGATGTTTTGTAGGATCCTGTGGGTGTGCCAAATTATGAGCAACTAATGTCTTAAAAACATTTGCATAAGATTCTCCCAATTTAGTAAATTATTTTTTCTCCGTTTTAGATCTCCTTTGATACTTAGGTTTATCTTGTTGTGTTGAAGACGTTTGTAGCTTCATAGCTTGAACTGCATGAGAGAGGTTAAGAACTCCTTCATTTTTGACTTGAGATGAGTCAACAACTTAGTCGTTGACCACTTGATTGTTTTTGTTCCAATAGGAGTTCTTTTTGTCCTTGTTACCATTAGTATTGTTATTTTGGCTATTATTGTTATTTGTTGGTTTAGCCAAAATTCCTTGTTCTTTTAGGACATCCTCAATGCGACATGCCACCTCTACCATAGTATCAAATGAATTAAATGGGATTTTCTTGACTTCATATCTTAGTTCTGGTATTAGATTGCTCACAATGATATCAATTCTCTCCTCCTCAGGAATTGTCCTTGGGTATTTTGAACACAATCACCTCCATCGTTGTAAAAATGTGACAAAAGATTCCTCTTGGTTTTGCTTGAGTTTGCACAAATCAAGCATTGTGACCGACCTCGATAGGTTGTAAGCAAAATGCTGAACAAACCTTTGGACAAGTTCTTTAAATGTCTTTACTGGAGGGGAAAGGTTGGTGAACCACTCCATGGCTTGCCCTTTTAAACTCCTTGGGAATAATCTCATCAAGTAGGAGTCTTCATGGTGAAAGGAAAAGCTCATTATGTAGAACTGTCGAACATGGTCGTGAGGGTCACCAGTGCCATCATATTTGTCATATGTTGGGAACTCAACTTTCTTAGGGAATTCTACCATCACCACACTTTTGTCAATGGGGTTAGGACATATGGAGTCCAAATGAAACGTGCTCTTGGGAGCCTTCATCCTGTCTATATCCTTTTGCATTTGTAAGATCACCTCATCATTTGAAGGGCTCTATTTCTTGATCTTTTGGTGAACATCAAAATTATATGGAACTTTAGTGCCTTTGTTAATAAGACTTTCCAAGAATTGGTCTTTGTTTTGTTCCACATATTGCTCCACATATGCTTGAAAGGATGGTTCTTGTTGCATAGTCATGAAATCCATATGATCAAATTTAGCATAACTTCCTCCATGTTGTGAGCCATGATGTGCTCATTGGGAGGGTTGCTTTGAATGTCTATGAGACGACTGTCTCCTATGATGGTCATATCTTGAAGCTTTTCTTCCTCTAGGACTTGGGGATCGTGAGGGCGTCCTTGATCTTCTTCTAGGGCTTGGGGAAGGGGTAGATGGGGGTGAGTTGGTCCCACTATTGGCTCCCCTCCCGTTAAATCGGCTTTGGAGTTGTTGTGCATAGAGTCTATCTTCTTCTTCTTGGGTGACTCTTTTCTGTATATCCAACAATGCATGTTCCTCTTCTTCTAGTTGTCTGAATTTTTCTTTTTTAGCAGCCTCTTCATCTAAATAGGCTTGCTTCTCTCTCTCAATGCTTCTCAATCTTGTATTCGCATATCGAGAGGTGTCTTTAAGTGGGGAGGTTTGTCTCGAATGCCTTATTGCATTGGCTACGTTTATGTGGTGATCACTAGATTTGTTGTTCTGGTCTTCGTGTTGTGACCCTGAATCTGAGTGATCTTGCTTACGATGTCTCTCAGCTCATTGGTGAGTATCAAAATACCTCACGTTGTTGGGAGGTGACCTGGGTGGACTAACATGAGAAGAACCACCATACTCTCTTCTATGTCGTTGGAAGATATCCTCGAGAGTTTGATTCATGGCTTCTCTTTGTTGTCGGGTAAAAGTGTAACTCATGTCCATGCTTGATGAAAGTGGTATGAAAGAGGTGCTCACTTCACTAGGATTAGCTCCCAGATTAAAACAAACCTCAGATTCACTCTTAGGAGATTGATCAAAAAGGGGTCCTTTTCCCTTAGGTTGTCGACGAGTCTTGACAGGTGGTAACTGGCTAAAGGCAACAGGGGGTCGCTTCCCTTGATTGATTTGGTACCTTGTCATAACTGACATGAAAGAAAGATACTCTCAATGAGAAGGTGATCTCTCAAAGTGTCAACGCTAAACTAGGATAATTAAAGTCCTCTATTGTCCAAAGAGAAATGAAAAGAAAAAAAAAAGGGCTTTACCAACACTGTCAAAGAGGTGCTTCAAATCAAAGGGTGACTACCCTTGCACTTTTGAATTAGGAGGTTGGACTAGGCCAAAAGATAATTGAAATTGAGATTTAAATAAAAATGATTTGGATAATAAGAGTACTAAAAATTTTCCAAGAATGTAGCTAACAATCTTAGAGATGAACCTTGGCACCAAGAATGACCTTCTAACTTGGTAATTATTTCAAAGTGATTTCGTAAATCAAATGATGCTATCGCGGAGGACTAAAACCAAAAATTTAGAGTCAAGATAGGTCTCAAACGTCAGGGCAAAAAGCCTACTTTAAGACCTAACCTGATTAACAACAACTGAAATTGACCAAACTGTAAGCACGATAGAAATTAACCAGGCGATATACTCCAAGCTACTGGGGTGATATACCTATAACTGCGCGATACTTCGCACGATGCCAGGCAATATACCTTAGCACTGGCGAGCGATATACTCCAGGCAGGTCGGGCGATAGTCTATCAAGGGCGAACTATCGCGCGATATTTCTCTTCAAAGTAGGTGATATTTCTAGCAAGCGCGAAATATCGCATGATAATTTGCTTTACAGGGAGCGATACTGTTGCAGAATTGTTCAACTCTCGACTAGAATTGTGTAAAATTTGCATTTTTTGGTCTGTTTGGTCAAAAAATTTAGTCTGAGGGTTGATGTTTTCGATTTCAGTCACAATATTAGTAGAATTTTGGCAGGTTTGCAAACAGTAAGGGATCAAAACATGGTCTCAAACACTTGAAACAAGGGCAAAAGTAACCTTGCCAAGACAAACACTTGTGATATCAGAATGGAAAAAGCACCTTATGAATGCTACCGATTGTTTGTATGTAAGAACATTTGCACTGGTATCACACAACCGAAGACAATTCAAGCAAATCTTATCCTAAAAAGTCAAGGCTCAATACTTACCAACTTAGCCCACAACTTGATGCCCCCTCACCTCACACCAAGTGGTTACCCACAAGAGATGTTGGCTTTGTCATGGAAATGTCAAATGACACAACCAAAGGGACACATATGGTGAGTATCTTAAGGTGATCTAGGTAAACCACTTGGATCAATCCTTGCACTAAGAAGATAAGTGGCTAAAATAAGGTGGCTTCTATCTAATGGTTCTTAATAAGGATTTCCGTTCACAACACCCCTCTTGCTCCTCATAAAGGACTAGGACCTTGCGGCCTCAAGAGTACCTTAAGCATTCTTGTTCAATATTTTCCCCATGGTCGCAATCCCATGAGCTACTCACATCAAACAAAGACAAGTGTTATGTCTACCAACATTTTTAGTGTCCTTGATAGCCTTGAGATTATAGTGAGTTGGAATCACTTGCCACCAAGGAAAATGATGACAAGGTTGTCCCCACTTGAGTCGTTCCTCTTGATTGCTCAAGAGCAGGCCCGCTAAAGGATCCTAAACTAAACAAAGAATAGATCAACTCTTGAAGTTCAAGGTTTTTGGTTCACCACAAGGGTGAAGAGCATACTCCCCTATCTCAAGAATTTCTCCCAAACACACCAAGCAAAAGAGGTTCAATTACTCCCTTGCTTCCAAAACCTTAAGATGGGTCAAGATTTTTTGGTTCACCTAAAGGTGAAGAGCATACTTCTCCTACCACCTCAAAATCTCTTTCACAAGGTTTTAAAGATTCCTAATACAATTAGTGAATGCCACACTTGAAGGAAAGCAAATAAACAAGCAAGAATTTTTTTTATTTTTATTTTTATGCTTGGGCAGCCTTGCAAAAACTGTTAGTAGCCCTCTTTGACATGCGTTTTTAGCAAATTTCAAGCAAATGAGAGCACCTACAAACACAACTTGTTAGACCAACAAGGTTAGAAAAATCAAAATCCAAGTGTAAACATGCAATAAACTGATAGATTTAAGCTAAAAGATGCAGGTTAAACCTATCTAAACACAGCAAAATAAAACAACAAGCTAAAATGATCAAATTCGGATGAGAAAACTGGAAATGCAAGTCTCTGTCAGATCAGATGATAAACCTCAGACTTCACCAGTATCGCGCGACATAGTTTCCTATAGTCGCGCGATATACCTCAGTCTGGGCGATACTTCGCACTATGGGCGGGCGATACTTCGCTCGATGCCAGGTGATATACCTCAGTACTGGCGGGCGATTCTTCTGTCACGCGAAGTGTCACACCACTATACAAAGGTATATCGCGTGATATTTCTAAGAAGTATCGTGCGATACTCTGAGACAGAAAATTGAAACTGCAAAATTTCTGAAAAATAATCCGAAAAATGATGAAAATGCAAGGAAACAAAGGACAAAGCCTATCTACTCTACCCCACGGTGGGCGCCAGAAATGTACACACTAAAATGGTGCACTTCTATGAACCATTACATGCAAGGTTGCTCAAGAATGAGGCCTCACAAAGCGGCTCATAGCTCTCTATGCATGGAGTTGCAAGGGACTAGGATGTGTTTGCTCTCAGCTAGAGCTACAAGCTTGTGACCTTGCTAGTCAACCACACAATGAGAGATTCAAGTGAAGACAAGGGCAACAATGCCAATATCTCCAAGAATCAAATATGCAAATGCAATGCAATGCAACTACAATGAGGATGCAATCTAAGCTATGAAAGGAAAGTACAAACTATGCTATGAAAGGAAAGAACAAGTATTACCAAGCCTTCCTATTTAGACTATGTGAGCTTATTCTATTGCATAAAAGGAAATCTACACTAAGAATGCCATTATCATGCAACTAAGAAAGCAAATATGCAACTAAATGATGAAAGCAACAAGTCTTCAATATCTTCAAAAGCTCCAAATGCACCTAAAACCTGCAGCATAACATTAGCATAAAAACATGGTATATGCAAATGAAGGAGAGAGCTCTCTTTTTATAAGAAATGAGGTGAAATGGACCATGGAGATTAAGAGGCCAAAGTCTCAATCAACGGTGGAGCTTGAAAGAGGAGCAATCCATGTGCACAAGTATCCTCCAATAGGAAAATAAGAGTTGACTTTATGTCCATATGAGACAAAAAGTGATTTTCTCCTTTTTATAAAATATGAATAATGCTTTATTTGTGCAACTTAGGACAAGAGGAAAGGTGGGGCTTTTTATTTATTAAAAGAGGAGGAAATATTCCTTTTAATTAAATAAAGACTTAGGATAAATGGTTAGCCCAAGGATAAAAATCCAATATATGATCGAATTTAAGATTTGATCAAGAGATTGATAATGTTGAAAATATTGATTATTGATAAAAATGATTCAGGGTTGATAAATCAAATAAATGGGGCCCAAAGTCTAGGCGACCATTTTTGGGTGCATACATTTGCCCCTCTTTGACTAATGTGTGATCGATTTGGGAACACATGCAGTCAAAGAAGAATTGAAATGTGAGATCGATCTGGGATCACAAAACAACTCAAATATGAGGTCGATTCGGGATCATATCCGGACAAAGCATAAACAAAGGCCTTTGAACATGAGGTCGATTCGGGATCATATCCAAAGTAGGAGATAAGAATCTCAAATTTGAGCAAAAGCTCACAAAAGATGTCTGAATCAGAAAAATCAAGGAATCGGGGATGAGAATCCACTAATTATACATTAACAACTATTTATGTAAAAAAATTATGTGATTTTATTTGCTTATAATTTTTATTTTTTCTTTACAAAATATTAATATTTAAATTAAACTATATTAAATTAATATTTAATATTATTATAATAGTTTTATTTTGAAAAACTTATTAAAATTTAGTTTAAAAGATCAATTTATTTAAATTTATTTATTTATAATAGTTTTAATAAAAATTCTTTTATAAAATTTTATTACTTCTATTGTAACTATATAAAACATAATAATTAAAAAATTAATATACTATTATTTCTAGTATAACTTAAAAATTTATTATTTCTACTATTACTATATAAAACATAGTAATTAAAAAATTAATATACTATTATAGTTTCTACTATAATTAAAGGCAAGTACTTAGCCACTATGTGGCACTTGTTCTAATAGTAGCATCCATCATTTTTTTTGCTTTGAATGCAACAATATTTCCCTTGTCATTCTAGGCTAAAAATTTGGCTCCTAATGGGCCAAGGTTACCTCTCTACACCATGTTGAAATTGATTTTTATCCAACCATCATCTGATTTGAGATAGTTACCTTCTCAGACATTGCAACAACTCAATCAACCCAAGAAGGATCATTAACATGATGTATTATTTTTATATATTATTATATTGAAAAAATTATATATAATATATTTTATTATAATATATATTTAATCTTTGCTTATATTATTTAATGATTTAATAAGTATTTTATATTTTCATATTATTAAAAAATCAATAAGTATAATATTTTTTAAAGACAAAAGGCACAAGGCTAAAATATATTAAATAAGTATAAAAATTTGACATGTACTAATTTTTTTATATTAGTAAAAATTTATTATTATAATATATGTGATGTAAGCATTACAATTAGAGATAGACTTTAACATTGTTTGATAAACAACACAATATTTGAAAAATCCCACCACTTGAGAGCAACCTAGTGAACCAGATACAACATTTAGATGAGGAAAATATACAAAAAATCACCATTACAGAACTCACCACCCATACCCAAACCAACATTATACTATATAAAATGATACTATGACCTACATCAATACATGCATGACCATGGAAACCTCACCAAAAAACTAAACACAAATTTTTTGTAAACCTAAGAGAGATCCGAAAGTTAGCAAGATAATGAATCACCCCTGCTAATAGTACCGCCATGACCAGATGTCTTACCCTCAAAGCATGAACTATCATGGAGCCCATCACGAGAAGAATTGCAAACAAAGGAGTGACACTAGACACTTCTAGCTTCTTCATGAAAACCACCACGAACACCAACAAAACTACCAAAGGCACGTACCTAACCTATGTGAGCACCATAGATGCCCCCTCAACCTCTACCATGAACACCTCCCCCATTGTTGCAGCCACGAGTAGCACAAGTGCGCCCATGACCTTGGCCTTGTGCATTTTTTTTCACTTCCCTCCTCTGCTTCTCCATGTCCTCTCATGCCCTAATCAATTTCAATCAAAAGAGGGAGGGGTTCAACTAATTTCCAAGTAACTCTGTCATCATTTTCAACTCCCAATCATGCATAAGATCAACCAAAAAATCCCAAGCTTTGTGGGCTTCATCCTTCCTTTCAAGACTATTTCCCAAAGATTTGTTCAACATAAAAGGATGGCACCTTAGGAAACCCAACCCAATCACCTTGCGCAACCACAAACCCTTGCCTAGGAACAAAACACTACAAGATTACATCTAGCCCCACTCTCCACTCTAGGTGTGTACACTATTCCACAATTCATTTCACCTTGGATTTTGACCCAAAATGTAGGCCCCAAGCACAGAAAAGGGTTGCAATGTTTATATTGGTGCATCATTAGAATTTTGAAATTGCGTACTCGACACCTAATAGAGCCCAAATTATGTGGGTGAACTAAGGTGAAAACATTCCTCAACCTCTCCTCTATCACCAACCCTTTGAATGTCATTTGTTGCTTCATGGTGTCGAAACTAAAGTTTGCTTACATGCTACCTCTCCACTCTCCACTACACTCAAAACACCTGCTACTTATGCCACCCACAAACAAACACAAAGAATGAACATTTGGGTTTGTGTGAGAGGGAATGTATAGGGTGCCATCAGTCCTTTGCATTAAATGCAAGCATGTATGAAGATGACAATAATGAAATCTCATTTTGCCACCTTCCCATAATTGAATGCAAATATTTTCCTTTGTTTTCATTTGAAATCTATTCCAACTCACACTATTATGTCACCAACCATTTACTTGGTTGTCGTGATGTCATCATCTCTTCCTTGTATTCTTGTGCCATGTCAATTGCTAGTTTGGATAATGAGTCCACTAATGTGTTTCCCTCTTGGTAAATATAAGTTATTTTGAATTCTAGAATGATAACAATTTCCTCTTGTTTATTGTTATATTTTTTTGTAGTTTTCATGCATATGATATTCTGGACACAACCACATTCACAATAATTTGGGAGTCACCTTCCAAATACAAGTTATCCACTTGTAGTCTTTGTGACATTTCAACCCTTAGCAATGTTGCCTAGACATCAACTTCATTATTGGTCCCCTCATCTAGTCTCGCATGTTCCATAGCAATGATATGACCATTAGAATCCCTAGCCACACACCCAGTGCTAGATGGTCTTTGGTTACCTCTCATCGCTCCATCAAAGTTGACTTTTATCCATCCCTCTTATGGGACCTCCCACTTCGCCTCATCCCTTCTTGGCTTTGAAGGATCAACCATCATACACCCATTGATAGGTCTATATTTTAGCATGGTCCAATTTCTCTGTAATTAAAAATCCAAAAATCTAAAAGGATATTTACTCAAATTCTAAGTTAACACTACCATACTAACTAGCTCATGTATACTCTGCTCAATCCCAAGACACAACTTCTCAATAGATTCCTCACTTCCTTGAAAAAATTATCTATTGTGTTCCTTCTAAATATCCCAGAGTATAGACAAAGGGCATACTAGCCAGATGCAAGAGAAGGTTGACTTGTGGTTAGGTATTTGCCAGCCTTGTAATATCTACTTGACTGTTGTCAGGAAGGCAAGTTGCAAATTTAGCTTGTTCAAAACAAATTCTGAACAAGCAGTCACCAGCTTACAATGTAGCATGATATGATCAATGGTTTTTGCTTCCCTTTTACATAGGGGGCATTGGAAAGGCCCATGGAAACTGTATCTCATCAGTCATTCACCTATAAGAATATGACCTTTACTTGCTAACCAAGAGAATGTTCTTATCTTCAACAAATAATACTTGTTCCAAAATAAATGAGATAGTTCAAGTTCATAGCTATACCAGTTGCCTCTACCAACTGATAACCCACACAAACATAATATTCACTTTTTTTAGTTTCACACCATATGATTTCATCTTGGTCTCTTAACAATAGGAATTTCCCACTATCCTATATCACCCTAAATTTCATTACCTCTTCCTCTTTTAGGTTCAAATCACTGTCCTCTCTCCATTTCCACTTGATTGCTCCACCCTCATAAGTTTGAGTCAAAAGATTTGAAACCTTATCACCCCTAGTAGCTTCAAAGATGGTTTTTACACATATTATTATTTATATTAATTTATGAAATAAGGAAGGAGTAAAGGAGGGAGAGAGGAGATAAAAGTAGAAAAATAAATAAAAGAAAATTGGAGATGAGGAAATACATGAACAAAGAAGGACCGGTGTAGAAAGCAAAAAAACCCCCAAAAAATGGAGGAAAGGGTTTTTCTTGATTAGTTTAGTACAATTGATAAAAATGACATACTCCTTGATTATATTATCAACTAAAATTAAAATTAAAATTAAAATTTTAAGTTGAATTTATTAGTTAAATAAAATTTAGTCAATTATATATATATATATATATGATATCTTATTTATTTTTTATGAATAGAGGCCTTTTCTATTAATTAAAATATTAAAGTACAATATTCATAAAAAAGGGATCGGGGGAAAGAGTCACCTCACGAAGAGTCACATGGTACCTAGACCGGAAACATACAACTATTCATCAAAAAAATATATAAAGAAAGAAACCCTCAAGCTATGAGGGCAGTAGTAGAAGAGGGAGGAGGAACTCTGTCATTAGGATTGCCCCAAACATTGGGCCCTGGGGTAGAAATAAGCAAGGGAGGCCAACTAGCACCCACAACCCTCTGAGGAGGAGGAGAGGCATAGCGGCGACACCAAGGGAGCAGAGTCCTAGAATGCCTGGAAGAGGAACTTCATCTGTGACCCCAGCTCTTGGACAACATGCGGTAAATTGAGAGAGAATCTAGTGGCACCCTAGCAATAGTACAAGGGGCATTGCCCCAGTGCTGCAGTAATTCTTGCAAATGGGTAACCTCTAGGACCACCTTGTCCGCTTGAACTTGAATCTGCATCATGACATTATTACATAAACAACATTTCAGTCTTTCCATCCTGAAAGCATGCCATATATGGGTATACTAGGAAGGCATTTTGGGAGAGTCACCGAGGAGAACCATATGCTAGGAAAAAGGCTCGGGCTAGAAAGGCATAAACAGGTCATGAATCTAGATCCAATAATTATGGGCCCGATGACATAACCAAAAAATATGCATAATAGTTTCAAAATGCCCATAAAAGGGCATTTAGGGTCAGGCACACCCAAATGTCGAAGCTGAGATCCCAAAGGTAAACTCTGGTAAAGAAAACACCAAGCAAAATGAGAAATCTTAGGCTCAGTGACAACATCCCAAATAGTACAAAAATGCTAGCTCCAGGTCTTATGGGAGGAAGAAAAGTGCCATCTATGATTGAGAGAATCAATCATAGGCAAATGAAGCACATGCCAAGAATATCCAAGCTTGGGCTTGTAACTGTTGAATGGTATAGCAGGATACCATTCCCAATCTTTCCACCAAGGTTTAACTGACTGAATTACCAATTTATGCAGGAAATGGGGTGGAATGGTTGAAATAAGCAAGTCAAAAGTCTGACGATCTGGACAAATGAGCCAAAACTAAACACGAAGGTTATCCCAAGAGCGAAGAATCATAGTGGCTTTGGAAAACAAGTCTTTGGGAGTTTGAATGCCACGTTTATGAAAATGAAGAGCACTCATTCCCTGGATTTTGGCCAAAGGAAGACCTTGCTGGGCAAACAAAGGGGACCACCAGCTATTTTGTTAGTTAAGAGAAAGACCATCACGAAAACTATTCTTAGCCCAATGAAGCCAAGGTTTGATAGCTTCCCAAGCTCTCTAGATATTTTTGGCAACAAAAGTTCTCTAGATATGAACAAGGACCTTCATAACTAGAAGGGTTTGAAAGCTAATCCCCTTCTAGGAAGGCTTGTGTAACGAATAACCTAAAGAAATGCAATGTCAAAGCAAATTTTTCTAGGCCTCATTGCCTGTGAGACACCACACAATCCATTTTGCACAAAGGGCCAGACCTTGCTTCTGAGTATCAAGCAAACCAAGCCCACCAGAGGCCTTGGGGAGGCAACAGAAATCCCATGCAACTCTGTGAAAACCATGATGATCAATTCCAAAAGCCCAAAGGAAATCCCATAGTAGTTTCTTGAGCTTCTTGTAAGAAGCTTGTGAGGGAGCCTAGCAAACAAGAATAGTGAACATACGTAGCAGCCAACACCTTGGAGAAGATCTAAAACTTCCCAGCAAGAGAGAGCGGCTTGGTGATCCAATAGGTAAGATTTTTCTCAATTTTAGCTAGAACTGCATTCCATAATTCAGTAGGAGTAGCTTGAAAAGCAAAGGGGATGCCTAGAAAGCAAAAAATTTCCCCATGTTGAATTTTGGACCATCCAAACTGAGAAAACTAGGGCTAATCGAGGAGGATAAACTACTTGAAACATAAGGTTTTATACCATTGAATGGCGGAACTAGAGGCAAGATAAAAGATGTCTAAACACTGCAAGGCTGCCTTGATATTTTCTTCATCCTCTTCAAGAGCGAGAAAGGAATCATCAACAAAATGGCCATTGACCAATTGCTGGGAAGAGTTTGGTAAAGTAATTCCCCAAACATGGCCTATAGAAATGGAATGAGCAAGCAAATAGCCAAATCCTTCAGTTGTAAGAACATACAAGGCAGGACCCAAAGGGCAACCCTGTCGAATAGAATGAAAAAGCCCAAAAGTAGAAGACTATTAGCCATTAATGATGATGCAAGTAGAGGCATCACTAAAAAACATTTGCATAGATTGAAGAAATATGGGACCAAAACCAAGAGTGTGAAACATAGCTAAAATAAAAGGTCATTCAATGCAATCATAAGCTTTAGCAAAATCAATTTTGAGAAAGAGGGCTTTCTGGTGAGATTTACAAGCCCATTCCATACCTTCCCAAACCACAATGATATTATCCAAAATAAATCTTGATTTGATAAAGCTATTTTGCTCTGGTCGAATAATTTGAGGTATCATGTGACGGATCTTGAGAGCCAGAGCCTTGGCAATGATCTTGTAAGAGACATTAAGCAAGGTAATAGGCCGCCAATTGCAAATATCCTTTGGGTCTCTAGCTTTTGGAATGAATTTAATATTGCCCTGGTGTAGATCAGGACCAATGGCATCCTAGAGGGCTTTATAAAACTCACAGGGAAAGCCATCACATCCTAGGGCTTTATCATCAGCCATAACAAAAACATCTTCTCGAAGATCTTGCAAGGTAAGCAATTGATCACAAAGAACATGCTGAGAGGAGGAAACACATTGAGGGACAACGTTAATGCAATCAGCAAGGGATTTCTCACTGGCCGGAGAAGATCCCTGAGTGGCAAAGACTTGTTCCTAATGATGAACAAAGGCTTGCAGAGTATCAAGAAGCTTCGTGAGGAGGCATTGACCTTCTTTAATCCTAGTTATGCCCACATTGGTATGACGAGCACAAAGAGAAGCAAAAAATATTTAGAAGCTTGGTCTTCAACTTTTAACTAGTGCATTCAAGCTTTGATCTGGGCACCTCTGACAACATAGTTGTCTGCAACTTGCTTCTGATGATGAATCTTGGCAAGGTGAAGTTGCAGGTCTTGATTGAAAGGATCTTGAGCTAAGGCCTCTGTAGCAACACGCAAAGCTTTGGTGTTGACATCATAGGATCTATGATGATACTTGGCAAGTTTCTTTCCATAAATGCGCAGAAAATGTGTCGTACGCTAGATGGCATCATTCCACCATTGAATCCAGGCTGGCAAATACGACAACTAAGGCTTGAGGTTCCAAACTTGATGAATGTGGGCCACCATAGAGGGGTGGTGAAGGACAAAAGTATTAAAAAAAAATTGTGTGGTGGGAGGCTGAGCCTTAGCTATCTGCCAGATAATATTAAATTGAATGGGAAAATGAACTGACAAGGTCACATCAACAAGAGGAGTAACTGGTAAGGCTTGCTTTTCAAAAAAAGAGAAGAAAGATTATGTCAAAATCATAGCACAATCAAGCCTTTTATGAATTCTATCAGAAGAAGCTCTAAAATTAAACCAAGTGTGCCAAACCCCATCAGTACGACAATGACCAATGTTGGGATCAAAAAGCCCTAATTTATTATGCATGTAGTACCAAGCTTCTCTCTCACCAGCTGTCAATTGAAAAGGAAAAAGACCATCCTTGTCAGAAGTCATTTTGACCATATTAAAATCACCACAAAAAAGCCAAGTTGCAGGTGGCAGAGAATCTGCAAGCCAACACCAAAGGTGAGATCTCTCAATAGTATCATTGGGAGCAAAAATATTAACTATGCCAAAAGAATGATTCTCAATAATGAAAGTGACCCAAAAAGTTCTCTACATGGGATCTGAGACATGACTTACCAAAAAAGAATGCCAATGAGGAGAAAGGAGAGTAACAAGTCCACCTCAACTAGCCTCGTACTGAGAACAAAGAGCAAGGCTCTTAGGCTAGATAACATTGCATGCAACATCAAGCAAAAATTAAAAAAATTAACTTCCTAGAGGCATAAAACATCCAGATGACTAATATGACGACACAAATCCCTGACATAATACTTTCTAGGTAGGTCTGTCAGACCTCGAACATTCCATGAGATGTACTTCATGGAAAAATAATGTCGTCCATGCTATCAACTTCCCCAAGGGAAGCAAAACTACTTGACAAATATGCTAGAGTGAAGTCATTACCAGAAGACTCCATGGAAATATTCCTCTATTTTTCTTAGATGCCCTCAAACCCATTCTGAACACGCCCAGGAGGGCTGCGAGAACAATGAAAAGGAACAAGAGAGGAAATTGCGGTAGCTACCTGATGTGCGCGGGCTAATGGGGTGTTAACACTGGAGTCAAAAACTTCCTTCCCCTACAAGGCATGGTTTGAAATTGAAGTAACCTTCACAACACAAGCCTCAATAGCTGGGAGTGGTGGCTGAGATGTTGAAGTCGAAGCAATAGGCTTGGCTTTCTTGTTCCTACAACCAATTGTAACCCAATCATCCTTCTTGATTTCCTCTTTTTTTTCCAGTGTTAGCTGGCCGAGAGCTAGAATCCTTGGGATGAGACTTGGTACGAGGCACTGCCAAAGGGAAGTCCTTAATCTTGTGCTCTGCATATTGACAATGATGACATGTGTTGGGAAGGTTGAGACAAAGCACCTTATAAGTGAAGGTGGTCTCACCAACCTGAATGTCAATAGACTCTTTAAGGTCCCTGGAAAGGTTGACCTCAACACAGAGCCTCTTTTGAGGCTGAGGATTGAGAAAATGGTCGTGCTCACTACAAATAACCCTACCTAGCATTTGCGCAATGGCATGCATGAAAGGACAACAGGGTAGAGGGAGACTGGGAAACTCAACCCATACAAGAACTTTCAGTTTCTTGTCATCAGAGATAGAAAAGTCTCGAGACCAGCACTTAAAAACTGAAAGGGAAGCCCTAAGATTCCTGGGTCCTTTGGAAAATATGGCATCCACATGGGTGAGATTAGAAAAATGAAACAAAAAAATCCCTTGGTAAGACTCTAAATGTCATCCAGGCGGATTCCATGAGGAGTCCAAGCTTTTGCAACCCAGTCCTTAATAACATTTTCAGGAGGGTTGTGACCCAAAAAATAGCAAATAAGGGTATGCATTTCAAGCCAAATACAGTCATCATCAAACTCATGTATGGGTAAAATAATATCAGGCTAAGACATACCCCATGAAACACTTTGGGAACAAACTTGCGAGGTCACTTGCTTGGAGGCGCCATTGCTATCTGTCACCATACCAGCACCAACATCAACTGCTAGGTGAATGGTGACCGAAGCCATAAGTACCAAGTGATTTCCCGCAATAACTACAGTATGAAAGGACAAAAGGATGCTGAGAAGTGACACAATACTAAACCCTAGCCGATATCTTATTTTAACATCATATAAATTATTAAAAATAGTTTTTAGGCAAATTAATTTAAAAAAATATTTATTATAAATTTTATATTAATATTAACTATGTTATATATATTTAATATTTATATTTTGTGGGGGATCATCTTGTGATGTAATGGTCAAGTAGTTGCATTGTTAATGGTGCTAATGCTAGTTTGGGCCCACCTTCGCTAGGTTGGTGTGCTTGTGGGCTTTATGCCCCTGCTGGATTACCATGCTCACAGGTTAAATATCACCGATAAAAAAAAATGTCATTTAGGTTATAAAATCTCTACTAAATTTATATTTAATAATGCATATTATATATAATATATATATAAAAAGGAGAGGAAAAGAGATAAAGAGAGAAAGGTAAAATAATATAGAGAAAGAGAAGAGAGGGGAGAGAAGCAAATCTCTCTCTCTCTCTCTCTCTCTCTCTCTCTCTCTCTCTCTCTCTCTCTCTCTCACACACACACACACACACACACACACACACACATACACACACCAAGATGTAATTGCTAGTTATTTATCTAGTAGATGTATAATCATAAATTTAGTATAATGCCATATTATCATGAAGTCATGATGGTGCTACGTATAGAGTTAACTTGATGCAAAAAATAATTTCCTTATATCTATGAATTCAAAACTCAAACACAAAAACCATAAATAACACAAACAATATGAGAAAATCTCTACATGCAAAGATTGCAACAAGTAAACACAAATATATTCTCATAATATCTATAACATACTATTTACAAATATGGCATTTGATAGGCTTATCTCCCTCAATACAATCTTCTAAATCACCTCCACATTGTGAATTTATTATCACTCTATCTTGGTCTTTGATTTATTAGCATCCCCTTGCATACCTTTCACCTTGCACAAACTGTGTTTTTGTCTCTAATAGTCATGTTATCTTCTACACATAGGTACCTTATCTCCTCTTCAAACACAAACCCAACACACCTTTCTTTTGTCGATTCTTGATGGATATATATTTCCTTCCTCTTTCCATCAATGTATTTACCCTTTCCTCCCTTGGTGTCTCTTCCAATTCTCTAAATGATGCTCAATTTTTTTTGAAGAAAAATGAAGTTGAATTGGTTTGGTTTTGGGATGCGTAATATCCTATGGCATTACATTGTAAAATATCATTGTCTATTTCCTCTTAAAATGTGTTTTTTTTGTGTCTCTTATTTTCTGTGTATCCACTCTATAGCCTTCGATTTGGTTCAATTTATTTTTGGTCCAACCCAACTTTCTTCTCTAATTGAAGATATCTATTCTATATCATGCACCTACTCTCACGAATCTTCTTCACCTTATTGTGAACCCCCTCCTTTTTTTTTTTACCAAAACAAAAAAGGACCATGCATTTCAGAGTCTAGCAAAGTTTGTGTAATTTGACTTTACATTTGCCATTGGTATTTGCTTGTGAGTTTCCAAAGCCTTTTCAATAATTTTGGTTTATGCATATCTTGCAATCATTACAAACCACTCTATTTTCCACATCTATGCTTTTGCATTTTGGCTTTTTGAATAACTTCATTGAAATATTTATCTATGTACCATCCTAAAAAGTAAGCATGCTTATTAGGTGCTCATTTTTAACCCCATTTTAGTTATATGGGTTCCCACATTGATTTCATGTCCTTCTAGCCCTTTTGCATTCTTCCAATCAACATTATTTATTTAAAACTTGAGGATGGATCTAAGTTCTATGCATGCTTCCCATTTTTCATCCTATCACATAATTTATCTTACATCTAGGTCCTTTACATTCATTTTTAGATTTTGGGATTTGCCCTAATTTTCAGGTAGGATATGGTTTTCAACACCCTTTCTTGGCATTAGCCCTTGGATCATGACAAAAATAAAATAAAATGTATCTGGACAAGGTCAACCTAAGTTGGTCATGTCCTAGGGCTTTTCTTTTTAGTGGGCTCCGAGTCTGATGCGGGGGCTTATCTTTTAGACCATTAATTGGGGTCGACCTTGCAAAATTTGGGCCCCAAAATGTGTATAAAAGGAGACCTCTCCCTCTTATTTACACATCCATTATTAATCCATGACATACCTATAATACATGCTCAAGATACATCCACATGAAACCTATCATTCATCCAGTATGCATTCAAGAGAATCAAGTTCAAGGAAGCCATCAGGCATTTCAAGTCTTCTTCCCTTTCTTCCACAATCCAACATTGTGTTAAAATACAACATTAATCATTAAAGGGTTTGGTTTCATGATTCCCTATTGGGTTTTTGTGGAGTCTAAGCTATTGCATCAACACTTATGATCATCTCCAAAGAGATGTTGCATCATTGAGGTATAGGATGATTTGTGTTTCGGATCTAGATTACATTTCCTTATGAAACTTCAATTTCATTTCAAGGTTAATTCTTATACAAGGTAAATCCCCTTTCCACAACCTTTTTCCCCTTATCTTTGTATGTAGGAATAAGTTTTTGTAGTTTCAAATCTGGATTTTAGGAGTTACAGAACTAGTTATAGGTTTGTCACATATTTCATCAAATTCAGAGTATCCAAGACAAGGTTGACTTTCTTGGACAAGGTGGACTTTAGTCGACATAGTCCTTTGGATCTAGAATTTTTATAGTCAAAAGTTATAGGTGTCAAAGTGTCATATCCATAACCATTTCTAATTTCAACAACTATGTGACAGTCAAATTCAGATCTTAAGTTCAATTATCCTCTCTAAGCTTCAAGGTGAGCTCATTCTTCCTCTTTGTCTCTTGCACTTACTTTTACATCTTTGATTTGTAATTCTTTTATCATTTATAAATCATATTTACATATCAATCACACTTTATTCAATAAGGAATACTCAAATCCCCCTTTTGCCTAGATCTTGCATTAGTGCCCCTTCATATTTTCTGGGTTGTGCTAATTAGATTTGTTAAAGGGTGGGTTTGTATTCCAATGCACAATATGTTTTGGTGAGTGATCTACATCATAGCATTTCTCACCATTTTATATTGTACATTTTTGTGAACCCAACTCATAACATTTCCATTTTGATTTTGGTGTTAGATTCAATCCTTATACATTTAGCTATATAGATCTATTTTGTATGCATTTACATCATATTGCTACAATCTATGAATAGGATATCCTTTTGATTTTTGGTCATATCCTCCTTGTCTACGTCCATCTTGTATGCATTCCATTAATCAATATTTATATTATATGTATTTAGATCTTCTTTTCATGCATTACATTGGGTCATAGAACCATTATATTCTTGCATTTCATTTTTACATGTTCTAAAATAATATAAAAAAATCATTTTATGCATTTTGTATGTATTTGCATGGACTTGTTATCATCATTTACTAGTTCAATTTCAAGTTTCTTTCAATAATTTCAAAATGTTTCCTTTCATGCATGTGATGATAGTTTAGTTTTAATTTCATTTGTAGTCACACTATTGTCCCTCACAAAACCAAACACCACCTATGAGAACATTTTAGGACAAGAAAAGTATATTAACATTTCTTCAAAGAATCTCCATCCAAATGGTGAGATATTGAAATATAATGTTGATCCTTCTCCTAAAATGTATCTCCCTCATGAAGACATTTTGGTGCAAGAGAAGGATACTTTACCCTACTTGCCTTTCCATCCCTTCCCTTTTAAGGATCAAGATTGAGTGAATCATGATTATTCCTCTCCCAAAGTGTGCTTTATTCATAAAGTTATTCCTTTCTTTGATGATTATCCTATTTGGGATGAACCCTTGGATAATGACATTGATTATTCTCTTCCTCACGAAGAAACCTTCGTAAAAGAAAATGATATAATGGTTCACATTTATTCTACTGCCTCTAGAGATGACACATTCATATATGATAGTGGCCCCTCTCCTAAAAAATACCCTCCTTATGAGGATAATTTAGAGAAATAGAATGACATTATAAACACTTTTCTTAATATCACCTTACCTTTATTTGACACTCCTAGAGATGAAGCATTAAAGAGCATCCATAATCCCTCTTCTAAGGACATAATGGAAGAATAGGATCATATCATTACTAATTACCTTAATGTTCCCCCTTCTAGTGATGAACCAATTAAGAATCAAGAGATTGATCAAGCCAATGTTATTCTTCATGCTCAACCTATGGTAGCCAACAAGCCTATGATAACTATCAAAGGATGCACTCAATTGAATTCATCCCAAATGCTTAGAAAAATTATGGTTACTATAAAGGATTATCTTGAACATTCTTCTCGAACTTTCACTACAATTGTGATGATGGTTATACTCAATAAAATTCTTTTCAAACTCTGAATAAGCCAATTATAACCGTCAAAGGAAAATATAATAGTCCTTTGGAGTTTATTAAGGATTATCATGTGGTGCCTCATACCTATGGCACAAGAAAAATCCTCAACCTAATCCAGTTTTCCCTACTTCTCTCCCAACTTCTCAACCTGTGCTTCCTCCTCCACCCCATCTTCCTCAAAATATTGGAAAGGAGTATAATTTAATAGAAAAACTCTATAATACCCCTACAAATCTATATCTCTTTGGGAACTTCTTCAAAATTCTCCTACATATCATGAAGCCTTGAAAAAAGATTTAACCACTGTTCCAACTCCACCACCTAATCAAGACAACATCAATTAACTTTTGCAATGCATAAATTCTACTCTTGTCCCACCTCAAATTGTGTTTACACAAGATGACTTACCTTCGAAAGAGGTCCAAGATCGATATGATGCCCTTATGGTAGTTATCCTTGTCAGCAATAATCTCATTTGTTGGACCTTAGTTGATAATGGGTTTGGACTAAATGTTTGTGTAATACCCCAAAAATGGGCTATAAGTTCATTGACCTCCTACATCATCAGATCGAACGAAATCGACATCGAAGTCCTAACCTAAGGCACATCTGAACATCATCGAATCCTAATTGATTATCTCAAATTCTGCATCGGGGAATATTCCTAGTAATATTCCTAATCATCATAATTATCTTTAATTTAATAATTATTTGGCGTTAAATCCTATTTATCCTAAAGTTCAATTAATTGAATATTCTCAATATTTAATTAATTAATTTAATTCTACCACTTAATTATTTAATTGTATTTATTCCTAAGTATTATTATTTAAATTTGATAATAAATCAAAATTCCTATCATTAATTGATTAAATTCTTATTTAATTAATTAAAGCAAATTGTCATATTTGATGATATTATTTTTGAATAAAAGTTTGATTAAATGATTGATTAACCCATAAATCAATTGTTTTATTTTTAAAATCAGTTAAGTTGAGAATAAATCACTTTATTTATTTATTAATTCATAATTATCCATGTGCACAATCAAAGAGCAGTTAAACTCCAAATCAGAAAATCAATGCAAGTTATTGACTTTTTGGAACTCAACATCATTTTTGAGTTTTAAAGTTCATCTAAACTTCTAATTTGAGTTTAAAAGCTATTTTTGCATGATTTCCATGTTTTTGTGAATTAAATTATCTTTATTTTCAGATAACTCAAAAATCAAGTTGAGTTTATTTGAGTGATTTATGGCTTTCTTTCATGCATCCTCAAAGCCCTAGATTTCTATAAAATCAAGGCTCATCTCTTCACAAATGATCCACAAGAATTGCATAATCACACTGCTGAATTGGAGACTAAAGAATCATCTTTGCGAATCAAAGCTTTGTGAGATCAATATTGCATAGTTTTTCATATCATATTAGTTTTCATTTGTTAGATCATCATAGCATATCAGTTTTTCATATTATCATAGATTCATATCATTTTTCATCTAATTGCATAGAAAACCAAAAAAAATAGATTAGTTGCATTCATTCCATATCTAGATTTTGCATTCAAATCCTTCATTTAGGTGTCGTCAAGGTCACTGATCTCGATACAATCTGAGAACATCATACTCGCACCTACTAGAAGGCAGTAAATCACCTGGTTAGTTTAGTTTTTCATTTATTGCACGATTTCAATTTTAGCTAACCTCTAATGTTTTACTGAAGTGTTGTGTCTACAAATCAGGTACAATTTTCACACACACATTTCTAGCGCCCACTGTGGGGCCCTGAAATGGGTTTCCAATTCAATTCTATCAATTTCTATCTTTTTCTCCTCGATTTCTATGCAAAACTATGATTTTTAATTTATGTCTGTACAATCTTCGTACAAGTTTCTAACAAAAGTCATTTCGCACTGTACCCACTATCGTATGATAGTGTATCAGATCAAGGATCATGTCGTACTATACACACTGTCATTTGAAAGTTCAATTGTTGTTTCACAGAACACCTAGTGTCGTACGAGTGTCTGGACTATCGTTTGGGAGCATACCCACTATTGTACGAGTTTAGACTGTCATCTAGTAATAGACCCACTGTCGTATGAGTTTCGACATCAGGTTCCAACTGTCATTTCAATTTCAAGGCAGTTTGTCATATTTGGTTTTCAGATTTCGACTAACGGCTAATCTTAACAATTGAAAGTCTCTATTTTTTATTGACTCCTGCTGGTTTTGATTGGAAAAAGTGCAAGAATTGCTAAAAATAGGTAAAAATCTACTAAGCACATTGCGAGGAATTCAGCTAATCTTCTCAGCTGATAAGACTTTGATTTTGGATCTAAAAATGAACATCTCATGTGTCTAGCTTAAGTGACTTTTATTGCTTTCCTATCACAGACTTCATTTGGGCTATAAAAATGAACATAGTTTGCTTTCAGCATCTTTGTTACACATAGTAATTAGGCCCCATGAACACTATTTGTGGATCTTGAGAGAGTGGGTTTCCAGTGAAACTCTTCTCAACGAAGGATCCCTTGTAGGTGGGGAGGATACTGAGGGAGTTTCACATTCCACTAGATCTGTGTGTCTTCAACTTTTGATCGAGGAATTCTCTCTCCGAAGAGGTTGATAGATCATAAGGGGTTGATGTCATAGATCTTTGTGAGATAATATTGGTCTTAGCGTGTTGGATTAATCTGTCTGCTTTGTTTGGGTTAAAAGTGAAAAGGCTAGGGGATTATGCTCTACTTCCTTTTTGGATAGTACCAAAAACCCAAATCCTTGAATCTGGAACCAGTCTCCATGTGGTATATCTTGTGAGTCACCTTTAGAGAGGGTTAACCGTAGTGGACATTCCCTTAATTGGGTCAACCGTATTGACGAAACCTCAAGCGGTAATAGCCATTTTTGTCATGGTAGTGATAGCCACTATATAAATGTCCTTGTGGAAGAAATCTTCACAGGTGTGGTTCATTGTTGGGTTGTCAGATCTCCCTAGCAGCTCCTGATTGATTAAATTCTCGGACTGTGTCAAAACCTTGGTGTGTCGGGATTGGAGTTCACCCCTTTGGATCATAAAATTTGTAGAGTCAAACCATTACTAAAAACCCTAGCGAGGCCAAATTTTCATTTTCTAGGGTATATGTGCGTTATTGCAAAACATTTTTGAAACATACACAATTAGCGCTTTTGAGGATTAGAACGAATAAAGTCACTTGATTGTTCATGCACAAGGTTGCTTTTGCCCTTGTTCATTGTTTTCAGACATGCTTGAAATCACTTGCTTATTATTTTATGTGCTTGTTTATCTATCTGGTTACTGAAAATGAACAAATCTATTACAATCCTCGAATTTGGATAGTGCAATTTGCAAACAATCTGAAACTGAAAACCCTAAATTTGCAAAATTTGAAGTGAAATTCCTTTATGTAGTCAAAATTCATCTTAGGAGGTCAGAAAGTCATACGATTTTTTGTCAAATGTCATTTCATCACTGCCCAACTATCATATGGTAAGGACCTCAGTGTCGTACGAGTCTTTATGCCAGTCAAATTAAAAAAAAATCAAATCCTGCTAGCAACTGTCGTGCGAGTTTTGAAATTATCGTACGAGCTTTTCAACTGTCATTTCATAGCATACCCACTACTGTATGAGTCTGCAGAGTGTCATTTGGGAAATTTTTTAAAGTTGTCAGAAAATTGTTAGAATTGCCAGATACTTAGCTTTTTCAGCCTATTTCTAGAGCCTGATGAACAAATCACTATGTTAGGAACAAAGCAGTAGCTATTGAGAATCCTATAATTTTCCAAAAGTGGCCTTTTGAATCTGATTCAGCCTTCTATTTAATCAATTTGAGTCCTTTTCATCTTGTGTCAAAACCTTGTCATAACTATCAATCTTCTATCAAATCTTCAAAAAATAGACTAAGTGTTGTGAACTCATGTCCGCTATCTTTTGGGCAATCTACCCATACATCCAGGGCATAGTATCCTTCACCCACGTCTAATTGAATCTTCAAATCAATCAAACCTTGACAAGGTTGCATCATCTGATCATCTTGATTCAATTTATTCTTCGGTTATCTAGATCTTATTCTTTTGTTTCACTCAAAGTTAATGGTGGAAACTAGAGCTTCCTCACACAAGAAATCTGGAGAAGCATCCCAAACCTTACCTATAACCGCTACTAGGGGTCCAACTCTTGAGCAACTCATCAATTTTAGTCTTTACGAGGATGACAGTCTTGGCAACTTTCGATTAAAAACTGGTTACATACCTCCTCCATCAACTCACAAAGGTACCCAACAAACCCCACATCAATCTATTCCAGGGAGTTCACAAACTCTGACCATGTCTCAAGCAGGGACAAACTTTGGCTCTCAAAGAGCTTAATCTCAACATGGTGCAGATCAGGATCCCACACCTGAAGAAATTTCTCAATATCAAAATGATGATAACTTCAAACGAATGATGAAGCATTTCTTGAAAGAAGACAGAGAGGCATACTTTTTACAATTGGCTCATCAAGGAGCTAAACTTCCTCCCAACTTTAATGTGGAAAATATCATTACACATGAGGAAGAAACTCCACTCACATCTATTATGAAACAGATGCATGCCATGCAAGTCAAACTTAATAGCCTTGAGAAAGAAAAGGAAGCCAAGGAGTTCTCCATGGAAGCTCTATGCCCTTTTCCTTTTGACAAAGACTTGTATATGCCACCATTTCTGAAATGAGTGGAGATGCCCAAGTATGATAAGTATGACAAACACTCTGAACCTCAAGACCATGTTAGAGAATTATGTATCCAATCAATGGAATTCATGCACGAACCAACCTATCTGATGCGTCTCTTCCCTCAATCTCTGGGAGGAGCGGCCATTCAATGGTTCTCTCGATTACCTTCCACTATCAAAACTTTTGAGGAATTGATCAAATTGTTTTATCAACAATACTCCCACAATATTCAACATCCAGTCACCATGATTGATATCTATAATCTCAAGCAATATCCAGGGGAACCATTCCTAACATTTCTCAAGAGATGGAGGAAGAAGTTCTCTCTATATGCCAGACCTATTCCAAAAATAGAAAAACTGGAAATCTTCATCAATAACCTTATTCTAGAAATCAATTATCCTCTACAAATGCAAGATCATACATCTTTTGATAAGATGGTGGATAATGCTATCAAAATCGAAAAAGTGCTTGTGAAAAAAGGAGAAATCACACTTCAAAAATACAAGTACGAATCAAGATCCAGTTCTAAAGACAAGAACAAAAATTGGAATAAGAACAAAGGCATCATCACAGATGGTGTTGTTGATACTATCGGTGCCACATCAAGGCACCAACCTACAACCTAACTCTTGGTTCCCAAGCCATTAAAGCTTCAAAACAAAAGTCATCTGAACCATTTCAAAAGAAGCTAGAATACAAATCTTGGGATAAACAATGAAAGTTCACTCCTCTTGGAGAATCTTTAGAATCAGCTATGAAAAATCTACTGGCTGATAACATCATCTCTTTGCCAGCAATCCAACCACCTGATTTTGAGCCTAAGCCAAAATGGTGGAGAGAAAATGAATTCTGTGATTTCCATCAAGGTAAAGGTTACAAAACTAATAATTGCTTACAGTTGAAACACACCATTCAAGATCTGATCAATAGGGGAGACATCATAGTTGACAATCCTAAGAGCAATAATGATCATACAACATTCACAGAACCATTTTTGAAACATGGTCAAGAAGTTTCATCTTCTCAACCTAATATGGGGCAAAAGTCAATTATGCTTACCCCATAAATAATGCTACCATCAATATGGTTGAACCCTATCTCTTAGAGCATTGAAATGTCATCACAATTGTAAGAAGAGATAGACAAAATCAATCCACCAACGCAGTTACTCGATCACAAGCTCAAACACATCTGAAAGGACAAATCCCAGATTCATCAAATGTCCCTAAGGTGCCCTTCAATCTTTCATCTGCTTCTAAACAGAAAGCTGCTTCCAAATCTTCCAACCCAAAGGATACAAGGCCTACATCTTATAACATTATTCAACAACTCCAGCACACTAATGCCAAAATCTCCATGTTTGAGTTGCTTTGAATATCTCCAGCTCAGAGAGCCATACTAGACAAAGCTTTGCTCGATTCCAATGTTCCTGATGACCTTGATTTAGATAGGTTCTAGACTATGGTTGGACATCTTACATCTCTGTAATATATCTCCTTTTCAGAGGGAGATGACAACTCGTTGAGTCACCCACATAATCAGCCTTTGCATATAGAAGTCTTGATCTAGAACTGTAGAGTCAAATGTATGATGATAGATGGGGGTGCTGGCCTAAACATTTGTTCTTACAGCTTGATCACACAATTGGGATTTTCAAAATTGGCTATTGATCCTCGAAAGAAGATAACCATAAAAGCCTATGATGAACAAGAAAGATCTTCTAAAGGCACCATTGTCTTACCCATCCGAGTGGGTCTAGTTATCAAAGATACCATCTATCAAGTTCTTGATCTACCTTTGGCCTACAACATCCTCCTAGGGAGACCATGGATACATGAAATGCAAGCTATTCCTTCTACATACCATCAATGTTTGAAGTTTCCTTATGAAGGAGTAGAGGTTACTATCCCCACAGATCTGAATACAACTTGTAATACATTGAAGGAAAGTGTAGATAAGCTTGTGTCTAATAACAAAGAATCTTCCATTGAACTAACTAAAGAAGCATCCACATCTAAAATGGAAGATCTTGCAAAAGAGGTCAATATCAAAGAAAATGGGATGGGAGAATATATTATAGAGCCAGTCTTATCTTTGAAATCTCTCCCTATCTCACCTAAGTCTTATGGACAATCTTTGAAACAGTCCAAGCCCGAACCTAAGGACCCTCTTGAAGCATATAAAAAGAATTTTGTAGCAAAACAAGTATCCAAGAAAGAGTTTGAAGAGGATGAAGCTGTGCTATCATGGCTATACAAAGATGAATCTGAATCCCACAATGTTTAAACTAGCGACTATACAACACCACATATCCCTTCTAAGTCATACGGTCTAGGAAATACATTGATAGCTAAGATGGGATATTCAGGTAAAGAACCTCTAGGAGTCAAAGGAAAAGGTCTTGTGGCACCTCTCCCACATACTGGTAAAGAAAATAAGAATAATGTTGGCCTAGGCTTTAAGAAGAAACCCTATCACCTCAAGGGTAATTGTTCTCATGTCATAAAGAAGATCTCACTAGGAGAACCTCTTCTTAAGAAAGAAGAAACAAAACCATCATATAGTGATTCAGACAGCTCAAAACTCATCCCCTATGAAAAATTGCCTAAGGAGATCATAGACCTTATTGATGATAAAGATGATCCAATCAAAACAATTAATGTAGTAGAAACACAAGAACCTACTATCAATCAAAATATAGTTGCAACATAAGAACCAACTAATCTCGAAAACAATCAAGAAGAGGGAAGTGATAGTGATTCTGAGATAGATTCCCATGAGTACGAATTCAAATCAGAATATGAGGGTAACCCTTCTTGGGGTATTCAGCCTGACTTTACTCATGTTCTAAGATTTCCTAGAGATCCTAAATCAGAAGATGAATCTAATGACTATGAATGGGGAGTCATTCCAGAACCAAATGAGCTTATCATAGAGAAATATGTTGATGTTATTCACCAATATGCACCTCAACCCAATGTAAGTCTAGAATGAAATGATGAACCTATTGAGTTTGATCCACGTATGGCTGAATTGGACTCCCACAATGACATTGAGCCTATTCAAAAATTGAATGTCTTAAGTTGTAATATCACCTTTGAACTTGAGCGTCAGGTTAGGACCAATGATGACATATCCATATCCGTAAACACTATCTCCCAATCTTTCCCTACTTTGACTATCCAATATCCAGACCTTATTGATCAAACCTCCACAAATCTGAGCCATGGTATTTATACCTTCCTGAATGACTATGCCCTTGCTTGATACCTAAATGTAGTTGAGCCTATGAGGACTTCCATCAGTGAACCGAGCGTCAGCATGACTGAGTCGGACATCAAATATCTTAGTCAGAAAAATAAGAATAAGATTAAAAAGAAAAAGAGTTATGAGGGTGAAAACCACTTTGTGGCAGTCTCAGAACCTACAAAAGTAAAAATAAAAGATGTATCCAAAGGTGAAAACCTCTTTGAGGTGCCTAAGGATGAGATATTTGATGTCCTTCTGAGTCATTTATAGGACAGATCTCCAGTTCTAATTGAGCCCACTCAATCCATCAATTTGGGTACAACAGAGGAACCACAATTGGTACATGTAGCACAATCATTATCAGAAGAAGAGAAGCAAAAATTTACTACATTCCTAATAGAGAAGAAGATCAAATTTGCATGGAAATACTCAGATATGCCAGGGTTGGATCCTAATCTTATCATGCACCATTTATCCATAGCTCCTAATGTAAAACCTGTCAAGCAAAAGTTGAAAAAGATGAATCCTCTTGTTGCACTCTTGGTAAAAGCTAAATTAGAGAAGCTCCTAAAAGCTGGATTCATCTGAATTATTGACTATGCAAAGTGGATCTCTAATATTGTACCTGTTTCTAAACCAGATGGTTCAATCATAGTGTGCACAAACTTTAGAGATGTGAATAGAGCATGCCCTAAGGATGATTTTCCACTACCTAACATTGATATGATAGTGGACATGACTGCGGGTTTTGAGATGTATTCCTTACTGGATGGTTTCTCTGGATATAACCAAATAAAAATTGCCCCAGAGGATCAAGAGAAAATTGCTTTCACATGTGCATGGGGTACCTTCTATTGGAATGTCATGCCATTTGGGCTTCAAAATGGTGGTGCTACATGTCAAAGAGCAATGACATCTATTTTCCATGACATGATGCATTGAACTATGGAAGATTATGTTGATGATACTTTAGCAAAATCTATGATTAGAACTGAACATCTAAAGGACTTGAGCATGATCCTAGACAGAATGGAAAAGTTTAGTCTCTGACTAAATCCTAAGAAGTGTGCTTTTGGTGTCACTTCTAGAAAGCTCTTAGGATACATAGTTTCAAAGAAAGGCATTGAAGTTGATCCAGCTAAAGTAAAGGCTATAATGGAGATGCAACCCCCTAAGAATATCAGTCAGATGAGGACATTGCAAGGAAGAATTCAATCTATCAAAAGATTCATATCACAGCTATCGGACATATCACAGCCTTTTACAAAAACATTACAAAAAGGTGTGACCTTCACATGGAATGAAGAATGCGAGAAAAACGTTGATCATATCAAACAGTATCTATCAAATCCTCCAATCTTGATGCCTCCTATTCACAGGAAGCCATTGATCTTATATGTCTTCGCAACAGATACATCACTGGGGGCATTGCTAGCACATCATGATGAGAACAAAAAGGAAAGAGATATATACTATATCAATAGGACATTGGTTGCATATGAAAAGAACTATTCAATGATTGAGAAAGCTTGTCTAGCTGTGATCTTCACATCACAAAAACTGAGACACTACATGTTAGCTCATACCACTCAATTGGTAGCCAAGATTGATCTACTAAAGTACCTACTAAGTAAAGCTGCCCTCACGGGTAGATTAGCTAAATGGGTCATGCTATTGAGTGAATTTGACATTGAATATGTTGAGAGAAAAGCTATAAAAGGACAAGTCATTGCTGATCAATTGGCTGAAGCACCATTGTTTGATGACACGCCACTACAAATGGAATTTCCAGATTCCTCTATCATGCATCTTTCTTCTAGAGAATGGCAATTATTCTTTGATGGCTCCTATACACAGAATGGATCCGAAGCAGGCATATTGTTCACAAATCCTCAAGGATACTCAATCCCAAAAGCATTTAGATTAAAGTTTCCTTGCACAAACAATATTGTGGAATATGAAGCCCTTTTGAATGGTATGAAACTAGCAATTGAGTGGAGAGTGACAGAGCTACACATTCATGGAGACTCTCAACTTGTTATTCATCAAGTCAATAATGTGTACCAAACTAAAGATGAAAAGCTCATTCCTTACAAGAGAATGGTAGATGATTTAAAGAAGTATTTCATATCTATCACATTTGAGAAAATTCCTAGAATGGAGAATAAGTTTGTCGATGCAATGGCAACACTATCTACTTTATTACAACAGCCTAAACATGAGCTACACTACAAGTTCCTAGTGGAAGCTCTATCTTATCCTGCATATGACTCCCCCGAAACCCGCATGATTTGCACTGTTGTAGGTCATGATTCATCCAAATACAAAAACCTATTTTCCTATCTCGAAGACCAAATCATTCCTGATACCTTCAACTGCCATGAAAAGAGATACCTTATCCAAAATGCCTCTCGATATGTCATCATTGGTCACGATCTGTACAAACGAGGTCTAGATGGTACACTACTTAGATTTTTAGAATGGGAAGAGTCTCAACGTGCATTAGAGGAAGTCCATGATGGTATTTTTGGGTCACACTCGAATGGTTTAACACTAGCTTGAAAACTTATTAGGGCTGGGTACTATTGGTCTGAGATGGAGAAAGAGGCTATCAAATTTGCTAAGAATTGTCAAAAGTGCCAAGTGCATGGCAACTTAATTCACGCTCCAGGGAGGGATCTAATCCCCTTTACAACATAATGGCCTTTCCATCAATGGGAATTTGATCTTATCAGGATGATTCATCTTCATTCTTCTAATGGATATACCCATATAATCATAGCTACAAATTATTTTACAAAATGGGTAGAAGCAGTCCCTTTGACACAGGCAACTAGAAAGAAAATATCTATGTTCATATTGAACTATATCATATGCAGATATGGGATACCTCATTCCATAATCATAGATAACGGTGGACAATTCAAGAACAAAGACCTAGATGATGTATGTGCCAAATTCAATATCACACAACATTGGTCTTCTATCTACTATCCTCAAGGGAATGGCCAAGCTAAGGCCTCTAATAAGAATTTGTTGAAAATCTTGCATCGAATAGTTAATAAAACAAGAAGAGACTGGCATCTCATGATCAATCCAGCTCTGTGGGCCTACAAAATAAGTATCAAAATGTACACTAGGGCTACACCTTTCACTTTAGTTTATGGTTCTGAAGCGATACTGCCTATTGAGGTTGAAATCCCATCACTAAGAATCAAAATGCATGGTCTGGTAACTGATGATGACTACAAAGTGTTTAGGTTGCAAGAGCTTGAACTACTAGATGAGCGTAGACAAGCAGCATATGATCATCTCAGAGTATATCAGAAGAGAATGTCTAGAAGCTACAACAAGAAAGTCAAACACATAGAGTTTCAGGTTGGTGATCTAGTCTTGAGAGAAAATCCAAAAAATCAATCACATTGAGAACACAAGGGGAAGTTTGAACCCAATTGGCTGGGTCCCTTTGTAATCACTGCTACTTTTGGCTCTGGTGCCTATCAACTCTCAATGACTAAAGGAGAACAACTTTGAGAACCAATCCACGTTCTCCATCTGAAGAAATTCTATGCCTAAGGCATTCAGTCTATGGTAAAATATCCTAAAAAATCTTTAAAATCTGAAAAAGCCCTGAAAAAATGAACATCTTGGTGAAAACTTAGCAATAGGTGCCTTCATGATTCACAAAAAAAGTTAAAAATATCAAAAGTATCAAAAAAATTGAAAATTTAAAAAATACAAAAAAAATGAGAAAAAGAAAAAGTGCCTTGGTGAAACCCTAGAAACAGGCACCTTGGTAGCAAAAATAGAATCTCTGCCAAGATGGTGAAAACCCAGCAAATAGGCACCACTTGTTTCAAAATGCTCCATCTATCAGCACAATCTTGGTCTTTCCCAGCTTTCAGTCTTGCTTTAGTTTGTACATATCTCTCGGTTTGTTTCTGCATTTCCAGTTTTCAATAAGTCAGTCTGTGCACCAATCAGCTCAAGCGTCCATATCCTATCAATGTTCAAACTTGGGGGCAATCAAAATCCTATCCTATGGCCTCCAATGTATCTTAGATGTATCATATCCAGTCGGAGTCCTTTGAAGCTTCATTTGAGTCAGTCTATTAGTCTCATCTCCAGAAGGGATTTTGCATCAACAACAATACAATCAAACATTAAACTGAAAACAATCTGTGCTTTTCATGCTTTATCTATGTGTATGCTTACTGATTCACATTGAGATTTTTGCATATTGTGTCCCTTCGAGCTCTTCGATGATGTCCTTTACAGGATTTAGAGAGTGATGACTGGGGGCATAATCTTTTCTTTGTCTTCTACTTGTATGTAAAATCTAACAACTTTGGAAATTCTGGATTGAAATGGTGTCTGACTGTAAGAGCCTCTATCTCAAATTGGATGGCCATGCGTACCTCGACCATTGATACCCAGAAAATTTAAAGAATTTTGATCTAACTATTGTCTTTTTGAGTGAGTGAGTTCTCCTACTGTGAAATGCGATCTTACCTAAGGATGTGAACGATAAAGGGTCACTACGGGTAATTCACATTGGATTTAGAATAATCTCTTGATTGTTTGATGTGTTTGTAATGCAAGGCGTATTCAGGTCATCACGACATTTATGTTTTGATGCTTATACAAATTGCTATATCAAAATGGACATGATATTCAGGTCATTCTGGCGTTTGTGCCTTGGTGCTTATATCTAATCCAACATTCCAAAAATAAAATCAATATTCATATATCCATGGTTGTTGACCAGTGGGTGTTGTATTGATTCTTGTGCATACAAATCGATATTCATATGTCTATGGTTTCATAGCTAGTGGGCATTGTATTGATTTATCTGGTTACCTAAAAATTCAATGATGATAACAAATCGACATATGATCAATGACTAGGTCCTAGGTCTTAGGTTGCATTTCATTTTGCATGTTTCTTTACATTTTGCATGTCTGCATGATCTCACAAATGTTTGGAAATGTTTCAAAGCTTCAATAATTCTTCCTATCAATTCTTCACATCTAACAAGAGTTGAGTCTCACTCGAAGGTCTCTTCATCGAACCGCAAGCAGTAACTCTCCTGGGTTAAATCTCCTTTTGACATAAGATTGAGTACTTGTCTTCATCAACCTGCAAAAACATATCATGTGTATCACTGCATTTACATCTCATATCATTACCATTTGTTGCATTACATTACATCCAGTGCATAAGCATAAATGATACATACATATTTTCATAATCAATTACATTTGCATAAAATCCATACATATGAAAGAAATCATTGCATTGCATTGATCCATACATACATTCTACACTACTCATAGCATAAGCATAGCATGATATCATCATAAATCCAAACATGACAAGTACAAATGAAGTCATGATCCAAAATATCGATCTCATATATATCATCAACTCGAAATGTGTCAGGGGTGCACTATTGGCACAATATACAAAAGAATGAGCTCCAGAAAGCTATCAGAGTCAGAATAGTATATCAATGATAAAAAAGAACAGAGTATATCAAAACATAAGAATAGGTATCAACTATCGGCATGCTCCTCAGTATCTGGTGGAGGAGGGGGTGGTGCATCTGGTATAGTCTCTACTCTCGGTGCCCTAGCTCCCTCTAAGGCTACCATATAATCTAAATAAGTGGGTACTCTTTGTGCAGCAAGGACAACAACATAATATGCAAACACATAATACGAAGCCCGAGAGGTCTGATGGGTCACCTCTATCTGTAATCTTTGAACCTCTGAGTGAAACTCTGCATGAAGCTCTGTGCACTGCCTATCTACCTCTAGATACCTCTCCTCTCACCTAGCACTCTGTACCTTCAGGTCTCGGACCTAAGCTCTGAGACGTCTAATAGTCTCTGATGAAGTAAGAGGAACAGTAGGATCTACCTCAGCTGCTGGCATCTCTGTGTCTTATGCTGGCTGCTCTGGCTGCTGGTCAGTGGTATCTGCTCTATGCACCTTACGGCGTCTAACCTCAGCTCCTAGATCAAAAGTGGTATCTGCCTGTAAGGGGTCTACATCACCACCTATAAACTACTCAGCTGCTATGACATCATCTACAGAACCAACACTGCCCAAAGTGCCACTCTCACCCCTGGTCTATCTTTGTGAACCTGTGGATGTACCTACTGTAGAAGTAGAAGGATGAGGGGGCCTCATCTATCTAGATGGTCTTTGTGGTGGGGCCATCACTCTAGGTCTTGGGAGTGTAGGCTGTATCATCAGACCCTATGGCATAGGAGCTCCTGTCACATCCATTGCCTCCTCCATGGAGGGTATCAACTCAATAGGATCCAAGAATCTATGGACAGGGTGGTCTGCAAGCTAAGAGATGTATCCATCTGTGACCCCTGCATCAACTACCTGTGGCCGGTAATCCCAGTCTCTACCTACGATCCTACTGTACTCCTCTGAACATAGAGAATAAGTGAGCCTCTGTGTCCATCTGAGCCCAATCTCATGAACAATGTGAGCATATGCAGTATACTCCTATGGGGCATCCTATCTGCATCCATACTGACACCACACTCTGGTAATCAAAAATCTCTCCAAAATGGTGGGAGACCGACTGATAAGTACACGACTCTGGAACAAAAAGTTGTACTGCTCCCTCGCAGTGGGCTAGGCCTCTATCTGCAAATATGGTCTCCAATGCACAAAAGTCATATCATCCAAGCATCGTCTAAAATACTCAGTATGGCCCATGCGGACTTGTGTGACATAACTAGCATATGTGTATATCACTGGCTCCTGTGGCTGATGCTGTGTCTGAAAAATTGGTCTCAAAATTGGGATATGCTCCCAGGCCCATATCTGTAACACAAGAGCTCCAGAAGTGAAACTCTTGCAATCCTAATACACAACCTCATGCATCTTTGAAAACATATGTGCCAAAAGGAATTGACCCCAAGCAAGCTCAATGGGAGTCACCATAAAAGTGCTACCATCGGGGCCCATCCCATCAAGAAACTGTTCTACTGACGGCCTAACATGATGAGCTCACTGATCATCCCAGCAATAATGCACTCTAAGTAGTGCGTCTGACCATATCTCTGTACAAGGGTCTCCTAGGAAATAGACCCCGTCAATTGTGTGTCATCACCAAACATATGCCTAAATGCATGAAGACCTGTCTGGCCAAAACTCACATACTCAGGACGCCGATTGCTATGGAATGGAATGCGTAGTATCCTATAAATATCCTCTGGAGTCACAGTGATCTCTCCAGTCGGTAAATGAAATGTTTGTGTCTCAGAGTGGAATCTCTCGATAAGTGCAGTCAACAGGCCATGGTTTACCCTAATATCAGGTAAATGGATCAAATACTCAAAACCACATGCAGTAAGATGAACCCTCATAGGGTCAGGAAGTGAGACACTTAATCTCTGGGTCACCGGGTATGAATGTCGGACATGAACATCTGGATATGTGACCTATATCATGCAAAAATAGGGAATTCTATCAGAAATTGGGTTCAATAATAGGCTAATAGTGCAGAAATTGAACGGTTTGGTATTTCAGAAGGTAGGTCAAAGAGTCAGCAATCAGGCAGAATAATCAGAAAAGTCAAAATTTTGACCTAAATATCAATTTTTAGCTCACTATTATTCATACAACAGTGCTGACTGGCATCGAAAGTCGTACGACACTCTACAATAGCCCATACGACAATCCATGGTCATATGACATTGGGCACTTCGTCATATGAGTTTTGAGGGACCCGATGAAATGTCGTACAACTCATGGGTCCCTCTCATACGACATTGGGTGGGTCATGAAATGACAAAGCAATTAAAATTCAAATGTCGTACGAGTCTGGGTTGGGACTCGTACGAGTTTTCATCCATGCGAAATTAAAAAAGTAAAACGCGTACGGAAAATTTCTAAAATGCTATTAAACATGAAAATTTTGGATTTTTAGAGGGGCATAGAGGTCCACATACCGGATGTCCATACTGGTGAGGTCTATCATGTCTCCAACTGCGCTCAAATCGATGCAAACTCATAGGTACCTTTGGTTCTCATTGTTCTGCCATTTTCTTGCTCAGAGGGCTCCATAAGATCTCAAAAGTCAAATGGTTGAAATGATTTGAAAATGACCCTTCCGACCTTTATATAGCTTTTGACCTAATTTTCAAAAGTGCTCCGTTTTTCATGAAAATTGCACCCCTGGCTAATTTCGACGTTCTGAATCCATTTTCAAGATCAAAATCAAAATCTGAGATCATTTACTATGTCAAAATCATGATTTAAAATTTTTGGGACCCAAGACGATTTACTGCTTGCATAATTGACCTTTAATCATCATAGAAATCCAGTATTCAACTTAACTGATTATCTTACATCAAACTATTGAAATTTCAACTTGGTCAACCCTGGTCAACTCATGGTCAAACTTGGTCTCCACAACCTCCAAATGATGCAAAATGCATTCTTGAATGTGTTTAACCAATTCTCAAATCAATTAACATGCTTCTAAACCATTTAACGCTGAATTTTCTTGTCAGATTTCAATTTTAATTCCGAAGGGGGCATGGTATTGCATCTCATTCAAAGTCTGTAATCTAATTTGAAATCATATCTTTATGGAAATCATATCTTTCCTCAGTAATCAAGACAACAACCACGTCTAGTTGCTTATTCATCAAAAGTCCTCATCGCTCAAGGCAAATCTATCATCACTTGGGGCATATCAGATTCATCGAGATCCATATCAATCTGGTATTCTCTTAATCTTGTAAACTATATCAGCTTTTTGCAACCATCAGTTCATTAGTGTTATTTCCTTGGTTCTTCGATAACTGAAGGGTTCAGATGTGATACCAACGTGGTTCTTCTAAGACAATCGAGTTTGGAATCGATCACTCACTTCTTCGCAATCATAAGGTTCGGAATCAGGCGTTTTGACACTTTTGTTTCATTGGTTCATCATTGCTATAGTGAACATTATCTTTGGTCATTTAGGACCTATTATCTTCATATCAAATCTTTTCAATCAACTTTTGTCTCATATCACAGTTTCTATTTCATATCAATTTCAATTTCAAACATCAGTTTCAATATCATACACAGACTATCTTTGAACCATTGCGCTTCGCACAATAATTCAAAGAGGGGAAAAATGTAATACCCCAAAAATGGGCTATAAGTTCATTGACCTCCTACATCATTAAATCGAACGAAATCGACATCAAAGTCCTAACCTAAGGCACATCTGAACATCATCAAATCCTAATTGATTATCTCAAATTCTGCATCAGGAAATATTCCTAGTAATATTCCTAATCATCATAATTATCTTTAATTTAATAATTATTTGGCGATAAATCCTATTTATCCTAAAGTTCAATTAATTGAATATTCTCAATATTTAATTAATTAATTTAATTCTACCACTTAATTATTTAATTGAATTTAATTGTATTTATTCCTAAGTATTATTATTTAAATTTGATAATAAATCAAAATTCCTATCATTAATTGATTAAATTCTTATTTAATTAATTAAAGCAAGTTGTCATATTTGATGATATTATTTTTGAATAAAAGTTTGATTAAATGATTAATTAACCCATAAATCAATTATTTTATTTTTAAAATCAGTTAAGTTGAGAATAAATCACTTTATTTATTTATTAATTCATAATTATCCATGTGCACAATCAAAGAGCAGTTAAACTCCAAATCAGAAAATCAATGCAAGTTATTGACTTTTTGGAACTCAACATCATTTTTAAGTTTTAAAGTTCATCTAAACTTCTAATTTGAGTTAAAAAGCTATTTTTGCATGATTTGCATGTTTTTGTGAATTAAATTATCTTTATTTTCAGATAACTCGAAAATCAAGTTGAGTTTATTTGAGTGATTTATGGCTTCCTTTCATGCATCCTCAAAGCCCTAGATTTCTATAAAATCAAGGCTCATCTCTTCACAAATGATCCACAAGAATTGCATAATCACGTTGCTGAATTGGAGACTGAAGAATCATCTTTGCGAATCAAAGCTTTGTGAGATCAATATTGCATAGTTTTTCATATCATATTAGTTTTCATTTGTTAGATTATCATAGCATATCAATTTTTCATATTATCATAGATTCATATCATTTTTCATCTAATTGCATAGAGAACCAGAAAAAATATAGATTAGTTGCATTCATTCCATATCTAGATTTTGCATTCAAATCCTTCATTTAGGTGTCGTCAAGGTCATTGATCTCGATACAATCTAAGAACATCATACTCGCACCTACTAGAAGGTATACTCGCACCTACTAGAAGGTAGTAAATCGCCTGGTTAGTTTAGTTTTTCATTTATTGCACAATTTCAATTTTAGCTAACCTCTAATGTTTTACTGAAGTGTTGTGTCTACAGATTAGGTACAATTTTCACACACATAGTTTGTAGCATTGACATGTTGCATGAAATCAAGGCTGATATTTTAGCTATCAAATTTGATTCTATTCCTATTCATGGCTTTGACAATATTGCTAAACAATCCTTAGGTGTTATCAATTTGCCTATTTAGGTAGGTCTTGTTATTTTACCCACACTTATTAATGTCATGCTCGGTCCTCTTAGTTATAGCCTTCTCTTAGGGTGACCATGGTTACATTCCATGCAAGTTGTTCCTTCAACTCTTCATCGCAAAGTTAAGTTCATCTACAATAACATAATGTACACACTTCTTGTTGATGATAGACCTAATAATTTCTTATGAAATGAATCTGATTCTTTTTCTATCCCTACAACATTTAAATACAACACATCTAATTCCAATGATATTGCTTCTCCTACAAGTGCTATTTTAGATGATGATTGGGGGTCATTAGAATTTATGCCCTCTTTTGTTGGTGAATATACACTTCCAAATGACAACATGGGATCCTTCGAAGAGCCTAGTGTGGCATTAATTCAACATGATTCTCAAAACAATTCAACTCATAATTTAAAACATGGTTTAGGATGTATGCAACAAAGCATTGAGAATAGTGAGAAACTTATTGAAGCATTTGGTTTTGAGTCTCCTTCTTTGTCCACATTCCCTCCTTTATCTATATCTACCTTTAATCAAGAAGTCATTTTGCCTAACTTTCTTCATGCTAAGGTGATTACTAGACCTAAACAAAAAAAGACACAGTCAAAATCTTATGAATCTTCCTTTTTGTATGTATCATTGATATCATGACCACCCTACTAATTAATGTCAAGCCTTACATTACAAAATTCAAAAGCTCATTGATAATAACATTATTTACATAAATTGTCGTGATGAGTTTTTTTCAATCCCAATTTCTTTGAATAACATTTAGGTCCCTATTGTGTTGTTCCATACTATGTAACATTGTTGGACTGTCCCTTTGTGGCTCGTTATTATGTATAGTGTGGTCATACTTTGCAAGTAACATAATATGTCCTCTTTGTCCTTATTTTTGTCTCCACACTTGGGGGGCAAGGGTATTATATTAGTCTCTCTCATCCTCTTCAAGGATCCACTTTTCCCTTGGTTGAGTGGTATTTGTATATATCATGTGACATACAATATTACATAGAAATATTAGTTTGCATTAAGGATATGCATCCTTGAACATAACATTTTTCATTGCTTGTCATTGGCTTTCCACGGTCAACAAATGCCTTACCTCAGAGACCAAATGTGTGTCATCATTCCTTAAATAATCCTTTTACCTAGCAAGGGGAAGGTGTCAATTCTTCCCTTCTTATTCATGATATCTTTTTAGTATCCTTAAAAAGGGATCTCTTTTACACTCCTTGCATGGTAAATCTTCACATTCAGCCATTCCTTGACCTCATAGGATCCACAACCACTTTGGCTTGGACTGGGTATTTTTTGTTGATATTGTCTTGGTGTTAAAAGTGATTTATTTTCCTTGATATGTCAAAATAGTACTTATTTTACCATATTAAGGTGGTGGGGTGCATATACGACCTCCTTATGGGATTTATTTTGTTTACTTTGAGCATGGTAGGTAGAGTGCACTAGCATAACACAATTTTCTAGGACCAAATCACTCTCCAGGTTTAGTTACTCCCCCTTTTTCACATATTTAGGATTGGTTGACTAGCATAACACAATTTTCTAGACCATTTGACCTATCCTTTTTCATGAGTTGACTAGTGTAACAAAATTCACTAGACTGATGACTCTTGGTTCTTTGACTACTCGCCTTTTGGATCCCTTATTGGATACACTTTCCTTAAGGACATATCCTTCTTTTCTTGTTTATCCCTAAGGAATCTTACCTTTACCTTAGGGCATATCATTCCTTTTATCTCCCTTACTGGATACACTTTCCTTAAGGACAAATCTTCCCTCCCCTTTCATCCCCAAGGAAGCCTAGTAATCACACTCTCTCTTTATCTTTCATGGATTGTCTAGTGCAAGATAATTGCCTAGCATATGTATTTCATGATGATCTTGATCTATCCTCTATGGTTTCATAGTATAATACACTTTGTTATTGAATCCGGTCATGGACTCTCTCTCTCTCTCTCTCTCTCTCTCTCTCTCTCTCTCTCTCTCTCTCTCTCTCTCTCTCTCTCTCTCTCTCTCTCTCTCTCTCTCTCTCTCTACCATGAGCACGAGGTGGACTTATACTCCTGCTAAAGTGGGGGATAAATGTACCATCCTAAAAAATAATCACCCTTGATAAGTGCTCATTTATAGCCCCATTTTAGTATGCATGGGTTCCCACATTTATTTCACATCCTTCTAGCCCTTTTGCATTCTTCCAATCAACATTATTTATTCAAAACTCAAGGATGGATCTAAGTTCTATGCATGATTTCCCATTTTTCATCCTATCACATAATTTATCTTCCATCTAGGTCCTTTACATGCATTTTCATATTTTGGGATTTGCCTTAATTTTTGGGTGAGGTATGGTTTTCAACACTCTTTCTTCGCATTAACCCTTGAGTCCTGGCAAAAATAAAATAAAACGTGCTTGGATAAGGTCAACTTAAGTTGGCCTTGTCATAGACAATGTTGACCTAAGTCATCCTTGTCCTAGGGATTTTCTTTTTAGTGGGCTCCAAGCCCAATGCAAGGGTTTATCTTTTAGACCATTAATTGGGGTCGACCTTGCAAAATCTAGGCCCCAAAATGTCTATAAAAGGAGACATCTCCCTCTTCTCTACACATCCATTATCAATCCATGACTTACCTAAAATTCATGATAAAGAGACATCCACATGCAAGCTATCATTCATCCATAGTGCATTCAAGAGACTCAAGTGCAAGGAAGCCATCAAACATTTCAACTCTTCTTCTTCTCCCCTTTCTTCCTCAATCCAACATTGTGTAAAACTACAACATTCATCATTCAAGGGTTTGGTTTCATGATTTCCTATTGGGTTTTTGTGCATTCAAATCTATTGCATCAACACTTGTGATCATCTCCAAAGAGGCATTGCATCATTGAGGCATAGGGTGAATTGTGTTTTAGATCTAGATTACATTTCCTTATGCAACTTCAAATTTGTTTCAAGGTTAATCCCTATAGAGGGGCTTGACTTTGGAAAGACCCTTTCCACAACCATTTTCCCCTTCTTTTTGCATGCAAGAACAATTTTTCATAGTTTCAAATCCAAATTTTGGGAGTTACAGATTCATCATAGATTTCATCACATTTAGAGTCTTCATGATAAGGTTGACCTTAGTCCACATACTCCGTTTGATATGGAATTTTCACAGTTAGAAGTTACAGGTGTGAGAGTACCAGATCTAGAACCATTTCTTATTCCAGTGGTTATGCAACAGTCAAATTTAGATATAAAGTTCAATTGTCCTCTCCTAGCTTCAAGGTGAGTTCATTATTCCTTTTTGCCTCTTATACTTACTTCTACATATTATATTTTTATTGATTTTATCATTTATATATCAGATTGACATATCAATCACACTTTATTGAATACAGAATACCCAAACCCTCCTTTTGCCTAGATCTTGTATTAACACTCCTTCATCCTTTTCAGACTGTGCTTATCAAATTTGTTTAAGGGTGGGTTTGTATTCCAATGTGCAATATGATTTGTGAGTGATCTACATATTAGCATTGTTCACCATTTTATATGTACAATCTAGATGGAGGTTGATAATGTGAGCTGCAGTTTGATCAGTTAGTCCATCCATTGAAAAGGATCCACTCTGATTAGATGCTAGATAAAAAAAAACTAACACAAATCAAAACCAGAGATAAAATAAAAAGATTTGGTTGATATTGATTGCATATTCACTTGAGATGTTTTTGTATCACAACTCCCAATTTAGATGGAAATGAAAAAGGATTGTATATCAAAAAATAAAACTTGAAAAGAGGAGGGGTAAAAAATTATTCAAAACAACTCAAAGAATACAAATAAACATGCCCAAGACCAAAACAAGAACACTTAACACCTAGAGAAGAAAGAACTCCCCACAAGGGAGACAACTACACAACTTTATCCTTCATAATTAACCACTCTAACAACTCCTTGTATTCTGGCCTCAAGAGGCCCTACAAATCATCCACATCTTAACCATCTAGGTTCTCTGTAGCCTATTTTTCTAGACAATTAGCCATTCTATTCCATTCTTGAGGAATATGACAAAAGGAGGTATGATTTAACAAAGAAAAAAGATTCAATATATGTTTCACCACCATAGTCAATTTCCAGTTAACCTCGTCCAGGTGTTGTGCATTAAGCATATCAATCACAATTTATGAATTAGACATGTTGTAGGTTCAATGACATTTTCCACCTTTAAAACACTGTGTAACTACCATTGTCCTATTAGAACATCAAATCACTCACTCATTAAATTCCATGTCCACCTTTTGAAGCAAAATTGTGGCATTTGATTACTCTTCACTTCATTCTTGCAATAACTTCTTGGTCATCATCATTCTTGCAATTATGGATATTACATTTAAAATATTCATACAGTTTATCCTCCATACCTTTCTCATGGTTGCATACAATATGCTCACTCAAATAATTAAAATTTTCCTCCTATCCACCAAAGCATGTATATGTGTCAATTTAAACCCTTCCATTAGGGGTTATAATTTTATCAATACAAAGGTTACCTCTTCTTCCTCCACTATAAACTGTCCTTCAATAGACAATTTTGAAAATCCTCCATTCTGATTTTGTCACATTTATTAAAGGATAGTTCCCATTTTGATAATCGATATGCCTCTACGTTGCAATTCTTTGGACATGACTTGTTTTGGCTTCCTCAAATTTGGTCAATTTATCCAAATTGGCCTTAATAAAGTTTTGTAAGTGTCATTCTACTGAATTACCATTTATGATTGTTTGGATAATCATTAAAGAATCTCCTTCTAGGTGTATTTTTTTAAGCTCCAAAAAAATTCCCAACTTAATTGTCATCAAGGCTATTGGAATCATTTTCCATTGCACCAAAAGCTTGAATTGTCAATGCCCGATACAAATGCCAAATTTTAACCTGACCCATAGGAGGTGGTTCAACCATGTCATGAATCTCCAAGGAGGTACTAACCACCAAGTCAACAATCTCCCCCTCAGAACTGATTGATTCTTCAACATCCACTGAAGGGAGACTCTAACCCATGACCCAAGGCTCTAATACCAATTGTTGGAATCATTTGTTGTTGCACCAAAAGCTTGAACTGTCAATGCTTGATACAAATGCATGATTTAACCCAACCCATAGGAGGCGGTTAATCCATGTCATGAATCTTCAAGGAGGTGTTGACCACCAAGTCAACAAAGGATACTTTTTCCTCCTCTACATTATTGGTTCCCTCCTCTAGCATTTTAGTGCCACATGACACAATGTCACCCTGTCAATCCAAAATAACGACACTTCCTCTTGAAGGTCTAGGGTTCCCTTTAGTCGCCCTGTTGAAATTAACTTTGAACCATGTCTATGAAGGTTTCTCCACCACATCCTTTATGGATTCAACAACTAGATTCACCCAGCTAGGCCCATTAACAACCCTACGGTTTACCATTAATTAATTAACGAAAGTATAACTTAATTAATTATCTTATTTTAACTAAAGGACAACATTAATTACTTATATAATATTAATTATTTAATCAAAAATTAAAATTAAAAAAACTAAATTCAATTAATGTAATTAATTAAATTTTGGTGTCAACAATATACATACATACATAGGTGTGTACACACACATATAATACAAACATACACACACACACACATGTCCTTTTCTGCCAATATCCTTAACTGCTTAGCCTAGTCGACATAGGACACGTGTGCACCATGGAGACATTTGCACGGTGCACATTCATCCCATAAATCTATAAACTTGTAATGAGTCACTGAGACATTACAAATGCTACTCCTAAAGTGTAACACCTCTCACCATCACCCACCAATGTTGAGAATCATTCAAGTAGCTTAACATTTGAATTTTAAACTCCATTTGTTCTTTTGGGACATAATATCAACTTCTCTTGGCATTTGGCTTCCTCCGACAATATTATTACACTCCCTTGAGTTCATTATTGTATTGGGACAACTTTTGTACATCATTCTTGGTCTTCACAACATACCAGCTTCGTCACCATCACCACTTTTCCTTCGCTCCATTGAGCTCCAACTTTGTGGCTTTGAAGTGGAGTCTCTTACCACATTTCATTCCATATTTTATTTAAGCATATCATATCATTATTATCATAGTCTAGTCATTTTTATTATCTATTTTTTGTCTATTACCTCTTAGTTATCTATCATTGATTATCTATCCATTTGGTTTCTATGGAGGTGGAAACACCAAAATAGGGACTTGACTAGGGAAAGTCTCCAAACAACCCCAACAATTTTATCTTTCCCCATGTGTGCATGTTTTTGAAGAGGAAGTGGAACAATTTGTTGGATTCTTCAACCTCCCTTGTTGTGAGATTATTTATCTCTCATTCTCCTTTTATTTTGTCATTTTCATTACATAGTTGCATTTCCTATTTTTTGTTACTAGTCTAGCTCATTTTTTGTTAAGTTAGTTATTGTTTCATTTGAATTTGTTGGGTCTAAGGTGCCTCCCAGGGATTCTGGAAAGTCTAGTCACCATGTACCCTCCAAATTTCCATGTACCTACCATTCTAGATTGAAATTTGGATTACAGGTTAGTCTCTATTCTATATTTTTAGATTTGGTGCTAGAATTGAGTTTATAGTTCGTGATCTATCTGCATACCATTTCACCCCATTATTTCCCTACATATTACATTTTCATCCTTAATTTTACATAGTCACCCATTTAACTCAAACAAGGGAAAACCATTTCATCCATTCAATGCTTGAGTCTCCTTAAGTTGAGTGGACCAATATCTTCCTTTCCCTTCAATGTATGAATGAACTCGAGTGTGAGCTTCCTAGTTTGGTCATCCATCCTTGTGAAGCCATATTAATTTTTATTCATCACAATAGTATATCATTTAACTTCTAAAGCATACACCTTCATCAATATATTTTTCTTGATTACCTTATCTCACCGAAGCACTAGTAGAAGTGGGTTGGTCCAAGGGTTGATTCATTCTTGGGGTTTCATCAATCCTAAGGGTAGAAAATCCCCTTCTCCACATGTACACATGGACACATATATATGTATATGAATGTGTAATGGAGTAAATCTAACCTTGCAAAAGGAAGACTATATTCCCTTAAGAGCTAGATTCATGACACACATTCATATATCTCCAACTAGCTAAACCAATAGAAATATCTTATTATGGATAAATGAAATAATATTTTGGATATAGAAGTGGGGAGACCAAATGAAAAAGAGTCTTCAATCCAAATTTGAGTAACTTGGTCGAGGACGCTAGCACAAAGCATTGTATTCCTATACAAACTGCAACAAAAAAGACTCAAAATTTGGGGAAAACCCAAATATGTGCTTAAAATAACTTGTAAAATGAAAAAACTATAAATGTGATAAAATGTGTTAAATAAAAAAATGCATGTAAATGAAATAAATTAAATATGAGAAAACCCTCATGTGTTTCAATTTCTTTAATAAGCTTGCACAAACATAAGAAAGGAAAAAATATTTGGGCCTGTTTGGAGACTTGCCTTGGTCAAGTCCCTATTTTGGTGTTTCCACCTCCACAACAGCCAAATAGATACAACAATATATGTATCTCTCTTAGCTTAAAGATGTAAAATAAATGGAGAGATATTACCAGATAGGCTTGGGAGAGCTAAGAGAGATACATATATTGTTGTAAGAGAGCATTGTAGCAAATTAGAGATCACTATAGAAAAATGATATAGCAAGAGAATGAAAATATTGTGATTAAGAGATAACCATTGAGAAATTAGAGAGCTTGAATGATAACCATTTAAAGGGGAAAATGAGGTTTCCAGGCCATTCTAGAAGATTTTGGGTCGTTTCCACTAACCAAGGCAAGTGATAAGTGGAAAGTATGTGTAGGATTGATATTTGAACGTTAAGATGTCCCGGGAAGAATGAAAAATGTGTGGACATCTGTGTGATGTGCTAGTATCTAAGAAAATGATGCTAAAAAATGACAAATGGAAAAGAAACATGTGACTCATGCAAAGGTAATGATGGAAAATGGTTGCCGAAAAGGAATTTTGATCACCTTGTGAGGGAAAAGGTTGATGCTAGGGTTAAAATGGACCTACTCAAATACTATGGGAATAGACACTAAAGTTGTTACAAAAGTGTGGCCTATATTACAAATAGGGGTATGCAATTTTTGACTCTACATTTTTCCCCCATTTTAGTGGGTTTATGCATCTAAATGAATATGCATGGTAAATGATATCTAATAAAAGAAAATAACATCATGATGCCAAAAGGATACTGTGGAAGAAGCAAACAAATCTTTGAACAAAAAAAGTATGCCCCCAGGGTGAATACCTACAAGACAAATGCGTTAGAGAGAAAAAGTTGCACAAGACAACAAGGTTAGAATATAAAAGTCACGAGGTTAGAACAAACAACAAAAAAACTAAAATCTTTGGGTCAACAATGTTAAAGAGACCTTGATGAAAAATGTTGTCTCAATACAAGCATCATCCCGAAAATACAAGAAAAAACATATAGAGGAATTCTAAACAAGGAGAGAAGAATTTAGTATTGATTGCTTCTAAGAAGAATGCAACCAAAATATAGGGAAACAAATAATGTTGAAGAGATAATGCATGACCAAGACACTGGGTTTCTCTTTTTCTAGAAGTAATGCAAATGATCATGATTAGTAGCACCATTCTCGTTGTAGAGGAAAGCAACTATTGAATAAGACACTTAATATAACCAACTTCATTATGGAAGAGGACCACTATCGACAAAATTACACTAGTATGGGAAACAAATTGTATTATGCTAGATAGCCATATGATAGGGCAATTTTGACTATGCTCCAACATGCATAGCAAATGCTAGATATGCATGTGATAGGGTAGCTTTAGATCATGTCGGTATGCACAACGTAAGCTAGATAAGCGTATGATAGGGAAAGACTGAGACACTAAGATAGTGGTTTTCCCCCCATAAAGGAAAAAAAGTAGATATTGGATTGGCCACCATAAGGGCATATAAAATAAGACAATGGATTGGCCCCCACAAAGGCAAATGAGATAAGATGGTGGACTGCCCCTGTTACCAATTTTCACCCTACTTGTTCTAATTGGTAGGGTTGTTACCAACCCTTATTTTTTTGGTGAAAGAGGTTCATTTGGATTGATTAAATTATTGTTATAATTGATTATATTCAGTTATCAGATTATTTTCAGTTGCTGGTTCATTTCTGGTTTCATTGAAAAAAAGTTTCTAAAGTTTAATTTTTTGTTGTCCTAACTATCAAGTAATCATATTTTTTGCAAAATATTAATACTTTAGTTCAAACAAAAAGGAAATATTTATTTATTTCAGACAATAAAAGTACAGTAGTGAAATAATCCACACAAGCAGTGGTTGCTATGAAAACTTCAAATTTAACATGCTACACAAAAGCTCTTTTTATAAAGAGATATGCAATTATAAAAAAATGCATTTATTATGCAGACACGCAACCCGTGGCTTAGGCTAATGAAAGCATGCATCTGAGTATTAAATGCATAAATTAAAGCTTAATTACATTTCAATAAATGTAAGAAAGTAAACAGAGAAAATATAGAGTTAGTTCCCCTATTTCCTGGTATTTTCGTTGAAGGTTGATATTTGCTTGAATCTGGGGCTTGCATCTGAAGTTGTCCTGCAAAAAAGAGAGAGAAAGAGATGGGGCCAGTTCATGTGAACTAAGCAATGGAAGGGACTATCCTATCATTCTAGTTATCTTCTTTCGTACATTTACATAAATGTAAAATCAAAATGCAAAAAAGAGGAGCTGCTAGAAGGAATGATTACATTACTGTAGCTACTTTATTCTTAACAATGTTTGTGTTATGTGCAGATACAAGTATGAAGATTTTGGGGAGACTGTTGAGGGGACATACATAATTTACAGGTACGAGACCTCCTAGTTGAACCAAAGTAGCTGACTGAAGGTCTGAGGAGATTATTGAAGGGACTTGCATAAGTTTCAAGCATGAAACCACCTGATCAAATCAGGAAGAGGTAAAGATTGAAGGTTTGAGGAGATTGTTGAAGGGGCATATACAAGTTTCAAGTATGAAACCTTTCAGTCAAATCAAAGGAGTCGTTGAAGACTGGTTGTTGAAGGAACATGACATGTTGTCATGAAACCTTTCAGCCCAATAAAATTAATCATTAATTGCTACAGGAACTTATCACATCTTACAAGTATCTCAGATTGCTATAGGAAGGAACAACAAAAAACATGTTACTAAGATATAACCAACATCAAGGGAAAGTACACAAATGAAGTTCGTTAGCTTTTCCAAAATTTTACTATGGGATCACAAATGCAAGAGAAGTACAAATATACGGGAAAGCTAGAAATGAGAATATTGAGGTCAGATTCTATGAGGTATGCCATCCCTACAAAATATATAATTGCCAATGTATGATTATTAAGAAAGGAACAACAAGTTTTATATCAGATATAAAATATAATATACTTTCTAAAGCAACCATGATCTAACATTTGAATTAATCATAGTTTGTGTGAAGCTACAATATGAACACCAATAGTATTTGTAGCCAATATATGAGAAGTGTTGCAACAATAATATGTTTATAATCATGAAAAATATATGCTTATTAGTTATCGGATCCATCAAGGTAAAACATAGCATAAAGTGCATGATGATTTGCAAACAAGAAGTTCAACTAACATCACAATCAAAACAAGAGCAAGAGGACCAGTCACATAAGACACTATGTATAGTTGAGGCTATTGATTTAAGTACAAGAGTAACTTAAATAATATCATTCATTGAACGTAATGGAGCACCAGTACCAACTTATGAGAATAATAGGGATACCAACTACTCCATTAAATTAAATATAAAATGACATGTATCCTCCATCTCTGCAATTCAACATCTACCAATAAGGACAGTACCAACTACCTTTGAGTTATGAGACCTAAAGATTGGCTTATCTCCTAGCATGTCAATGGATGAATTCATGAAGGTATTGTCCATGTATTCATAATGGTTTAAATCAGGAATCAACAGATGAATAATTATTGCACGCACAACTATAACTATGATGAAATGTTACCATTTTGATAAAGAGCTCAAATTTTGGAAAGGTATGTACAAAATCATTGTTACAACAACAACATATTTATAAATGACAGAACATCAGCAAACAAGCAACCAATATTAAATTGAGTGTTATTATACATTTATGCTAAGAATTATATATATATTTTCTCATGGAGTGTTTGATGTTCAAAGTCTTTAAGTTTTGATCAAACCTTGTAATGTATTTAGTTATTTATACTAAGATTTGGTCATAATCTAAATAAGGAACAAACAAGGAACATATTCTGAATATACAAAAGAAGATGCCAAAAAAAATTATACTGTTTGACAAAATGGGACCCGCCCAGCTGCAACAATTTTTTTAAAAACTTGTACCAAAAGGGTGTGGTCACAAGATCACAGAAGGATGCTCCAAAAATGAAGGATTTTTTTTAAAGCCAGCAGAAGATAACCTTCACTTTTCCTGAATGTCCACACATCAAGTTGCGTAACTATTGTGAGAGGTCTTCATTACAACTGTTTACAACAAAATGCACAACATAATTTGATGCAATGTCGCATAGGAAAAATGAAGTAGATTACACCAATCAAATTGAACAGTTTTCCTTAAAATTTGCAACATCACAAACAAAAGATTGAAGAACTACAAGAATATTATGTTGTTGGTTTTCATACATTCTCAGATGTGGAACAGTTAAAAGAAAAGAGAGAGGTTGAAGCTAGTAGTAGAAAATCAAAGAAAACCCAAAATGGGAAGAGTATTGTTTTTAATGTTTTAAAATTTTTCAAAAAATACCCACATGAGCAATACACAAAAATGAGCCACAGCCAAACAATCAGCTAAGGAGCATAGGAAAATATGTAAGTTTACAAAGCTCATCAAATTTTGAGGAGATACAAAGTTCCATTATTTTTGTACATATTCTAAATGTTATGTCAAATATGTCTCCATACCTTTTCTCTAAGGTTGCGACATACACAACAGAAATATCCAGCCAGTAAAGAATGGCTGCATTCATCTTAGTATAGCCACAAGAAGCTTCAAATATGTTAGGATTAACAAGGTAGAAATAACAATTATGTGCAAATATAACTAATATCAAAAAATAATAAACCACACAGAATAGAACACAAGACACACAGATTTAACGTGGTTCACCCAATCCCTGGGCTACGTCCACCAACAGCGAGTCCAATATTATTATTATCCAGTGATTACAACCTGATTACAATCCGTAATCCCTTACAGGCCAAATCTGTCACAAGTACTAAAATCATACATAATGAAAATCCCTAACCCTAAGCCATATTATACAATATTTTCCCGCTTTAGGGTTAGAATGAGTTATAAGTAGTACTTTCCTGGATAGTACTTTCCTGATTAGTCACCACAAGCTAACAATCTCCCACTTGGTGACTGATCAGTATCCACACTATACTAAAAAACCTCCCACTTGGAGACTGATCCTGTAGCAATACCGCTACCCACATGAGGCTCCCACTAAATTGAACCACCTTGGACTCAGCTGTTCCTTTATTTTGTTCAGTCTAGAAGACCAACTGAAGCTGAACATGAGTTCAACTTCTCCCTTGTTACTACCTTTGTAAACATATCTGCTAGATTATCATCAGTATGAATCTTTTCCAGCCTTAACTGTCCATCATCCAAAACTAATCGAATGAAATGGTACCGCAACTGTATGTGTTTTGTCTTTGAGTGCAAAGCAGAATTCTTTGCAAGATGAATGGCACTTTGGCTATCTGTATGTAGAAAATTATCCTTTTGTGGATGTCCCAATTCTTCCATGAAGAATTGAAGCCATATCATCTCCTTGGCTGCCTCTGTAGCAGCAACATACTCTGCCTCTGTAGTGGATAAAGCAACCACCTTTTGTAGTCGAGAAATCCAACTCACTGCTGTCCCACCAACAGTAAATATATAACCTGTAGTACTCCGCCTGCTATCTATATCTCCTGCCAAATCTGAGTCAACATAGCCTTGTACAGTAGTAGTAGAACCCCCAAAGTGTAAACACTTACTGGATGTGCCTCTCAAATATCTGAGAATCCATTTGATTGCATTCCAATGCTCAATACCAGGGTTACTCATATAACAGCTAACGACTCCCACTGCGTGTGCAATATCTGGCCTAGTACATACCATAGCATACATTAAGCTCCCTACAGCTGAAGCATAAGGTACCTTAGACATTTTAGTCTCTTCTTCTGGTGTCTTGGGACACATATCCTTAGTCAATTTCAAATGACCAGGCAAAGGTGTGCTGACAGCTTTGGCATTTTCCATAGAGAAACATTGCAACACCTTCTCAATATAATCAGCCTGAGATAGAGATAATTTCTTATTTTTCCTATCTCTACAAATTTTCATACCAAAGATTTGTTTTTCTGCCCCCAAATCCTTCATAGCAAAAGATTTTGCTAATTGTTGTTTCAACCCCTTAATGTGATTCATGTTAGACCCAGCTACAAGCATATCATCAACATATAAACATAAAATAATGTAGCTGTCATCATCCAACCTCTTAAAATAAACACAATGGTCAGAATGACACCGACTATATCCACGCCCATTCACAAAAGTCTCAAATTTAATATACCATTGTCGAGGTGCTTGCTTCAAGCCATATAAACTTTTCTGCAATCTGCACACCAAATTCTCCTTACCCTTGACCTCAAATCCTTGTGGCTGAACCATATATATTTCTTCATCCAAATCACCATGAAGAAAGGTTGTTTTAACATCAAGCTGCTCTAAATGCAAATCTTTAGTAGCCACAATACTTAAAACAGTACGAATAGAAGTCATTTTAACAACTGGAGAAAATATCTCATCAAAATCAATACCATGTTTCTGTGCAAATCCTTTTACGACTAATCTGGCTTTAAATCTTTTCGTACCTCCATCCTCTTCTTTGATCTTGTAAACCCATTTATTCTGTAAAGCCCTTTTACCTGCAGGTAACTTACATAAATCCCATGTCTGATTTTTCAGCAAAGAGTCCATTTCATCTGTCATTGTAGACTCCCACTGAAGCTTTGTATCCACCTGCACAGCTTCATTATAACATTCAGGTTCACCAGCATCTGTTAACAGAATAGAATACAAAGATGGAGAAAATCTTTCTGGAGGTCTACTTAGCCTTGTTGACCGTCTAACACTCACTGGGGTGTGTGGTATTTGTTGTTGCTGTTGTTGCGGAGCATAAGGAACTACTGGAACATGAACTTGTGGAGTATCATCTAGTACTACATAGTCATTTTCTTTCTTCTCATGCTGTAGCAACAGATCTTTGTACAATACTTTCTCATTGAATATGACATCCCTGCTTCTTACAATTTTATGATTTTCAAAATCCCAAAGCCTATAACCAAATTCATCAATGCCATACCCAACAAATACACATTTCTTTGACTTAGCTTCCAGCTTGGTTCTATTTTCAGAATCTATAAGTGCAAAAGCTTCACAACCAAAGGTTTTGAGAAAAGAGTAACTCACCTTCTTACCACTCCATGCTTCCTCTGGAATACCACAGTCCAAAGGAGTAGAGGGGCCTCTATTGATTAAATAAATAGCAGTGTTCACTGCCTTTGCCCACATATTTTTGGGCAGCCTAGCATGCAACCTCATACTCCTTGCACGCTCCATTATTGTCCTGTTCATGCGTTCAGCCACTCCATTTTCTTGTGGAGTCCTTGGTACAATTTTCTGCCTATGAATACCATTAGAGGAACAATATTCTTCAAATTCTGTGCTGCAATACTCACCACCATTATCAGATTTGAGACATTTTAACTTTTTACCAGTCTCATTCTCAACCAAGCATTTCCATTTCTTAAAAGTTTGAAATACATCAGATTTCTGTCTAAGGAAATAAATCCATACTTTTCTTGTTGCATCATCTATAAATGTAACATAATACAGAGAGCCACCAAGGGAAGATACCTGAGCTGGTCCCCATACATCTGTATGCACAAGCTCTAATCTCTCATTTTTCTTTTCCTTCCCACTCTTCACAAAACTAACTCTCTTTTGTTTTCCATAAACACAACTTTCACAGAAATCCATATTGACACATTTCAGACCAGGTAAAACTTTCTTTGAATGAAGTAATTTCATACCTTTTTCACTCATGTGCTCGAGTCTGTTGTGCCACAGTGCTGTGTCAGAATCTACAGCAACAGTTTGATGTTCTTCCTGCTCAACTGCAGCCACTGTTCCTGAACATTCATTATCTTCTGAAACAATTAAAGTAGAAGGAACAGTATGACCTGTACAAAGATATAAGGTGCCTACTTTCACACCTTTTGCTACTACTAAGGAACCTTTTGAAACCTTCCAATTTTTATCATTAAAAGTAACTATGCAACCCTCATCACCCAGTTGCCCTGCTGAAATTAAATTCCTACTCAGCCTTGGAACATGTCTTACCTCTTGTAGTAGCCAATGATTCCCATTCTGCAACTTAATCTTAATTTTTCCCTTTCCAACAATCTGACAGGGTTCATTATCTCCCAAATAAACTAGCCCAAAATCCCCTTGGACATAATCAACAAAATAACTTCTATGGGGTGTAGCATGAAATGAAGCCCCAGAATCTAAAACCCATGAATTATCAATACTTTCTAAGGACAAGAGCAAAGCATCCTCCTCGGATTTGTTACTTACCACATTTGCCTCCTTGTTTCCATCATTTTTGTCTCCTTGATCTTTCTTCCGAGACCAACAATCTTTCTTCTTATGACCTGGTTTTCCACAGTACCAGCAATCATTTGGCCCTTTAGATTCGGACCTCTTTCCCTTTGATTTTCCTCTTGATTTCCCACGATTTCCAGAGTTGTTTCCTCTATCTCTTGTTCTGCCTCTGCTTTCTATGTTCAATACACTACCCGATGTGGATGCCCCTGAGCTTTTCCTACGAATTTCCTCACTCAATATAACACCAATAACATCATCATACTTTAGGGTATTAGAACCAGAAACAGAATTACTAACAGCCATTACCAAGCCATTCCAGCTTTCTGGCAAAGAACACAAAATCAAGAGAGCCCTAACCTCTTCATCAAAAGTAATTTTAACTGAGGTTAATTGACTTGTAACTGTATTAAACTCATTCAAATGATCAGTAACTGATCCACCTTCTACCATTTTCATATTAAATAAACGCTTCATAAGAAATACCTTGTTTGAAGCTGAAGGCTTTTCATACAACTTTGCTAGGGTTTCCATCAAATCTTTAGTTGTCTTTGCTTCAGTAATATTGAATGCCACCGATTGTGCCAGGCATAGACGAATACTCCCCAGTGCCTTCCTATCCAAAATATCCCAATCCTCCTGAGACATTGATTGCTCTTTCTTGGCTACTCCCTCTAATGGCCGCCATAGATCCTTCTGATAGAGATAATCCTCCATTTGCATCTTCCATAACTGGAAGTTCTGCCCATTAAACTTATCAACCTTCAGCCTACCCTCGTCTGTCATTTCTCCCACTTAACCGAGAGACTCTCCCACTAACTCGTGAGACCTGCTTCAGAGAATAGATGAAAGAACGAACGAAATAACCTCGCTCTGATACCACTTGTTAGGATTAACAAGGCAGAAATAACAATTATGTGCAAATATAACTAATATCAGAAAATAATAAACCACACAGAATAGAACACAAGACACACAGATTTAATGTGGTTCACCCAATCCCTGGGCTACGTCCACCAACAGTGAGTCCAATATTATTATTATCCAGTGATTACAACCTGATTACAATCCGTAATCCCTTACAGCCCAAATCTGCCGCAAGTACTAAAATCATACATAATGAAAATCCCTAACCCTAAGCCATATTATACAATATTTTCCCGCTTTAGGGTTAGAATGAGTTATAAGTAGTCGGCCCAAATAACTGAAAAAGTAGTCGGCCCAAATAACCGAAAAAGTAGTCGGCCTCAAAAAAATTAAAGTGTATAGTGCTTTCCTGGATAGTATTTTCCTGATTAGTCACCACAAGCTAACAAAATATTGGTGTAAATGATGACCATGAACAACAACATGTTGAGCTTCTAAATAACTTTAAACCTTAGCAAAAAAACGTGACAAGAAGAACAAGATAGCAGCCAAAGACAAGAGCTTCATCATATGAAGCAAATGAACAATAGTCCAAACCCAAAGGAGTTGACAGTAAATTCCTAAAGTCCTCAAACCCTCACGACAGCGGTTGGGAGCTAGGAAGAGCAACGCAAATGCGAATGAGAGCCAAATGATATTTTTTAGGGTTATTTACCCTATGTATCCCGTACAAGGCTTTGCCTTGCTTCTTTTTAGTCTTCCATTCCTTAGGTTTAGCATCAAATACCTTTAGGTTTAGTAACTTAACTCATAGGAAGTAATACTTATTGACATTCTAATTTAAACTTATAAATTAATGAATGTTAATAAGTGTTCATTAATTTATATTTTTAAATTCTAATGTCAATAAGTATTCCTTATTATGAGTTTAGCCTTTACATAAAATTATTATTATTTAAAAATAATAAATATTGTTAACAATAATGAAATATAGTTTAAACAATATTGTTTTTAAACGATATTGGTTAAATTAGGCATTTCATTATTGTTAATTATACTTATTACTTTTAATATGAATATATTTTTGTTTCATTTCTTTATAGGTTAGTCCAATTTATCTATTTAATATTTAAATATTAATCATGACATACTTAATTTAAAATAAACAGTGTTAAACTATTTATTTTAAATAAAATATATATTAAGATTCGTATTTAAATAGTGGGTAAATAAATTGAAGTCTTTCTATCTATTTATTAAGTATTACTTAACTATACTTTAATATATCTAGTTTTGAACAAATAAGTTAATAGTTTATTTCTAAAATTAAATATATTAAAATATATTTAAGTAATAGTTAATAAATAAATAAAGGGGGAGTCTTAGGGAGGTTTTCATAATTGCATTAATTGTGATTAATATTAATATTTGTCACTATTATAAGACAAATATTATTAATTATTCAAGTGCAGTAGGAAGTCTTTTTAGGAGTTGACCTTAGGTTATGGCATGCTTGTCTAGGGATGTATCATCAGTTGGTTACTTGTTTCATGCTCAGTTTTGTTGATGTTAAAGCTTTTTCACAACACTTTGACGTTGATTTGGAGTTGTTGATCAATTGTTATGAGTTGGGAGCTCTTTTACAACACTTACACTTCAGTTTCCAGCAATTATATCCCTATTTTGGTGAGATTTATCCTCATATCCAACCCTCATAGTTTCTACATGTTTTTAGAGGATCTTGAGCAGTTTTGGGGTAGTTTTGAGTGGTTTTTCAGTTGGGCATGGCTTGGTGGAGTTAAAGGAACACTTAGACTTCAGTTTCTGGTTGTTTAGCTCCTGATTTTATGGGTTTTTCTCATGCATCCGACCCTTCCAGTTTTGTGGCCTATATTATTGTATTTGGACCTCATTTGAGGGACCTTCTTTTTGGCTCACATGTTTTGGCAGATTGCATACTGGTGAGAAAATTGTAAGGGCATTTTGTAGTAGAGATTTTTCAACATTGATTATATTGATACAACGGTTCCTTCTCATTGATTTGGGTGCAATATTATGGATTTTATTGCTTTTATGTTGTGTTATCCTTCATTAAAGTTATATTCCTTATTGTATATTCAAAACTTGACACTTGTTATTACAGGTCTTTGTTTGTGTCCTTACTCTTTTGCAGAAAATTGGTGAAGCCTAGTTTCCCTTTCAAAGCAAAAGATTCTAGGTCCTTGCGTAGAATCATTTTTTTAATTGCATGCTTGTCTGAGTATTGAGAACCATTAGTATCTTCTATGATTTGTGTTGATTCAATTAAAGTTATCTACAAATCATTTGGTGTATCACCTCATTCAATTTTTAGGTATTTATATTTTTCTCATCCCTTTTCCCTACATACACATTTAGTTTTAGGTGATCATTGTTTAGGAACCGACCTATCTTCCAGAGATTCTTCTATCATTTTAGGACAACCCACCACCAAAGAGAGTTTCCATGTTTCAACATGATAACTAGATTTTATATCAAAGCTATAGGCTCAATCTTGATTGACAACAGCCCCCGCAAATGCAAATGAGATAATATAAGATTTTAAAATAAACATTTAGAAAGGATACAATAGAGGTAAACCTCAATAACACTTGTCATGCATAGAAGAAGAATAGCATGTATCAATAGATGGATGAAGGATGGCACCCAATTCATGAAGGTGTTGTATTTTCTTTGATAAGGCCTTACATTCACTAGTAGAGTGATCCAACATACACACAAAAAGATTTTCTTGATTTATCATTCATATGGAGCATCTTACGTGTAGGAGGAGAAATAGTGATCAAGTGGGATTTTAGAAGCCACAATAATATATGTTCTTGTTTAGATAAATAATGAGGATCATAAAGCAATCATTTCTCTTGTGGAGAAAAGTTTAATTTCTTGCAAGAAGAAGACATAGAGAAATTAAATGATGGAGGATGAGTTGAAGATAGAGGAGAAGGCTTGTAACCCAAACCCCTCGTAAAAGAACATGATTTTGGTTCCAAAGGGATCTTAAAGCCATGTTCCATGCATCCAATATAATCTCCTTTGAATCCATACTTAGAAAGGATATTGAATCCTTGACCATAACGTAATCGTAACTCCTCACGAGGGGGAGGATCACCATGAATGTAATAATCAATAGTATTTACATGTTACTGCAATACAAAAGAATAATCATCTTTGAAAATGGGTGAAAATGATATTTTTGGAATGTGAAGGTGGATAGGGTCAACTTTATATTCTCCAATGAAGGAATTTGTAAAGCCTAAAGAATCCCAATCATCACCAAAACATGCATTTGATTTGGAAGGAGTTGAAGGAGGAGAAGGTATAGATTTGGGAATTGCTTCTTCAGGAGTATCTTTTTCTTTTAGAGTATCCTCTTTAGGGACAAATTTCTCATGAATATATTATTTACGATGCACCACATAAACAATTGTTGGCATATTAGAAGATAATGATGGAATATAGTTCTAAAAGGTAGGTTTAATTGAATCATGACCAATAGTTTTCATTTGGTATAAATGTATGACATCAAGGTCAACTTTGATAGTAACCACTTGTTTGTTAGAAACAAACTTAAGAGAACCATGAAAGGTAAAACTAACTTCTCCCAAAGCATGAATCTCAGGTCTACACAAGAAAACATTGCATGGTAAAGGCCCTTGTATAACATGAAATGTTGGTGTAAATAAACATCCTTAATTACACTTTACTTAAGTTTACTTAGGATAATATATTTTCATATTAGTTGTCATTGAGACACCTAAGGGTTTGCATTTCATTTTAGCACATGGTGTAGGAGAATTTCCACTTTAGGTGTGATATCCACCTTTAGTGCTCTTATCACATTATCCTCCTCTCATTGTTGCACATACTTTGATGTACAATGGAGGACGATCCACCTTTGGTGGACACGTGATTACACCTTGTCTAATTGATAGGCTATCATTTTCATCACTCCTAGTTATCATACATTGCCTATATATTCAAGCACATCTACATTGTACTTAATTGATTTGGTATCTATTTCATTATTGATCGTAATTGAATCCTTCAATTGATCATATCATATTTGTCTCTCTTGTGCTATCAATTGAGCTTCTAAATCTTGACATTTTCATTCTTTGTCTTAGGCAAATTCTTACATGGTATTAGAGCCATATAAGTGTTATTGTATAACCTATTTGGAGAGAATTTTGTTGTAGGTCAAAATTGGGACTTGCCGGTACAAATTAGAGGTTGGCATTACATTGAGGAGATCCAAAAACCCCTAAATCAATTTTTTTTTTCATCCAAATCGGGCACCTGAGGTCAAATTTAGATCCATTTAAATTTTGAAAGTGTGGCGATGACAATTCAGAAAAAATAATTTCATAGGTGATTTTCAAACAATAATATCTCAGTCATCCAAACTCCTTTTTTTGAGCACTTTTTTTTGTTTTGGGGTAGAATTTCATGATCTACACAATGGTGCAAGTGGTTGCTGATCTTTGTTATGATGTTTTCTAAAAATTGCAAATCCTAATTTTTGCAGCTTTAGAGGCTTCGTTCGGACTCATATGGACACATTTTCAAGTGTTTTTTTTTTATAAAAAAATTGCATATTTTTTTGTCTACTTTCCAGATCTTGTATCAGTTTGGAAAAATTCTGAGTGGACATAATACTTTTAGCATTTGGTATATTTTGGCCTATATTTGGCACTTGTAATTTGTTGGATCCTTGAGTGGTCTTGTGTCTTATTTATTTGAGTCAGCTACAACTTCATATTCTCTATTGTAATCATCAAAATTAGAAGTCCACTTTGGTCTATTTTGGCAAGTGGCAATTGTACACACACTATAAAGTGCCAAAATCATCTTCTTCCTCTTTTTTTGGGGGTACGAGGGGGGGGGGGGGGGGGGCGGGGTGTCTTGAGTGGTTGTGCTCCTCTTTTTTGTTCTTTCATTTTGCATCATGGGTATTTTAATTGACTTGGAGAAAGGGAACTATAAGCAATGGAATGATCTCATTCTCACTCATCTTAGTGAGTATAATCTATTGCCATATTTATTTACAAAAGAAATTCCTTGTCCTGGTAATCCATTCAACTGGGACTCTTTGGATAAAGTTCTACGAGTTATTTATTTCAACATGGATGAAGATGTTTTGGATTCCCTTTCTGGAAAGAAGATGAATACAATTTGTGATCTTTGGATCATTATTTGGGAGATGTATGGAGATCCTCTTATTCCTCCATTTCCAAAAGATCTATAGCCCACCATAGCTCCTACCTCTCTAGTTGAGATCATTCCTATCGTTGCTCCTGATGATGATTGCATTCCTAAAGTCACGATTTCTTGTGATTCAGTGCAGCAGGGTATTCCTTGTCTTCCAGCTATAGTTCCATGGGATGACTTCTTGACATACATTGTAGGTTTGTTTGTGGAGTCCTACATTTCAGATTTGGGAGACACTATAGATGACATTCATCTTCTCTTTGGTGACTACGATCCTTCTTTAGTTGTTGTGAGAGAGCATGCTGACCCTCATCTTCATTCTCTACTTGATCATTCTTTCAAGGGTGACATAATTGTGGATACTTTGATAGAACAGTTGGAGGAGGCCACTTTATCTTTAGAGGAGACACTTGAGTCTTTATCGCATGTTATACATGCATCCTCAGTTGATCTTGATTTGTCTTTTTCAACAGAGTGACTTAGTACACATGAATTGGAGGAGGCACCTTTCAGCATTGACATGGGGACACTTGAGAAGGTTTTAGAGATTCCATACATTTTAAGGTTTCTTCCTATAGATTGGGGAGGAGCCTTCATACATACACCTTTGGCCTTGTTTCTTTCTAAGGGGAGGAATGTCGTTCTACACTCCTGGAGTAGTTTCTACATCGATCCTGGAGCATCTACCATTGGTGTTCATTCTACATTCGGGGGGGAGGGGGGTACTTGGTCTCTCTTCCTCTTATTCTCTCTTACAGGGGGGATTTTTCCTCACATGAGGTTTTGTCCTTCATTAAAATTCCTTGAGAGTTCCATTCTTGTATTTATCTCTCTTTTTGGGGGAGATTTTTTCCCATGAGGTTTTCCCTCTTTCTTCGCTTTATGAGAGATTGCATATATTTTGCACTTGCATATTGTACATGGGTACCTAACATGGCCTAGTAGTTGGGACCCATCTTGCATTATCATTTATCCTTGTGAGCTTAAGTGCATACCCCTAAGTTGCACTTAAGGGGGGTGTTGGTGTAATTAAATATTCCTAATTGCACTTTACTTAAGTTTACTTAGGATAATGCATTTTTATATTAGTTGTCATCGAGACACCTAGGAGTTTGCATTTCATTTTAGCACATGGCATAGGAGAATTTCCACTTTAGGTGTGAGATCCACTTTTAGTGCTCTTATCACATTATCATCCTCTCATTATTGCACATGTTGCACATACTTTGATGTACAATGGAGGATGATCCACCTTTGGTGGACATGTGATTACACCTTGTCTAGTTGATAGGTTATCATTTGTATCTCTCCTAGTTATCATACATTGCCTAAATATTTAGGCACATCTACATTGTACTTAATTGATTTGGTATCTATTTCATTATTGATCATTATTGAATCTTTTAATTGACCATATCATATTTGTCTCTCTTGTGCTATCAATTAAGCTTCTAGATCTTGGCATTTTCATTCTTTTCCTTAGGTAAATTCTTACATAAAGCAAGGTTGGAATAACAACTGGTCCAACCTTCAAAGGAAAAATAATAGTGCCTAAATTTGTCTTACTAGTATTATCAAACCCATGAATAAACAAAGAAGATATAGCAAGGGAATTTGGATCCACCTTGATTTTGAGAAATAGGTCTAGACTACAAACATTGAGAGCTGAACTAGTGTCAATGAGAGTCCTCCTAATGCTGACACCATTAGCATACATAATGATCATTAGTGGGTTTGTTGCATTCCTTAGTTCTTAAGGTGAGAGTTCACGTAGATAGAACACGATATTTGGGGAATCCACTTGAATATGATCTATCAATGTATTTGCATCTACATGCCCAATAGAAGGTATCAAGATATTTTGAAGAGCTTCCCGAAACATACCTTAGTAAACTAGAGTAGTCTAAAGAAAATCCCATAGCGAGATTTTGGCAGGAGTAACACGAAGTTGCTTGATAAGATCATAGTCACTGGGTTGCTTAACTAAAGGTTTAGGTGCTCGAGGAAGACTTGGTTGAGACGGTGGCAAAAAAGTTGGATTATTTAAATTTTTCTTATTTCTACATGTGTTGTAAGTATGAGCTACCATTCAGTAAGAAGGATCCTTATAGTTTGTGTATCTTGTAAAAATATCTATTGAATGCTTCTTGAATGGAACACTGTAAATAAAAAGAAATCTCTTTGGGGAAGGACTAGTTGTAGACACATAAATGGGTGGTCATTTTTTACATGCGAGGGGAAACAAATGCTTCAATCACATTCACACGCTCATTAGGATTTGCAAAATAATTAGTTGAAGGAACTTTCTTATCATCAATCTCTGTCAGATCAAATTTGATGGAAGGATCATCCTCCACTAATGCACCATCTGGAGAGGAGAGTGCATTAGAATGAAGGGATGGCATATTAATAATATTAAGAAAAGTATCAATGATCTCATCTTGTTGTGATAAAATATCTTATGTGATAGAAGTAGTTTTATAAGAGATATCAAAGGCATATAGGGACATAGGGAGAGCTAAGTCACCATCACATGCATGACAAGGAACATTGTTAGCACTTTGAATAAAACTAGAAATTGAATTGATAAAAATAGATAACAAATGCTTTTTGAAAAGAATAATCTAAATTAAAGAAATAAGGCATAATCAAGTTAGCCGAAGGTTGCCATATTTTTCTAAAGTGACAACACATAATGGGGTTCGAGATAGTGGCTCAATTTTTTTTTGGAAGAAGAAATATTTGATTTGTCCCCTTTTTTAGTAAGGACTGCTTAAAGGAATGATAACAAATATTTTCAAAATGATACAGAAGTTGTGTTCACATCAGGTTCACCAAAATGTAATGGAGTAAATCTAACCCCGCAAAAGGAAGATTGTATTCCCTTAAGAATTAGATTCACAACACACATTCAGATATCTCCAACTAGCTAAACCAGTAGAAATATCTTATTATAGATGAAGAACAATAATATTTTGGTTATAGAAGTGGGAAGAATAGACAACAAAGAGTCTTCAGTCCAATTTTGAGCATCTTGGTCAAGGAAGCCAACGTGGCACATGAATATCTATGTGATGCATTGTAGTCTTGTACAAACCGCAACAAAAAAAGACTCAAAATTTGGTGAAAACCGAAATCTATGCTTTAGATAACTTGCAAAATGCAAAAGTAAAAAATGCGATAAAATATATTAAATCACATAAATGAAATAAATTAAATACGAACAAACCCTCATGCATTAGAATGCCTTCAGTAAGCCTACACACACACAATAAAGAAAAAATTGTTTGGGGCTACTTGGAGACTTGCCTCAATCAAGTCCATGTTTTAGTGTTTCCACCTCCATAGCAACTAGATATATAGATAGATTGAACACGAGATAAATAAATGATAACGTAATAGAAACAAACCTTGCTTGATGAAGGAAAACCCTTATCACATGAGATAAACTAATAGACAAGGGATTTGATAAATCCCAAGATGCTCAAAGACACAAAAGAAATGGAAAGATATTACCAGATAGGCTTGGGAGAGCCAAGAGAGATACCTATATTGTTGTAAGAGAGCATTGTAGCAAAATGATATAACAAGAGAATGCAAATATTGTGAGCAAGAGAGAACCATGAAGAAGTTAGAGATCTTGAATGAAGCAAGAGGATGAATTTAAAGGGAAAGAGGCTTCTAGGCCGTTCTAGAATATTTCAGGCCGTTTCCACCAACCAAGGTAGGGGACAAGTAGAAAGCATGCAAAGGATCAACATTTGAACGTAAAGATGTCGTAGGATGAATGCGTGGCACATGGACATTTGCACATCATGCTAGTTTCTAGACAAATCACACTTGAAAATGACAAATAGCAAAAGAAACATGTAGCTCATGCAAATGTAACGTTGGAAAATGGTTGTTGACAAGGAATTTTGAGAATCCTAAGAGGGAAATGGCTGATGCAAGGGTTAAAATGAAGCTACTCAATTACTATGGGAATGGACACTAAAGTGGTTACAAAGGTGTGGCCTACGTTGCAAATAGGGGTATGTAATTTTTGAATCTACAGTATGTATACACACATGTATACATGTACATACATACATACATACATACATATTGAGCTATCTCTCATGTTTGTCTCTACCTCTACCTCTCCCTCTCCCTCTTTATATTTTTATCTCCCTACAGCTCCCCCCTCTCCCTCTCTCTCTCTTCCCATTTGGACTCACATTCCCTCCCTCCCACCTCCCTTTCAAATTCCAATGTTTCATAGGTCGCTAAAATAAGAACAAAAATTTGTGTGAAAATGACATTTCTATCATTTTGTAGTCTTTTTCTCATTTCTCAATCATCGATTTAGAAAAAGAATACACACACACACACACACACATCATTCTCATCCTCTAATTTTCATCTCTCTCCCTAACCTTTCTCTTTCTTCATTTCTCAGCCCCTCTCTAGCTCCGTCTCCCCCTCTTTGTCTTCCTATCTCTTGTTCTCTTCTCATTCTACTTAATCGTCATATCTCTATCTCTTTCTCTCTCCATGTACGCTTTTCTCACTCCACTTCTCCCTCAATGTTTATATTAAAAATATATATTATAATGTTCATTACATATTAAATTATATTAGAGTTTATGAGAAACATAACTTGATAAAGATCTCTCTCTCTCTCTCTCTCTCTCTCTCAAACACACACACACACACACACACACACCTTCTCTCAATATCCCTCCCTTTCTCAAGCTCCATCCTCTCTTTATCTCCCTAATTCTCTCTCCATATTTCTGTCCCCCTCTCTTCCTATTACAAAAACAACATAATCTTGTTGGTAATAGATCTCAATTAAATCTTCCTTTTTTTCAAAGATGGAAATGCTTTTGACTCAAAACTTGACAGTCCCAATCGGTGATGAGAGGGGAGGGGTGAATCAACACCTATAAAACTTTAAAACAAATCTGATGTAGTATACTACAACTGTAAAACATATTATAGCATAAGAATAGAAGTAAGCAATCAACCACAAAGTAACACTAGATTTATCACGTGGAAACCCAAGTCGGGTGAAAACCACGGTGTGAGGAAACCTCACAAATTTTGCACTCTTCTGAAGTGTGCCTTGTTAGGAGCCTTCCTTGTTAAAGGATTACAACGCACTATTAGATGCAACTTGATTAAGAGATTTGATATAATAAGACCTGTTAAAGCCTGCCTGGTTAGAGGACTTAGAACACCTGAAAAGATGTCACCCAGTTAAGGGATTTAGTACAAGGGACCTATTAATGTCCACCCAAAATATTGTGATTTAGCTATTGTAATTGTTAGAGAACAATAAAAGGATTGACCTTTTAGAAATGGCTTTGCATAGCCTGATAAGATCTTTGTTATACTCAACTGAGAAACATCATTGGTCATTGCAAGTATGTTCTCCTTTCCCGTTGTGCTTATGTGCACACTCTTCTCTCTTCACCTTTCTCTTTATCCTAGCTTCTTCAGCGTACAAGTTCACTCTTTACTTTGGCAGAATGAGGGCAAACTGTATTCTCACTAGACAACAGAATATATAGACTTCTTGCCCTAATTTCTTTTCTCATGCATGAACTATTTAAAGATCATCTTTAGATCCATCACCCAATAGAGTATTAGTTCACTGAGGAAACATCCGATGCATGCTCTACTTTATCTGCTTTATGAAAGAAAGTGACATATGTGTGTCAAAAGCTTTCCTTCACAAGAGATATCTCCATGATTTAATGCCACAAATCTTAGCATTAACACCTACAATTACGTCTTGTATCGGTCATCTTGACAGCTCAGAGACTACATGAATCAGTGCAGTAACTCTCGGTCAAAGAGTTAGAAAACTGCTTGTTGACTAAGACTTCCCCGGTTCATCTATTATGACGAAATCTTCACTTGACAGGTAAGTGAATTGAAGTTGTGTACAGGTAAGAGCATTGACCTATCACCTTTCCTACTTTTGTCTATATCAATTGCATCCTTTCCTCGGTTGTGTAGTCGATATCGGTTGTATCCTTTCCTCGGTTGCCGATTGCATCTTACTTAGTGATCGATTGCTTTTGATGAGCAGATATAGTCTCTTCTTTCTTACATAGTGTCACCGGTTGCCAGACCAGTCTCTCCTCGCACTTGTTGTGTTGTTAGCTGTGCCTTTCCCTTTACAGATCTATCATAGATCCTGTACTGGTGCTCCCCCAAATTGAGATGTCAGCACCTCTTTCTTCTTTTGCTAATAAATGACAATACCAAATTGCCATGTACTGGTAGCAAGCTTACCGATTACCATCTCTTAATGCCAACAAAACTATGATTCCATAAGGTCATCGACAAGGGACCTCATTCAAGTCTAAACATTTAACAACTCCCCACTAGGGTTTGAACCTTGGTAGAAAGAACAACAACATCACAATTTAACCATCACACTATGTCAATATTGACATCTTGATTATCTACCCGATTCAAAAATTAGATTTCATTTTTGTTTAGATACTTATAAGCACACACATAGTTTATTTGAAGCTATCATTTGAAAACACATATATATAATAAATAAATAAAGACCAATTTTTAGTCCCTGTCTTTATAAGGCAGGGAACTAATGTTTTCAGTAATCCTTATCTATTAATATGGACAATCAAAAAATCTGATTCACTAAAATTTGGATAGTTTATATTTTTAAATTAATTTCTACGAATTTTTTTCTTATTTTTAATTGGTCCATGCCAATTTTCCTAAGGTTTAAATTAATTTCTTATTCAAAAAATAAGTCAAAAAAGAGAAATGGATTAACATCAATTAATTGCATCATTTATTATTCTTGCTAAAAGTTGTTAGACATAGTTTGCAGTGAACAAAATTCCATGCCATGCCATGGCCTCCATCCCATCATCCACCCACAGCTTCGTACTGCTAGCAGAGATGATAAGACAGCACGGTCGAATAAAAATGCTTGCTATATTATTTTTCGAATGAAAAGATAAAAATCCTGCTAAGATACCTTGTAAATAATGAAATTATTTAATGCGTAAAACTAAATATATTTGAATAATTTTTAATTTATTTTTTTAATATTAACTCTTTAAATAATTTTGAAATAATATTAGATAGGTAAAAATATTATTTTATTTATATGATTTTTTATTTTTATAATATTATTTTTATAGATAATTTTAATATTCTATATTTTATTTATGAAAAATATGAAAATTTATATATTTTAAAGATAATATATTATATTTTTTATGTTTGCATTTTAATTTTTTAAACATATTTTAATAATTTATAATCATATTATTAAACAAATTTATTTTTAATTTTTAATGTTTTTCTATTATTAAATTATCAATCATAATACAGGTAGAACATTAATAAAGAGGTAAAAAAAAATTTAACTTATTCATGTAATAAATATAAATTTAATTTTTATAAATTATAATTTTATAAAAATATTCTAGATGTAATTTTATTTAAAATACTAATTTAATTTTATAATTTTTAATTTAAAATTATTATACATTAATAATATTATCTTAAATTTCTTCATCTTAAAAATGCTATATATCATCTTGACGTAAAGTTGATTGTAAAAATACACACTTTTAATTATGTTCATAGATAGAAATATTAAAATAGTAAAAAGAATTTACTATATAGAATTTAAAATTATCTAAAAGATGACATTTAAAAAATTAAAAATCATTTAAAAATATTCACTTTAAAAAAAATATTTTTATTTGTTTATATTATTTTAAAAGTATTAAAAATATAATATTAAAACATTAAAAATCATATAAATATATTCACTTTAAATAAAATAGTATATTATTCGAAAATTATAAAAATAATATTCAAATTTTTTAAAATCTTATAAATTTAATGTTAAATGTTTAGGGAATAAATTTAATAAGATGTGTTTACTTCCACCTTTTTACATTATTATTTATTCCATTTGCCTTTTTCATGTAATGCCTTCGGTGTCTTCTCATCTCGAGTTGGGGTCATTCATTTAAATTGGTGCTGACAAGTTGCTGATGAGCCCTCTTGTAACAAATGAATGACTTCAAAAATAGCATCTTCACCAAACAATCTCCTATCGTGCAAACTTCAAATTGTTTGTTCCTCTATAAACTCATATATCAAAACACTAGTATAACAACCTTTGAATTCATTTGTGCATACTTTTACAATGTTTTTAGTTATGGACATATTATAAATAAACATTTAGACTTCTTATCTTTACCTTCGAATATGCATTTACAGATAGGTATGGTTATGGAATAAACTACATTTACCTATTCTGATGTTTTATTTTCAATGTCAGTGGTAGGTCACTGCAAATCACTCATTCTAATAATTTACTTCCTTCTACTTGCTATAATAGACAAGGACTCATGCTCGAACAAAGCTCTTGTTTTTTCTAATTAACATTCCATGATTCTCTAGCATAGCAATTGCATACCAAAATGCAATTGCTAATATAATAGACAAACCCAATTTTTTTTTTCCCTTCCCACTAACCTTTCATAGTTGATCGTGAACCCATATTTGAATATTCATCATATTGTCGTGGATGGTTTCCTTCCTTGCTAAGGAAAGAATACAGGACCAGGATACATGCCACACAACGATCACTCCAAAGCCTTAATGCTAATGGGGTCCAGTCCATTTGGATCATATGCGTTGGAAGGTGGAGTTCGAACTACATTAGGTTAACCCTCTACTGAGGTAATGAGGTTTTTGAGTTCATACAGCACATTCCGAGCAATTGGGTCTGAGCAAAGTGGGGTCTATACACTGAGCTAATTTCCAGCGTTAATATTTTTTTCCATCTTTTTTTGGTGGGATTTCTTAGGCGAGAAGATTAGGTGGAGGGCTGTTCGCATTTGTCCTTATGTTCAGCTCTCCACCTTCATACGCGATCTACACGTGTTTTAGATATTTAAAAACGAAAAAAATCTTATTCAGGAAAGTCAAACTTCGTATCCGGATAAAACACCCACAAAATCTACCCTTCCCGCGTGATCGCAAACGGAAGGGTAGGCCACTACTATTCCCCTGAATGGTAAGCTCCATTCAATTGCACCGGTATATAAGAAAGCATGGACATAATATTTAAATCTTCTGAGGATTAAAGGATTTGAGAATTGTGCACAGTGATCCATGGCGGAACAATCAGCTTCAATCACGCAGCCCCTCCTCAAGCCTCATCCTTCTGCGCGTAATTCCTTATCTTTTGATGCTTCCATTGCCCATTTATTTAAATCTCTATATTACAATTAGCACATTGATAAGTCACGGTTACCTTGAACTTCACATTTTGTAAAAAAATTGAAAAGCTTCACTGGATAGACTTGTTATACAAATGTAAGATCCAGTGGAATCACGCTTTGATACCCAAAATCCTAGGGCTAGAATAAATTCGCGTCAACTGTTATAAATGCCTTTGAAATTGCAGATGAAAAACATAGGAGTTTGGAACATTGTATTAGGCATCAGAATTTCTCAGGGGATTAATGTCTTTGAAATGGGGAAAAAGATAATTAAAAATAAGTTGGCTGCTATAATGCCATATAAAAAATAAAAAAGAAGACTGTGATTGATGCCCCTTGCACAAGGAACACAGTTCCTCCCAAAATTTTCTTTATCACACGGTTCATGTGCCGGCCCCTTCGTAGGGGTTGCTTGCAGGGTTGGTTTCCTTAAACACAGGCTTCACCATTAAAAAACATAATTTTCGGGAGTCTAAGGCTGGTCTAGTAAAGCCGACTCACAAGATTGGTTGTCTTAGCTAGAATTTTGTTTCACTTTTAATTTAATTCACTGTAAGTCTGTAAGTACTAGTTGCCACTCAGAAATTGAATTTTCAGTACTTTAAGACTGATTTCGCAATATAGCCAACTTGCACGGTCGTGTTCAGAGGCTAGAATTTAGTTTAAACTCTTATTGAATGCAGCCTAAACATTGCTATCTGGAAATTTAATTTTCATTACTTCAAGGCTGGTCCGGTAAAGCCATTTATCAAGGGTAATCTTCTTGGCTAGAATTTTGTTTACCCTTTTATTGAATAACTGCAGCATTGTTTGTAGTCTAGAAATTTAATTATCAGTTTTTTAAGGATAGTCTTGTAGTAAATCCAACTCACAAGGCTGGTGTCTTTAGTTAGAATTTTGTTTCAGTTCTATTGAAAGCACTGTAAACATTCTTTGCAATCCAGAAATTCATTTTTCAGTAGTCTAAGGCTGGTCTTCTAGAAGAGTCAACTAGCAAGGTTGGTCTTCCTGGCTAGAATTTAGTTAAACGGCTTTAACCTTTTACTGAAAGAACCATAAGCACTCTTAATCATCCAGAAATTTAATTTTCAGTACTTAAAGGCTGGTCTTCTAGTAAAGCTGATGGTCAAGGCTGGTGTCCCGTTAGAATTTAGTTTAAGCTTTTATTGGGTGCAGTGTAAACACCATTGCCATTTTAGAAATTTAGTTTTCAGTACTTTAAGGATGTTGTCCTAGGAGGACTTACTCACAAGGCTGGTTTCCTTGGCCACAATATATTGTAATCTTTAACTGAAGGCAGTGAAAACACTCCTTACCATCCAGAATCTTAATATTCACTATTTCAGTCTGGTTTCATAGTGAAGTCAACTCACAAGGTGGGTTTCATATCAGCAACTTAGTTTTCAGCACTTAAAGATTGGTCCCATAATAGTCAATTCACAAGGCTGGAGTCCTCAGCTAAAAGTTACATTAAACTTTTATTGGATGCACTGTAATTCTTGACAAAATGCATGCATTATGTTCAGAGGTTTGATTCCTTTGCATTGATTACGTTTTCATCCAGAGGGCCAGCTAGCGGAATGGGCACAGGACCAGTATGTTGGCACAGCCCCACGCCAGCCTGCAAGTGTTGAGATTGATGCTGTGGTTACTGGGCAGGAGATTCGATCTGCTGCTTCCTCAGATCCTTATCCTCCATGGATCCATGGTGCCCTTCTTACTGTTCCAGAATCATCAACTCAGGGTAACTCTAAAACTATTTGCACTTTGTTTGATTAACTAAGTAGTTCAAATTTACTGCTAATAACCTCTCTGGAACTTTTGTTTTGGAATGGAGTTGAAATTGTTTCCTATCTTCCTTTGATTAGAGTATGGATATGAAGACCGATTTTACCAAATTATTGACTAAATTGGGTTTCAAAGTCTGAATTTAGAAAACTGTCGACTAAGCCAGGTTTCAAAGTCTGAATTTAGAGGATTATCATCTCAGCTCGGTTATGGTCCATGAAGTATGAATTTCACAAAATTATTGACTAAGCAAGTTTAGGTACTTTAAATTTTACAAATTATCTTGGCAGATCCAGGTTATAAAGTCTGAATTTTAGGCTGAACTATTAGTGGAGTCTGAATTTTACAATATTGACTGAGATAGGTTCCGGAGTCTGAATTTTAGAAAATTATTGTCTGATTTTGGTTATGGTTTTTGAACTCCACAATAATTATTCACTAATCTAGGTTTCAGACAATGATTTTTACAAAACTGGTGGTAGATCTAGGGAATGGACTCTGGATTTTATAAGATAATTGATTAAGGTAGGTGACAAAGATATTTATCTTTTGGGTTATTAATTTTGAATTTTACAAAGTTTGGCCTGTTTGAGCTGCCGGTTTATTCAGTTTTCTAATGTATTTAGTCTTACTCTAGTTTTAATTGCCAGCTCTCAGAGTATTTTAATGCCATATTTAATGCTTAACATGAGTATAAAAGTTGAAACAAGTTTTTTCATTCTTTCTTCTTCTCTCGCTAATAAAATGGAGGGATATGGTTGGGTCCTCTTCTTCTTTGAATCAAAATGAATAATGAGATATTTTTTTTTTTGAATTTTGAACTAGAAATGAAACACTGATTAAGGTGAGTTTATTGCCAAGTGAGCCACTAGGGAACCCAGAGTTTTGTCCTTTGTAGCAGCTGCCATCAGCATTGGCGTTTTGATTGCAAACTGTGTATTTACATTGAGTTCCAAAAGATTGACCTTGTGAGTATGTCTGGGAATGCCAATACTGGTTATGTTGTATGTTCTAAACTAGGTTTCAATCTTGTAGTGGTTAGGTTTTGAATATCTTTGAAGCCCTGGATTTATACTGGCACCTGTATGAAAAGTATCCACAGTGCTTCTGCAATCATTTTTTAAAATTTTGGACTAGTGAGGCTCAGGGCTTGAATACAAACCCCATGTTTGTGAGAACACCTTACACCAATGTTTTGGGTTAAGGATGAGACTATTTGACTGCAATGTAATGTCCCCTTTTGGGATTACCCTATATTTTGCCCTATAATCACAAATTCAATAAAACAGGGAACATAATAGAGTTAGAGATATAACTTTACTCAAAGAATATTAAAGCAAGATAGATCCATGTTGATATCCTGCAATCATGCTAGATAATTATTAAAGATACACTTCATAAAAATAATTATTACTGCTAGGGTTAAAGAACATATTCATGATCATCTTAATCATATAACACATACAATTTATTATTTGGGTTCAATCATATCGAGACTTGGATAAGGAGACATGATGGGGTGCCCAAAGTGATCCTCTATCCTAGGCCGTGTTATCAACAAGGTTTGGAGACCCCGATTAAGCTATCAACTTAGCCACTTGTTGAAACATTGTCATGTCTCCGACCCTAAACACTGAATAACAGATAAAGTATATATGCAGTATTAGGTAAACCCAGTGAATGCAATTCATAACTCTTCCGATACAATCAGTGAGGCACGTAGTTGATGAATGCACAATAGAAAGGAGTATCGGTCCTTTAATATCATACAGCGGCTCAGTATTAATTGCCCTCTGACAAGACTCGAGTTACTAGCAAAGAAAGAATGATGGGTGGTTGGGAGTTTAATTAAGAGGCAGCAATTCTTATTATGACAGGACAGAAATACATTATTTATCAACACCGACTCATTCTATTCATGTAAGGCAGTGATTAGTAGATAAGCAAGGCACCATTTTGGAAGGGGAGCGATATCATGAGGACATGTTCCCTTTCGAAAGGACATCACCACTGGAAGAGAGGTGATGGTTCACCCTCTATATAGAATGGGTCCTCCTTGAGGGAAAAGGACATCGAACAAGGACAACAGCATCAGATCATTAAGCAATTTGATAAGTATATGGTTTCAGAAAACACATATATATTAATCTGCAGCCTCTATACCTGTTGGGGGTATGCTGTATATTGTAGTGAATTGTATGTCAATCATTAAACTTGCATCAGATATAGAATATTCTACTTTACAGCTGATATACACGTTATATGTTAACCTTACTATACCTCTGCCTATGTATAATATGACACATGAAAGATTCTTTTAAAGATTCTCATCCATTGGGTCATCTCATTTTGGAGGGGAGATATAGTACCTACGAAGGATGCAAGTAGTTAGGAAGCCACTCTGGTAGAGACACCCCAAGTGGGGCTGGGAGGCCAGATGAAGGTTGTCATTCCGTGGGGTGGAACGGTTCGAGGTGCCTTGTATGATCTCCCAATTGGTGCTCCATAAGGACGACGAGTTGGCTTGGATGGAACTTAAAAGGAATCCCATATGCACATTTGGAAGATTACAATAGTGAATTTGAATTCTATTTGTACAATATTGGCTTATTTGTTGTTTATCTTGTGATACTAACTTGGTTGCCGGACCTACATCAGGACTGAGGATAGTATAGTGACAATTCCCCTTCCCTAGCATTATTCAAACCCAAAAAGAGAATTTTAGGTCAGATTGAGTTAAGTCCTAGTAGGGGACATTACAAACATGAGATCACCTAGTAGAGTGTGGGCTCTAATGATAGAGGTCAACCTCTAGAGAGGGTTGGTTCCCTTCAGTACTTAACCTAATCTACTGCTTGTTGAGAAAAGGGGAGAGAAACTATTTTGAAAATGAAAACTACAACTAAAGGTGATGCACCAAATGGGTTCTTAGATCCTATACCACTGTTTAATACACATGGTTGCTCAATACACAAGCTATTCCTTACAAAACTTAGGTTTGACATACTTATACATCAGTTCTTCGTAGGAAAGTTGAAGTTTTTAATATTCCTAGAAGGAAAAATCAGACCTCTCACAACTAGAATACATTTATCTCTGCACAAGGTGCTGAAGAAATGAGTTATATTAAAGGATTTCAGTGAAACCACAGAAAAATCAATCATTCATTTTTACACACAAAGAAGCAGATTAGACAAGGTAAATCCTTTCTTTATTAATCAAAAGGTGCTCACAAACAGCTGAACAAATCTGAAAATTGAGTCTTTTGCCAACACAAGATCAGAGAGAACTTAGAAAAAATCTTAAAAGATCTTCTTTATGATATGCAACAGCCTGCTACAATAATGGAACATGTGCTGAAGAAGGGAAGAACACGTGTTACTTTTCTTGCTGAGTCAAACTCTTGGGCGTCCAACTATTTTGTTGCTATTTTTAAGACCTGAGAACTGCTCCAAAAAGGTGAAAAGATGCATTAAAGACTCCCTGTTTGAGCCATCTATTGATGGGGTTCCTAAGTCAGCTCTTGGATGCTTGGTTCTGCCTTCGAAAAGGTCAAAACTACCTTGAAAATGTCACCAAACGGTCCGAAATACTCTCCATGATTGTTGCAACTCCCCCATGGTCATAAGGCATGTGGTTTTCAAGGGCTTGTAGTTTGGAAAACTCCTTGGGTTGGATGAAACCAAAATTGGCCACTTAAGGCCTCCATAACTGCTTCAAACTGAGTTTGTATGTCTTCAAACTGCTCTTTGACGTGTTAGCTACAATGGAGGAATGTTTAAGCATGTTTAAAGGTCACTTAGGAATCATAATTATTCCTCCTCCCATGGCGCTGTGGAATTCATCTCTTCTTTGACTTATCTAGGAATATTCACGCTTCACACTGTCAGTTCATGTCTCATTGCTCCATAGACTGCTCTTGTCATGTTGCAACAACTGATTTTTACTCCCTCAAACTGCTGTCCATCTTCAGTTACACACTTTTAGGGCATGTGCTAGAGTGTTTGGAATAAGTAAAAGACAGGATGGCATAAGAACTCTTCAATGATGGGTATTTGACATGTGCCATTCATCTAGTGCTCTTGGATCTTCCGTTGACTTTCCTCTTGAAGCTTTCATGGCCTCTTTCTCTTTTGATGTTTTACTAGACTGTCATTCTTCAAGATCTTGCTGTCTTCATTTGTCATGTCTTAGGTCATTTGCCTTCACTATTCATGACACTTTCATGACTATGTCTTTGTAGTATTTGGTTTGCTTGAAAAATGCCTTTTAAGTCCTTATTTTTGTCCCAAAAGAATGCTAACAACCCCTGGGACATCCTAACATCTTTCCCTATTATGACACAGCTTCTCATGAACATTGGAGAAAGAATATGTGCATTTTCATGTTTGATCTTCATGGGATGACAACATCTCAAAACCATCAACTTTGCTCATACTCTCATGAAGATCTTTGTAATACTTGGACAGCAAGAGATACCCTTATGACTGTCATATTTAATCCTAAACTGCTGTGTTTTTAGGTGCCACTTCTCATGAAAAGTTGAGAACATCTTCTTGCATGTTGAATTATGGAGAGAATATAAAGTCAGACCTCCCAAAAACCCTGCACTTGTTTCTTTTCATGAATGGGTTACCCAGCTCTTGCTTAATCATTGTCATACGCTACCATCTCTGCCTCCCTGCACTTGTTTCTTTTCATAAATGGGTTACCCATCTCTTGCTTAATCATTGTCATACACTACCATCTCTGCTTGACTATCACTGATGGTGCATGCTCTTTTCTCATGCATCACTGTCATTCTAGGACAGTAGGCTAAATGTGATTTATGACAAGCTAATATCTCCTTGAAGATCTGTCAACTTCTTTTATTCACTGTCCTTTTGAACTTTTAGCCTTTCTAAATATCATTGTTGATCTTCAAAATTACTCATTGTGCTACAGTACTTTTCATGCTTTTAAAAGGACTATGTACATTTTAGGACTGTCCAACTCCATTCTCAGAATTTCATATGCGTCTTAAAACAGAAATAGACATCGACACAATCACCTCACTGCCATTCATGAACACATGCTATCATTTGAGTATCTTTTCATCTGTTTAGAGTTTTCCATTTTTGCAAGTTCCATCTTGATTTTCCTTTAACTGTTCTAGCACTCTTTATGCTCAAATTTGAGCACATGAGACATAGGGCCCTCTGGAGTATCCCTTCTTTGTCTTGAAACCCGTTGCTCAGCATCTAGTAGACATACACTAACCCATCCTTAATGACTTCTAGAATGTTGATCCCTCAACAAATTGCATAAGTACATCTTGAGAGAAATAATGAATGATAACTTGAAAGGAAATTGTGACAACATAAAGAAAAATAGTGGCACTAAATAGATGATAGCAATTCTATGGAGCAAATGAAATCATTCACATATGTAATGACAGTCACAAGGCTAAGACAAACATATATGGCTGTGGATTGGATTGTATGAATGTTGTCTCTATCCCTTCATAATAGCTATCAAATTCTGTCTTCAAATAGACCTAAACTTTTGTCATCATTGTGTTTGTTCTATATCCTCTAAGTATCTTTACCAGCTGTCTTTCTTCTTAGCTAAAACTGCTTTTGTGCTACTATCTTTTCCATTAGCCTCTATATTCTTGTTAGGCCCTTAACACAACACACATATATTAAAATATTTTAATGTTTCTATAATGGTCATCTTAGTTGGTTTAGGAAGTTTCCTTTTCTGCATTTTGTTAACGAGTGTTTGTTTAGAAACATCATCTTGTAATCTCTTTTAAATAGAGCCTTTCGACTCTAATGTATATATCGATTTATAATACATGGTATCAGAGTGGGTCGATGGGGTTTTTTAAGGTTTGTTGATTTTGTTTTAAAAATTTGTGGTTTGTTCCTAATAATTTTTTTTGAAAATTATTTAGAAGTGTTTAGTTTGATTTTTTTCAAACAAATCAAAAGAATTTTTGTGGAGGGGTTCTAGGTTGCAAAATCGAGGGTTTATTTTGCAATCAACACATTTGCGGCTATTTCTTCAACAAACTCGAGGATTTATGATTGTGGAGATATGAGGCCCGTTTTTCTTAGAATCAAGCCTCCTACGCAAATATCTCCATGTCGTGTGCTATTCTCTTCCAAGACCTGTGCTGTCGCTGCAACAAATAGTCGCGTCGAGATTTCATGCTTGATTGCCATTTTTTGAGAACTCGCGACAACAATTTCAAACCTACTTAGCGTCGTTTTCTACAAGGGTTTTTTAGTGTCAAAAGGGTTTAATTTTGACGACCTAAGCAAGGGTTTTTTCTTTGCAATTCGCATGTCTCCCAATTGCGCCAACAACTTTGCATTCTCTCTTTCTACGCCTTTTCAAAGTTCTTTGCTTGCAATTTTCAACTTATCTGAAATCTGCGGCCTAGGGTTTCGTGTTTTTGGACATATTCTTCATAGTTTTGGGCTTTCTTGTCTCTAGGTTGTTTTTCATGTTCGACAACAGTATAAAATACAAACCTACATTTTGTTTTGTGTGAATTTTAGCATACCTGCACGACTTGGACACGAATTTGGGCATTTTCTTGCGATTTTTCCGTGCGCATTTTTGGCAACGGGTCTTTCTTTCTTTTCTAGCGATGCCTCTATTTTTTTGTGACTTAAGAAAATCGCATTTGAGTTTCTTTTTTCTGCGAGCTAGGGTTTTCAAGTCCAGTGGATCTGGTATTGCTGTACGACCTTGAAGATCGTAGGTTCAACACTTGGATTTTCTTCTTAGCTTTGGTCTGTGTTTGGCAATTTTGTCAAATCTCGTACAGTTTGAAGGCCACTGTTTTGAGAAACCGCTTTTGGTTCTGTTTGGGTTTTATAATTTTTTTTCTAAAAAATTATGGTTGGGTTTTATATTTTTTCCTAAAAATTTATGTCTGGGTTTCTACGATTTTCTTGCCAAAAATTGTATTTGGGTTTTTCTGATTTTCTTTTCCAAAAAATATGACTGGTGTTGCTAGTCTAAGGGTTTTTTGATTTTTCCAAAAAAAATCATTGGAGGGTTTGACGATTTTTTCTAGAAAAATCGTGGTTTCTAGCAATTAGTTTTTGGGTTGTAGTGCTCATCTAGAAAAGTTTTTGACGATTTTTTGAGCAAAATTGTGGCTGTTTTTTTAAAGTAGTGGAGGTTTTGCCGTTTTTTCCTCAAATCATGGTTTCAATTCCAGAAGTTGATCTTGGTGTATCTAGCTTCAGGAAATGACAACTTTGTTACCCAACATCAGGTCGGAAGGATTGTGCTTATCTTTGTTAGGAATAAGGTGTCTCAACCTTGGATAATTCCTATTCTTATTATTTGTTTTGTAAATGTATTTTTTGCAAATAATGTAATTAAGTGTGAGTGTACATGTCTAGTTGGCATGTTGATGTGTCACTTCACTTGATGTGTCGGCATCTTGTGCGTAAGGAGATCATGACTGAAACGGTCATGACGGATTCCTATGATGCATAAGAACTATTTAAGGAATGTGCTATGACAGGTGTAAGAGCATCTTATGACTTGGGCCTATTTGGGCGCCCAAGAAGAAGTGGTTGGTGTGTGTAAGAGAATATGCCAAAAATAGGTTGGTATGACAGATTCTCTTACACTTCTTTTGTGACCGTTATTTTTGGCGGATTCTATGACAAGCTGTCATAGTCTATTCTAGGGATGGATGCCTATTCTTGGGATTGCATGTAACAACTGTGTACATGTGGCTTTGTGCATGGGTCTTGGTGGTTGTGCCTATTTTTGGGTCTAGAGGAGTCTATATATATGATGCTGCTCCTATGGGAGAGATATAACAAAAATTTAAGTCTTGTTGGCTTTGTCTCTCATTTCCTGAAAGAACTTGCATTGCAAGTGTATTGTAATCTTTGTGTTGAAGATAATACATTGTGCAGGTTTTGGAGTGCTGGGGTTTTTTACCGAAAGGTTTTCCCCAGGGTATATCATTGTGTCATTCTCTATTTTTCTGTATGTATGGTATGTGGTTGCAATATCTTTGTTAAAGTAGTTAACGAATCTAAAATTGTAAGGATTTATAAGAATTTGCACAATACTCTCCTATAGAGATTAGCGTAGGAAGCTGTTTCTGCACCTGAGTTTCCTTACAAGTGGTATCAGAGCTTGATCAACTTTTGATCCTAGTTGTTGGGTAGGGTTTTTTGAGCTGATCTCAAGTTTGAGTGGGAGTTTTTTGCAGAGCATTCTGAATCTTATTTGCAGATTGAGATGGCAAGTTCATCATATGGAAGAATGGAGGTGGAGAAATTTAATGGCACTAATTTCGAGTTGTGGAAACTCAAGATGGAAGACGTGTTGGAAGATCGTGACCTATGGGAAGCGACTTCAAGTGCTACAAGACCAGCAACTATAGCTCAAGCAGATTGGGATATCAAAGACCGTAAAGCTAAGGGTCTCATAAGACTCTATTTAACCGATGCAGTTCTTTTGAATGTTCTAGATGAGAAAACCGCAAATAGTTTGTTGGAAAGACTTGCGGCCGTGTATCAGGCCAAATCTCTGGTGAACAAGTTGTTCCTGAGGAAGAAGTTGTACTCTCTACAAATGGAGGAAGGTGGATCCTTAACGGATCATTTAAATGCATTTAATCTGCTGGCTGCACAGTTGACATCAGCTGGTGTCAAGTTAGAGGAGGAGGATCGTTGCTACACACTTTTGTGTTCTTTACCGGATTCATGGGACCATCTTGTGATGGCTCTTGGAAGCACTTTAGTCACCTTCAAAATGGATGATGTGGTGTCTTCGCTGCTATCAGAGGAGATGCGGAGAAAGGCTTCCGTTTCGGAAAAAGAAGCCCTTGCTGTTTGTGGGAGATCCACTGAAAGAGGGAAGAAAAATGACAATAAGTCTGACAATAAGGGTAGATCCAAATCCCGTGGGAAGTCAAAGACTTCCAATAAGTCCAAGGGAAAATGTTGGAACTGTGATAAATTTGGGCACTTCCGTAAAGACTGCAAAGAGCCGAAGAAGAAGAAGAAAGGTTCAGATTCAGCTTCAGAAAGATCTCAAGAAGATGGCGATGCATTCATCGCAGCTTTGGCAGCCCATGCATTTGATGATGTGTGGTTGGTTGACTCGGGCGCATCTTTTCACATGACCTCTCATCGAAACTGGTTCTCAAAATATGAAGAGTTCGATGGTGGAAAGGTGTACTTGGGTGATGATTCTCACCTAAAGATAGTTGGACGCGGAAGGGTCACTATCAAATTTCCTGATAGACGAGTAAAGGGAATCAATGGAGTTATGCACATTCTGGGTTTGGCACGAAACCTATTATCTGTAAGTATGCTGAATGATGTAGGTGTGCAAGTTGTTTTTTCGAAAGAAGGATGCAAGATGATGAGAGGATCGATAGTGCTTGCAAGAGGTACTAGGAGAGGTACCTTATTTTAGCTAGATGCATGTATTCCTCTATGTAATAATTCTTCATCCTCACCATCTGAACAAGCAGTGAAGAAGTCTGTGGCTATTGGTTCCGATGGTAGTGCAAACACTTTGGAAGGTAAGCTTCCTGCAGAAAAGACAATGTTGTGGCATATGAGATTTGGCCACATTGGTGAAAAGGGTCTCAGAACCCTGAAAAATAAAAATCTCGTTGAGGGGTTAATGATTGCAATCTCGAGTTTGACTTCTGCGAACAGTGTGTCTATGGTAAACAAAATCGTGTTCAGTTTTACTCTAGTTCTCACAAATCTTCTGATGTTTTGGATCTTATTCATTCTGATGTATTTGGTCCTGTAAAAGTTCCTTCAATCTCCAAGTCTGTATTTTTTGTATCTTTCATAGATGATTACAGTAGAAGGACGTGGATTTATTTCCTTAAAAGTAAGACACAAGTCTTTAGTCGGTTCAAGGAATTTAAAGCTCTTGTAGAGAATCAGACTAGTAAGAAGATTAAGTGTGTGAGAACTGACAATGGTGGTGAGTTTTGCTCAGCAGAGTTTGAACAGTTCTGTAAAGAACAAGATATCGAGAGGCATAAGACAACTTCTTATACCCCACAGCAAAATGGAGTTGCAGAAAGAATGAACAGGACACTGATGGAGAAGGCTAGGAGTATGCTTAGTGGAGCTGGTTTAGAACAAAGGTTTTGGGCCGAAGCTGTGGCCACTGCTTGCTATCTGGTTAACAGATCTCCTACATCAGCCCTTGTTGGTAAGACACCCATGGAGGTGTGGTCTGGTAAGAAGCCTTCAATTAGACATCTTCGTGTTTTTGGTTGTGAAGCTTATGCACATGTTCCAAAGGAGAAAAGATCTAAGTTGGAAAACAAAGCTGTTAAATGTATTTTCATCGGATACAGTGCTGGTGTGAAAGGATACAAGCTTTGGGATCCCGTGACTAGTAAGGTGTTGTATAGTAGAAATGTTATTTTCAGAGAGCTAACATCTTCTCCTATTGTGCTACAATCAGATGAAAAAGAAAAGGAAAAAGATGTTGTTCAGTTGCCTCCTACCCCTGAGAAGACTGAACAGAGAGACCATGTTGGGCCTAATGATGAGGATAGCTCTAGCAGCTCTGATAGTTCAGAAGAAGAGGAAGAACAACCTCAACCGCAGCCCTTGAGGAGATCCACAAGAGAAAGAAAGCAACCAGAAAGGTTTGGTTATTCTATGTTAGATTCCAGTTGTGCCTTTGCTTTGATTACTAACACTGATGAGCCTAGATCTGTGAAAGAGGCTTTGGGCATGGAAGATGCAGGTTCCTGGATTGAGGCTATGGATGATGAGATGGCTTCATTGGAGAAAAACAAAACTTGGGACCTTGTACCTTTGCCTAAAGGTAGAAAATTTGTTGGCTGTAAATGGGTGTTCAAGAAGAAATTCTGTGCAGATGGCAGTGTTGAAAGGTATAAAGCTAGATTGGTTGCAAAGGGGTATTCACAAGTACAGGGAATAGATTATGGTGAAATATTCTCTCCAGTTGCAAAGTTGACATCCATTAGATTTCTGTTATCTCTTGCTGCATCATATGATTTAGAGATAGAACAGATGGATGTGAAGACAGCTTTCCTTCATGGTGATTTGGAGGAAGAGATTTATATGTCACAGCCTGAGCACTACATTGTTAAAGGTAAAGAATCCTTAGTTTGCAGATTAAAGAAATCTCTATATGGTTTGAAGCAATCTCCTAGGATGTGGTACCTTAAGTTTGATGCCTTTGTGTTGTCAATTGGATTTGTAAGATCAAAATCAGATCATTGTGTTTATTTCAGAGTTGAAAATGATCGCCTTCTTATTGTTGCATTATATGTTGATGATATGTTGCTGCTTGGGAAGGGTAAGGGTATGATTTCTGATTTTAAATCTCAGTTGTCAACACAGTTTGAGATGAAAGATCTTGGGGCAGCTAGGTACATCTTGGGTATGGAAATCAGTAGAGACAGGTCTAACATAAAACTTTGGTTGAGTCAGAGTAAGTATGTGAAGTCTGTGTTGGACAGGTTCAGCATGGCAAATTGTAGACCACTATGTGTTCCTATTTCTGTGGGAACAAAGTTATCTGTAGATGATAGTCCAAAATCTCCTAGTGAGGTGGAGGACATGAGTAGAGTACCTTATGCTAGTGCAGTTGGCAGTCTTATGTATGCTATGGTCTGTACTAGACCAGACATTGCCCAAGCAGTGGGAGTCCTGAGTCGGTTTATGGCTAATCCTGGACGGGTACATTGGGATGCAGTTAAGCGAGTATTTAGATATTTGAGGGGTACATCAGATTACTCCATATGTTATCATGGTAACTCTTCTGGATCTCCGCATTCAATTTGTATTCGTGGGTTTGTGGATTCAGATTGGGCAGGTTGTATTGACAGCAGGAGATCCACCAGTGCTTATGTGTTCACTATGTTTGGTGGTGCCATCAGTTGGATGAGTAAGCGACAACCTGTGGTTGCTTTGTCCACTACAGAAGCTGAGTACATGGCTGCTAGTCATGCTTGTAAAGAAGCCATTTGGCTTAGAAGATTGTGTTCTGATGTTGGTGTTGATGCAGAACAAATTACTATTTGGTGTGACAGTCAGAGCGCTATTTGCCTTGCAAAGAATCCAACTTTCCATGCCAGAACGAAGCACATTGATGTGCAGTTTCACTTTGTGAGAGATATGGTGGAAGATGGAAAGGTAAATTTGGAGAAGGTAGATACTGTGAAGAATGTTGCAAATGCATTAACGAAACCAGTGGGCACTGAGAAGTTCAGATGGTGTTCGGAGTCTATGGGCCTTTTGGCCTAGAGCAGTTAAAGTTCCTGTTGCTCTTACAAGGTGTTCGACAAGTGGGAGAAGAATGCGGAGATCAGCTCAAAAAACCCTACCCAACAACTAGGATCAAAAGTTGATCAAGCTCTGATACCACTTGTAAGGAAACTCAGGTGCGGAAACAGCTTCCTACGCTAATCTCTATAGGAGAGTCTCAGCAGTAGACTCATGTTACAAAGCGTTCTAAAGAGAAGGGGGCAGCAAATTGTGTCTTCTATAGGGTAGTTAGAACGATGACCAGTGAGGGAGGGTATTAAAATATTGTAATGTTTCTATAATGGTCATCTTATTTGGTTTAGGAAGTTTCCTTTTTTGCATTCTGTTAATGAGGGTTTCATTTAGAAATATCACCTTGTAATAGAGCCTTTCGACTCCATTGTATATATCGATTTATAATAACAACACAAAACCTTTATCTCTTGCAACTTTACAACTTTTCACAATTTCATGAGCCCGATATTTTTTCTCAAAGACTACTATTGTCACTTTTCTTAAATCCATCATATTATCCTTCATTGCTAAGATTGCATAGATGCATTCTTTAAGTACTCATTATTGAAGGTTTTAAATGTTAATGGAGGATTCACCAATAAACCTTGTTTTGAGGCCCAATGAATGATAGAAGCAGCAGGGCTATGATCTTAGAAATGAACCCTTGCTTTGATAACAAATTCTCTTACTCTAATTGTCCCTTTATTGGCTTAAAACATCAATTATGGAGGCAAAATTGTACAACCGTAAGACCACAAAACACTTGGAACTTTTCATGATAGCATGCCTCAGAAAAGAGGAACTTCTAAATAATGACATAGCCCACACAAGGCTTAAGGCACATACTATGTAATAACAGTTTCAGTGATTATTTGTTGTGCTTGGTGTCAAACCGTGGTATTGTAGACTCATGTGCATGTGAGCTTTTCACTTTGTTTCTTTGAGGTGTTTCACATCTGCCTTAAAGAAAAGCCACATGAATGTTAGCATATCTCCACTTGGTTGATCTCTGGTGTTTTGCTTTAAGGCTTCTTGTTTTGAAACCTCTTTGATCATGTGGATCTCTATCTCTTGGCTGCTCTGTAAAGGGTAAGAGGCCATGCATGACTCCTATTTCGTACCATGCAAGAGGAGAGCTCAGCTTGCTGCAAGGAATGTAGTCATGGAAACCAGAAAACCAAGTTGATCAGCATTAAACCTAACCACTCGTTTATTCCCTTCCTCACGATCTTTGTAATAACTTCAGCTTTGCAAAAGCCTTTCCTCCATTTACCTTACATTATTTGACAAGTTGAAGATGCTTGAAATGTGGAAAAAGGATCATTAACCTTTTGACCAAGTAAGCACTCATAATGGTGAAGAGGATTACTAATGAAGATTCTTTGAATTAACTAAGTATATGCGTTAAAAGATAAACCAAGACCTTTAACTTATGACCTTTAAGCATTTTTTAAGTAAAACTTGATGATATGGATTGTAAAGGGCATGACCTCGAGTGTAAATTGATGATTGAGATACCTATTTCGAAAGAAACTCACAAATTGGTAACAAGCCCAAGAGTGGATATACCATCCCTCTTGGTCTCATGTGGCCTTCTGCCATCCATCCTTCATGAGGTGGTGTACCTACCGAGGAAGCTTGTAGCTGTGCTCCCTATTCATGCCACCTCATTCACGCTCCTATGATTGGGACTTTCTTGAATCCATCCCATCGATCAACCCATGTAGAGGTTGGAGGGGAAACTACAATAGGGTGCCCAAAGCAATCTTCTACCCTAGGCCCAAGAGTGGATATACCATCTCTCTTGGCCTCATGTGGCCTTCCGCCATCCATCCTTCATGAGGTGCTGTACCTAGTTAGAAAGCTTGTACCAGTTTCTCCCTCCTTGTATTTCCTCCCTCGCCTTGCCATGATTGATTGCTGCCATTTGATGAATAGATTTGAAATCCACATTATTGCTTATATCTAATATATATGATATTATGTATCAAATATATTATTTGAATTATGACCTATATTAATATGTAAGGAATTGTGCATTCAAACATTACCTTGCTGCATATAGCAAGCATACGTATTAAACACATATTCATGCATACCATAATGACAAGAATGCTACTGCCTGCAATCAATAACAATTTCTGATCTGATCCTGGTCACTGATGCAATGTGTTGATCTGCTCTTATGAGTACTGATGCTTATTAGATTACTTTGCTTGCTTGATTGCTTGATTCTTCAGTCCAGGGTGATTTTTTTTTTTCTTCTGAACGTAACTCTGAATTGTTATGAACTGAAATCACTCCCAGTTGATGATCTCCACAAGTGAATTGCACTCCTTATACCTATGAATGAGAGGTAGTCACACCTCTTCACTTTGCAAGGGGTACTTCTCTTCATAAGGTGCTGCTTGGAAAATGTTTAACTAATCTTAGTGGACCCCCTTTAATAAATCGTTGAAAATTAATCTTCTTTATTCTTGGTCAGCCTTAAACAGGTGGTTGCTGTTTTCGTTATTTATAATACCGTTATTGCCCTTGGGTTGGCCTCTTAGAAGATAATAGCCCAAGCATTATTTATATGAATATGGTTTCTGGTCTATTCTTAGTTCAGAGGCATGACATGCAATATCCCGAGGAAACTATTTGCAGCAATATTTACCAGTGCTGGGTTCAAATCATGGAAACAATACTCGGACTCTGCACAGGCCCAGCAAGGGTGAAGGGACTCAAGACTTGGGACTCGGCACATACACACAAATTTTAGACAGCTTGGGTATATGTATAGATACATATATGCATACATATACACCTGTGTTGCACCAGTTACCAGGTAATATAAGATGCAACTCATTCTAGACAGCTTGGAGTGCATGAATACCTAGACAGGGTTTTTCAAATGTTGTCGTTGCAACTGTCCTAGTAGACATGTGTGCAAAATAGGGAAGGATAGACAAGGCACATGAACTGTTTGCCAGAATCCCCCAAAAAGAGATGTCATCTCATGGTATACGATGATTGCACGATATACACAAAATACATTAATTAATAAGGCTTTAGAAATTCTCAAGCAAATGCAATCTGCAGGTGTAAAGCCAAATTCCACAACCATTCACGGTTTCTTGCCCAGGACTCGGACGAGCTGGAGTCCTGGGTCCTTGGGACTCGGCCAGGGTCACTTCGCTCGGAACTCGTCGAGTCCTGGTGAGTTTGGGAACTATGGTTTTAACGCAGGCTACCATCATCAAACATATGGTCAATCAAGTTTGGAGTCTTAGAAATTTGTTGAGGTATCAAGTAGGAGAGAAACCCAAATGGTAGGGTTTCACATTGACACAAGTTGAGTTTACATATAGTGGTTCAGTTAATTTGGATGAAGTACATAGAGTGAGTTGGAAGTTGGAGCAGAGTAGTCGGATTACATGTATTTCAAGAGGAGAGAGTGGATTTGTCAAATTGGAGTGTAGGATTCCACTTGGTTGAAACCTGCAGAGATTGGTGCTTTTGATCACACTATTGAAGAGTTTATGGTTAATGAGAAGTGGCTTGTAATGTGTTTCAGTAACATGGGGTATCTGGAGCATGATCATCCTAGGTATATAGGGATTGACATTGACAAGGCATGAAATATTTCTTTTATTTTTATTTTTGATTTTTGTCAGCATTCACAAAAAGGGACAAGAGAATGTGAAAGAGTGGAGAATTTAGAAGGTAAAGCGTCAAGGAAGAAAATCAATTACTATGACTGCTATAAAATGAATTAAAAATTCAGAGGGGTTAGAAAAACCCAGATTAGATTTTGTAGATGGAGATCAAATGAACAGATACAAATTTTCGAAGGCCTGTGATAAATTTTCAAATATGTGCTGTTCAGTTTTTTTTTGGTGTGCTTTTAAACCTGAATCATAACCATGGCATTTTGTGTCTTCATAGTGCATTGGGAACTTGTATAAAATATGGATTTTGGCTACAAGGGCAAGGCCGCCTTAGATTTGGCTTCCTGTCCTTGAGTTTGTCACTACCATTGCCTAAATTATTTCCCTTATAGATCCAAGGGGGAATAAGCGTTGGTGATCAAAGGAGATGAGCAGTGTTGTGCAATCAGCCATCAGTAGTCAGTTGGCTTTTGACTTTAAAGTTTAAGAAAACCGAAGTTAAAAGAATTGATTTCTTGTTTGTCTACCAATCATACCATGCTGTGTATTGTTAGAAAGCTCTTGATGCTTATCTTCATATGGAAGAGATTTCTATTGAAAATTCTTTCTTGGATTTTAGCTTTACAAGCTTTGTTAGGTTTATAATCTTAATCTTGTGTTCTAATCATAGCTCAAATGCCTGTCAAGTACTCTCCTAACTTGGGTTATTTTTAAAGTCAAGTTTATCACCCATTTACTTGCCTAGCTGAGTATTTGATGAGTTCTGACGAGTCTTGGTGAGCATTGGCCAGTTTTGGAAAGTTGTCAAGTCCAAGTCCAAATGGGGTCTGCTGAGTTTACCAAGTTACTTTTTTTCGAACTATGGGATGCTCCTTAGTAGTGATCTTTGTGAACTTGTAATCCCATGTATTGCTAAAATGTTCTTTCTCACTATCTTGAGGTTAAGACATATTTAAGTTACGCTGATCTTCATTTTTTTGTGTATTAATTATGACCAACATGTTTATTGTTAATTTGTGGATGACAATATTGAAGATGTGTTTTTTTTAAGGCCATGATGTGGGAGTAATCTCTGACATGTTTTTGCAACCATGCCAGTGTTGATAGGAAGCTAGAATTTGGTAAAAGTATATATCGCATAATTGTCAGTTTATTAGTATAAATAAGATCACAATGAATGTGAAATCTGGTGGGACATTATCAAATTATTTGATGTAATCTTGCTATGGTGTTAATATTGATTTTCTTCTTATGTCTCATTATATGATTGTTCCAGTGTATGAGTTGTTGAGCATTGGTAAATTATACACTCCCCATCTGCATAGGTTACTTTAATTTATATTTCTGTTAGACTAAACTATTGTAGATGCTTAAGTTGGTGGAATTTTTACATTAAAAAAACTTTATTGGAATTTGTAATACGGTTTGTTGCGTGGCAATTTTGTAAGTCACTGTGACCACAACTTACAAAACTGTGGGTGTTTTGCAATCAACAGTTTTTATGTAAGAACCCCAACCGGTTCTAACTTTGACAAACACCAAATTGCTTTACTTCTTAGATGTTTGACATTTTGTCAAGCACTTTGCATGAAACCTCTATCTTGCTGTCTTCTATTTTCAGATTGTTTTTGATTGCTTGGAATTGTTTCAAATGAAGTTTAAATTCTTGCAAACGACTACTAAGAAAGCCAAGCAAATAACTAAAAAACAAATGCAATCTTTTTTGATTTTTTGAATGCATACATATGATTTTTACATGTAAAATGTGCATCTACAGCCAATGGACATATTCACAAACACTTGACATGAGAACTAATATGCTGATTAAAAGCAGTTCAGTTATGACATTACATCAAACACTTGGAGTGCATTCTTTTTCCTCCACAACTAATCAAAACAATCTACAATGCCAGCATAAGAAATTTATTTATAATTTATAGAAAAAAGAACCTATAGCTGTTTGCATAAATTATTTGACATCCAAGTTTGTAACGCAGCCCTTATTTATTATCGCTGCTCCCATAAACACAAGCGCTGCCCAGAAATATTGAACGCAACACTATAATAAACTGCTGCTGCCTGCAAATGAAGGACAACTTCCCAAACTCCTAAATGCTGGCCTCTAAAGGCAGTGATCTGCATTTAAAAACATTCCCAGCACTCTGCAATTTAAGACTGATATGAAACGTTGAATCTTCTTCACCATTTGAATCACAATTTGAAGCACAAATGGATGGCTCTAAATGATGCCACCTCGAGGCACAATCTCACTGGATAGTTTCACCACTTCAAAGTGCATTATTTGGATAGAATTCACAATTTCATGAGATAAAAATATCTGAAAACCCTTGGCTCTCAGCCCTTCACAATTTCACCAAAATTAAAAACCTATGCAACAAGAATGAATTTTGATATCTCTCGAAGGCTCTTTTATAATATTTCCTCATGAATCTTCATTAGCTAGGTTATTTAATGATTTTGATATTTGCTTTAATAATAATGAGTTGACTTTATAATATATCATTTATAAAGCACATTTTTAATCAATGAGTATTAATTACTCATTACCCTCAACATGCCCCCCCCTTTATTATAAAGTCAATTTATAACTTTATAATATAACTTAAATAATTAAACATCATTAAAGGTCATTAAAAAATTAATATCTCATTAAATACTCATTATTTTGACAAGCTGTCCGAACCAGGGAGTCAACCACTGCATCCTTTGTCCGTATGACTGCCTTACTAAAAATAGAAAAGGCCCATATCTATCAACCTCAAACTTACTATGAATAGTAAGCATATGAAACTGAGCCCAAACGAAGTCTAATCTAAGCCAAACAAAGACCAAACTGGAACATACTGAATTCTGGAGAAGACAAGAATCTCGATTAACCAAGCCTCTACCTTAGAAGAACCTCTATCCACAATAATTAGCCTACGAGGGACACAATAATAGGCTAATCCCTCAAACTCTGATGCTCACGAAAATGGGGACATTACATTTTAGGATCAATTGTAAATTAGTGGTTCCAACCACAGCATGTGAGACACAATCTCTCCTACTTCTTAGGGAAGGCTCCCCCTCTTATTACTACTAGAATCAACAAAACACTTAACTACTATTTACACTAAGCTAAATCATGGCGGGAGATTCATCCTATTTTCTTATTTCAGAATAGATGTTACAATTACAATACAATCTTAAAGCAATAGTCTAAATCTCTTACAAAGTATCTATTGGAGCAATAATTCTGATAAACAAAAGATTAGATGTAAGAATAATCTTCAGTGTGTCAACATTTTATGTAACCAAGAAACTCATGAAAGCTCAAAGTCTTTCCATGGCTCCTTATGAGATTTTGAGAACAAGAATGAAACACATGTGCAGTTCAAAGTCTCCAACACGTATTTCACCTTGCATTTACAAATGAAGAAAACGAAGCAACACAAAGTCTGCAAGCGGTTCCCTTGCTTGAGTGCCCTATGTTAATCTCAAATTTGATAAATAGCCCAATGTCTCCAAGATCAAATCTGAAACCAAATTATAACTCTGAACGCAATATGCAGCTCAAAGTTTGCAAGATTGAATCCAAATCCCTCTTGAACAAAGCATAAAATTCACAATCAACTCAAGAAAATGTCGTCACATCATAGTTTGGATTGACACATAGTCTCAAAACAACCCGCCTCTTTTATTGAAAACAATCTAATTTACATTTAAGCTCAAAGCCTTACAATGCACATACAAATTGACAAAGTTTTCTTGCATTGTCAAAAGATAAAAATTACAATGAGGCTCCCTCCTATATATAGGCGAGGGACAGAGAGAGAAAGGTGGGAGAAGCCCAACAAACTTTGACCTATTCCCTAACTAACTTGACTTATTCAAAGGGCAAGTCCTAATGTACTTGACCTGCAATTTGATTACATGCAATGATTTTGCAGGTGAAAAGGTCACTTGCAATTACAACTTGTTTCCCAATTACATGTAATTTGACAATAACAAAATTACAAAATGTATGATGAAAATAAACTAAGTGTTTGACATGACAAGACCGGATTCCTACTACATCATCCTTTGGCAGTCTTTATGCTGCTACTTGATGCTCCATGATTGATGTGTTCAGATTTGGTGGAAACATCTTGGAATAGGAACCAGTATTTTGGATCATTCTGCATCACAAAAGCCTTTATTGGAGAAGCATCCTTTCAACGCTTCTTTCCATGTCAGTCTTGAAAGCATTTTATGCCCGCAATCATTTCATCATTCATCCCTTTCCTTGTATGGCCCCATCATGTGATTGTTCTTTCTTCGTATCCTCCGACAATCTTGGAATCTGTAATCGGGTTTTTTAGATGCGATTGCGCATTTGACTACATGGAAAAAAACATGCAATTAGTGTAAAAATCTCCCACTTGGATATGATTGGGTATGGAGATTTTGGGGTAGTTACACTTACGATTACATGTAGTAGTACATGTAATGGTTTTTTTTTTTTGAAAATCCCGATTTTGGAAAGATGGTAGATCTGAAATAAACTTCTGTCGGGGATTTTTGAGGTGATTACATATTATGTTGCTTGTAAAACAAGTAGTAATGGATATGGAAATCCCCGATTTTCATAGTGTGTGGACATGTTGCTTTGGAATTTTTAGAGGATGCTGCATTCAAATTACAAGTAAAAACTATGGGAAATTCTGATTTTTTGGGACGAAAGCATCTGAGACAAAAAGCAGTGGGAATTACAACAAGACATGAATTGGGAGGGTAAGCTTTGGTCAATGAGGATCTTTGCTTTGCATACCCATGCCCAGCCATGGCTCGAGATTGAACTTGAGATTGCATTGTGCAATTGCAAAGAAACCCACAACAACCACACAACTCAATGCTTTTCCAAACTTTCATGGCTTTATCAATGCTTTAATCGTGCTCAAGTAAATGTTCATTGTAGTCTTGTTGCATCATCATAACAGCACTAGTCATGGTGTTTTCTGTCCTCTCTCCACTGTGTTTGATCTCAACATATCCACATCTTGATTTGAACATTCTTCTTTATCTCTACACCTTACATAGCAGTAGATGCGACCTTGGAGAAGCAGAGATAATTACGTTTCTTAACAAAACATTATAAAAAACCCTAAATGCAGCTTAAGATGGAGACATCTAGAATTTTTTTTAATGATTTTTATTGAAAATGACCACCAGTCTGGACATAATGGCTAGGAAATGACAAAATGACCAAGACTTGGAGAAAAAACATTATGATTTGAATAAAAAACAACCACAGAATAGCCATGTTTTTACACAAAAATGATCAGTAAGAAGCAAAATGACATCTTTAAACCCTAACGCTGGTAAGAATGGAGACAAACTGTTCTAGGTTGCAAAATATGAGTTCGAAATCCCCAAATGTAGCTTATAATGGGATTTGAGAAGAGTCCCAAATAAAAAATAAAACAATGACTTCATGTATTAATGACATCTTACTGTTTTGGATGTATCTGGAGAGACAAATGACAAAGTTCATACGTATAAATCGAGGAGAAACTCCAGTCGCTGGCTGAGCATGAGTGCCTACATTTCAAACGTGGGCTTCATGAAGGCAAAATAAAAATAAACTTGTATTTCACCCTTTGAAAACTGAAATATGAGTATTGACCAAAGACAAAAGACATATCGGGTTTTAAAAGATTGATTCAAGTTTACTAAAGATGCAATATAGACTTTAAAAACCGATGCCCATCCTTATATGGAATTTTGCAATGTTTTATTACAAGTTTGTAAAACTTGTATTATATATATTGAATGCCGGTAAAGCTCAAGTTGGGTTTTCCATGATCAATGGCAAGTTAAATTTTTTTAAAAACTTTTGCGGTTCACCTTAAATTTACCGATGGACAAGCATTTCGATTTTTGAAATATATTATACAAGCTTATAAAAGGCATCGGGCTTTATAAAGCCTTTTGCAAATTTATCAAACTTGAAATATATACCTTTAAATGCCGATAAAGGCTTATGCATCGGGTCTTTGTAAGTTGACCACCAAACTTAGACTTGGGATAAACATATTCGGGATGTAAAAATAATATTTTACACAAAATACATATATAAATAACCATGTAATTATAACATTTTATCTAAAATCATATTACACTTTTATTTATGCGTAATATTATATGTAATATACAGTGAAACCCAGGGATGCGCACCCGGGCCAAAACCCAGGAGTATCAGGTGCGGGGACGTCCCCAAGGCGGGTACTCCACGCACCCAAGCACCCCCGCCACAGACTTTGGGTCGCCGCACCCGTCCTCGCACTGCGCGGGTGCAGGGGATGGTGCTTGGATTGCCCTGATGTCCCTCGATTACACTTAGGACGCGATGGGGTGCGGCCGACCGCAACAACCCAAAAAGCTTATTTTTAAAAGTTTTTTTTTAAATTTTTGTTTTCTAATTGGTTCCTAAGGAACCCTAAAAGGACGTGGGTCCCATATAGGGCCCTCTAAGCCTTTATAAGACCCATATACTTTATTTGACATTCACATTTGGCATTCATATTTTTGCAACAGCTGAGAGGAAGGTGAGAAAAAGAGTTTGAAAGAGCTTGGAGACTGATTTTGCAAATGATTGCAAGAAAAAGAGGAGCAAGAAGATTCTATTTTGCAAGTGATTCATCAAGCACAAGGTAGGGTTTTTACAGTTTTTTCTTTGTTTTATAATTTTATTTTCAGATTTTCATTTTTGTAAGTTTTTTTAAATTTTTGTAAAACTAAATGTTGACATTTGAATGCATTGTTTGAGCTTTAGATTCTTGTTGATAGTTTTTTTATTTTTGTAACTTGTTGTTTGAACTTTGAATACTTTCTTGTTTTAAAAATAAAAAATAAAAATGATAAATCATGATTCATAAATCTAATTGTTTGAATGCATTATTTTAATTTTTTTGTTATTAAGCTAGGTTGAAACTTATTTCAAATTCTAAACTAGGCTGAAACTAGTTAATTTTTTTAAAATTACTAATTAGGCTGAAATTTATCATTTTGTGAAATGCAGTGTCTAAATGCCCTCTAGTCAAAGTGGAGAAGACATGAAATTGCATGAGGGAAGTGCAAGTATATCTGAGTATGAGCCTAAGCATGAGGGAAGTGAGTATGTGGATTATCCACAAGCCCAATCTCAACATGCTTATATTGCACTAGGAGTACCTTCTATTGATTGTCCCTCTAAGACTTTGACACAGTTTGCTAGGGGTCCTTTTGATCCAAAGTGTGATGTCCCTGTTTTAGCAGGAGTCAGGAGGGTGTGTTGGTCAGTTCATCATTGCGACCCTCGTGAGTTGATAGTTGGATTTGAGGGTCTCTATGATAGATTTACTATTTATAGTAAGTCTATTTTTGGATGGTTGCTATTTTTGGCAGGGCAGTGCGGGCACATGGTGTTGAGTGTTAGGGGCATTCAATTTAATAATTTGCATGTGGAGTTATTAATTAAGCTTGGCTTAATTAATAACTTATGAGATTTAATGTTTTAATTTGATGGTGTGTTGTTGAAGCCCCTTAAGTGAAATGAGTGAACTTGAAGCTTTGAGGCTTTGTGTGTTGAAGAAGCCATCTTTAATGTTTTATTAAAAGGCCCTGAGGATTTCGAAATCCATTATCTCATCATTATGCTACTTTGATAAAAAATCGAATTGGAAGAGAAGTGACAAGGGTTTGGAGTGCTGCGATTTTCTTCTAGAGATACACATACACCTTGAATTGGCCTTCTTTGCCAATGAATCGTGTCTAGAAATTGCTTGTGATTACGATCTGATCGGATTGGGGGTTTGTTTCAGAAATGCCAAAATCTTTATGCATATAATAGTTGATTCTCATGGCTGCGTATACTCCTTGAAGCTGCCGACATTCTTCTCCACAATAGCAGCCGTCTCCACATTAAGGCAAGCAATTACCTTGGCTGCAATTTTCAATAGAAGCTACGTCTCCTTCTATAGTGGCTGCGTATTCATTCAGGAGGCTGCATTTCATTACATGGGGGTTGCGTTTCATCTCATAGAGCTGCATTAACAAGGTGCCTCATTTACACAGTAAAAAATACATGTATTGCTTATGAATATTTACAAGCATGTGAATTGAATAGTTTGGTGAGCAATTGAAGTCAAATTAATTTGTTGTTTGATATTAATTTATATATTGAGAAAATTACAAAAAAACATATATGATCAAAAAACAAAAAAAATTGTAAAACAAATATACAAAAAAATCAGTTTGTAGTTAAGAGCCAGCCAAGTTCTTTACAGTGGTATCAGAGCAATAGTCTTGCCAGCCTGCATGTAGTTGGGTCCAGTTATGGTAGAGAGATTTGTTCTAAGAATGCATTATACCTATAGGGGAAGAGCTTCACCACCACCAGAAGGTAGTGAACAGGGACCACAGTTTGGTCATACAGGTGACAGGAATGTTGACAATATAGGTAATGATGTGGACAAAGAGGCTAGAGATGCTTTCAGAAATTTGGCAGAAGGACATCATCATGTTGCAAATGTTTTGCAACAATTATCTGACACCTTATAGCGCATGACTTTACTTGGAGATCATGACAGAGACAAGGGCACTAGGAGTGCATCAGTTATCTCTCACAGGTCTAGAATTGAGGATCGACAAGATTTAAGAGTTGATCCTACAGGCACTCGTGATAGGCCTTTACGTCCCACTTTCTTGAGGCTTGAGGTAGATACAACTAGTCCTGAGACGAAGCCAACTCCATTTGTTGATGATATGGTGGCTCATTTTGCAGAGTGAGATGCTTTACTTAAAGAAATCAAAAGAAATTTGAACTTTGACAGGTTCTTGACGTAGAAGAGAGAGCATTCTAGAGGTAGACTTGGTCTTGACATGAGATAGAGGCCCAAACAAAGTGATTTAAAACAAGCAACCAGCAAATTGACCTTGACTCACTTTGACAGAAGTGGGAAGTTGACAGTTAGAGCTTGGGTTCACAATCTGGATACATACTTGTCATTACGTCCTATGTTTGAAGAGGACACTATACAGTTTGCTATGTTGCACTTGGATGGCATTGCCCATGACTGGTGGTACAATGGGCTAGTTTCATTGCACCATGATCAGATTATGTCCTACCAGGAGTTTGTAGACAGATTGGTTGAGAGATTTGACAGGAAGGACCCAGAGTCCTATTTCCGTGAGTTGGCACAACTCAGATAGATTGGTAGTTTGGAGGCCTTTATCAGTGAGTTCCTGAAGGTTTCAGTTATGGTGTATGATATTTCAGAGACGACGTGTGTGATGCTGTTCGTGGAGGGCTTAGTTGAGCCTCTTAGGTGTTGGGTTAAGTCTTTTGACCCTTCATCTTTTGACATACTAGATTTCCTCCTAAACCATCTAGTTCTTCATATGACAACAAAGCTGTCCCAAAAAGAATAGATGGATCAGATTCAAAAAGACCTATGACAGGGCCTTTAGATCAAGAAACATTTAATGACTTGAGGAGAAAGAGATTATGTTTCTATTGTAGGGGTCTCTATGGTGAAAAACATGAGTGTCCTTTGAAGCCTAAGGGAAGAAATAGGCTTATGGAGTGGTTTTATGAGGATGAACATAGTTCTGATTTTGCAGGACAGCAAGCTGATAATGAGGAAGAGAGCTATGAAGAAGTTGCTAATGAGGATAAAGTTGATGGTGATCCCAACCTTAAGGTAGTATACTTCTCCAACATGAAGAAAGAGGGATCTTTCACGTTGCGGGGTCTCTTGGCAAGGCAGTGTGTTATCGCTTTGTTGGATATAGTTGCTACCCATAATTTTATTGATTCACAATTAGTATCCACGAGAGGCTTACAGATTGAAGGGTTTGAAGGCATTAGAGTCAAGGTGGTTGATGGTTACACACTTAAGTGTGATAGGATGATTCCAGACCTTCCCTTGAGGTTAAACAATTATGACTTTAAGTCTGATTTTATGTGGTTGACATGGGAGGGACAAAGTTGGGTTTGGGCATGAGTTGGTTACATTCCATTGAGGCGTTTTATCTTAGCCTTAAGGATATGGAAATGGAGTTTGAAATAGATGGGAAAAAGCATATTCTCAAGGCAATCAAAGAGGAAAATTTGAGGACTATATCACTTAGACGTATGCAACGTCTTATTAGTCATGATGCAGTTGAGTGGGCAATAGAGTGCAGATTATTACCCACACTTGAGGAAACATGGAAATCAGCTTATCATCCTGACATACAAGATCTTAGAACTAAACACTCTAAAGTGTTTAGTGATTTACCTCATGGTAGACCACCCGACAAAGGCATTGAGCACATCATTGAGTTAGAGGAGGGCACTAAGCCCATCATGATCACTCCTTACCGGCATCCCAAGCACCTGAAATATGAGATTGAGAAAACTATTCAGGAGCTGCTATCTATGGGACATATTAGACCGAGTAAGTTTCCCTTTGCTTCATTAGTTGTTTTAGTGAAGAAAAAGGATGGCACACTTAGGATGTGCATTGATTACAAGATGCTGAACTGGAAAACAATTAAAAACAAGTATCCTATTCTATGCATTGATGAGTTGCATGGTGCAACTTTCTTCTCTAAGATCGATTTGAGGTCCGCTAATCACCAGATTAGAGTGCGGGAGGACATAGAGAAGACAACTTTCCGATGTCATTGTGGACACATTGAGTTTTTAGTCATGCCATTTGGGTTGACTAATGCTCTGGCTACTTTTTAGTCCACCATGAACAGGGTCGTCCACAACTAGTTGAGGAGGTTTGTTTTGGTCCTTTGATGATATACTGGTATATAGCAGGACATGGGAGGACCATTTGGTTCATTTGGATATAGTGTTAGATATTTTGAATAGGGCTTCCTTGTATGCCAAGGAGTCTAAGTGTGCCTTGGGGATGACTGAGTTGTTGTACCTTGGTCATATTATCAGTGCAGAGGGAGTTCGTATGGACCCTGATAAGGTTCGTGCTATTCTAGATTGGCCTACTCCAGGGAGTTTGACACAACTCAGAGGATTTATTGGTTTGTGTGCTTTCTACTGCAGATTTGTTGCAGGATTCTCTCCTCATGCAGCCCCTCTTACAGATTTGACCCGTAAGGGTGCTTTTGAGTGGACCTCTCAGGCATAGGAGTGCTTTGAGAAGTTCAAGCAGATTATGACATCATGCCTGGTTCTAGCGATGCCAGATTTCTCTAGACCGTTTGATTTGCATTGTGATGCTTCGAGTGAGGCCATTGTCATGTCCCCATTTTGGCTGACCTCGTTTAGCATGCCAGATTTGTCTATCCCCGACTCTCGTAGGCAAATGGTGGAGAGAGAGAGTCATTTTTGCAGATCAGATGATTATATTGGCTTTTGGAGAAGTTTAAGAGGTTATATTTTATTATTATAAGTTATCGGGGCCTACATGTTCTAATTTTAAGTTGAGTTGCACTTTTTGATTTATAATATTATTTTATTATAAAAAGTGCTTTTTAATGAGATTTTATAAAGGAGAGTTCTAGAAGTTCCAGGAAAAGTGAATAAATAGTGGGCTAGGCCTCTCATTTGGACATGCTTGGTTTATGATATCTCTTTTACTTCTTCATTGTGAAGACATTTGTGGGTTTGGATCTGCAAATCAGTATTCAGTCTTTGGGAACGAATCACTCCCTTGGATTGGCAACTTTGAGGGTGTGAAATATCACTTGAATTGTTGCAATTGAGGAGTTGGTATTCAGCCATCTCACTTGGACTTCATAGAGATTCAGTTTCGAGGGTTTGTTTGTGATTGAAAAAGCGGATCCGAAAAAGCAATTCGAAAAAGCAGATCCGAAAAAAGCAGTTCGAAAAAGCAAATCCGAAAAAGCAAAACGAAAAAGCGGATCCGAAAAAACAGTTCGAAAAAGCAGTCTGAAAAAGCAGGTCCGAAAAAGCGGATCCGAAAAAGCAGACTCGAAAAAGCAGCCCGAAAAAAGCAAGGACAGTTTGCAAGTTCAGTTGGCAGTTTGGTATCTTCATTGCATCAGTCTTCATCACCATTTCATAGCAGATTATAAGGAGCGATAATCAGGTTTTTATGTTCTGAAAATATATGTCTATTTATGGTGAATTTGCTGTTGTACTATCGCTGTCATAATCAGTCCAGAACTGGCAAATAACAGTCTCAGAATTTTATTGTATTTGGGTATCATAGTTGATGTTAGTGTTTGGTAGAGGGTTTAGAAATTGCATTACATGACATTGCTGTTGTAAAGAAACCAGTCATCTATCTTTCAATCTGAACAGGGATATTATTCATAGCATTGCATTCTTGTCAAGGGTTTGAAACATTGTAAATCAGAATTGCATAGTTGGACAGTCACTAAAATCTGCTATTGTAATTCAGTCAATTGATGTATGTGACAGTCAGTCCATTATAAACAATTGTTCAAATCAGATCTGCATACATGTATAGGATTGAAGATGAAGGTCTATATGTTGTCATCCTTCCATGTTAGTGTTTACATGCATTGAATACCACAGTCCATATATTCTGAAATGGTTATTGATTTCTTCATTTTTTATATATCTATTTGGCACTGTTTATGTCATTGTATAAGTGTGGAATTGTTGCACAACAATTAGCCCTATTAGCCGTTCACATTTTAGCAGCTCTATTCAGTTGCATGCCAACTGTTTGACAAAATTCCTAAGTTCAGTTTGAGGGTTTCAGTGGCCTTTATAGTAAGGGTCATTACAGTGGTATCAGAGCGGTTTCCTGCCAACCTGATTGGGTTTTTTTCAGATTGAATTCAACTATCAGCATGGCTTTAACAGGAGACAAGGAATTGAAAGAGAGAATGCACACTGCATTGAAGAAACTAGATCGTCCATTTCAGCGAACAAAGGACCTCCTAAGAATTTTGGAGGAGTTGGAAACTTATTTAGGCAAGGTTGATCAGTCAGATTCCTATGCTATGCAAACAGCTTTATCTCCAGTATTTGGTTCTTTGGTGAAGCCCCGATTATTGAGACATCATGATGAGGTGGTAAGACTTGCAGCTCTCTCTTGCATTAGTGAAATCATGAGGATAATAGCTGGCTTTAATTCTTATGATGATCAGATTATGAGAGAGGTACTTCATGCCATGGTGAAAAGCTTCGAAAGGTTGGATGACATCAGGGACCCTCATTTCACAAAGAGGGCAAGATTACTTGAAGTATTTGCATGGTGTAGGTTTGAAAACATTATGTTGTCAATAGGTTGTATTGATGACATTCGCAGAATGTTTAACACATTTTGGAATATTTTGGATGAGTTTCATTCCAGCGAGGTATTAGCATCAATGCACTCTATCATGTTCACAATCTTGTTTGAGGAGAAGGATGAAATTTCTAAACTTTTGGCAGAAGATTTATGGCATGTTTGGACAAAAGAGAGGAATGTGTCACCTATGGCATGTACGTGGTTAAAGAGCCTGATTAATAGGCCTAAGGATCGAAGTACCTTCCCTATGACAGGCAGAAACTTGTATGATGAGTTTGACAGACATGCTGATCCGGTATTGGGAGATGTTAGCACATCTTCACGTAATGATTTATTTGCATCATCTTCACAGGCAGAAGTGGTTACAGATGTTGTACAGGTTGAGCCAGTTGCATCAGAAGGTGATATCACAGGCACATCGGATGGCATGAGTGACACTGACAGTGATTGTGGTACAGTTGGTCTTGATGATGTCACAAGTGCTCAAAATAGTAACTACAGCACAGTGGATTCAGATGATGATTGTGAGGAGGTTGTTGTGCATGATGATGAGATACCTATCAGTGATGAGCAGACATTGAGTATTCAGGACTTTGCTGATAGAGAGTATCAGGCACAGTTAGATGCTACATCACATGAGGTTGAGGCACATAGTACTTCACATGTTTTGTCCGGTCAGCTTAGGGTAAGCGAGGATGGGATTGTGACTTCATTATCTCATCATGACAGGATGCGAGAGATGATAGAGGATCACATCCGGATGATTCAGTTACAAGACAGACATAAGGGAGTTCAGGCAGAGTCTTCTTGTGTTGACTTACAGGCGATCAGGGAAGGAATGGGAGCGATGAAGATGAGTTATTTACATCTTCTTTCAGATCGTGACCATCTTCTTAGCCTTGCCAGAGATCATTTAGATGCCTTGAGAAGGAAGGAGGAGGAAGTTGGCAGGCTTTCTCGAGAGTTCGAGGACACTCAAGCCTCTTTGTTGAGTACTCCATTGGCATTACAGGACTCAGAGAGACATGTGGATGGGTATGGCGTGGAGTTGAGTTCAGCTTCATCTTACACACCTGATACTCAACTTTCTACGACAGGTGGATCACATGTGGTTGTCGATAGTTGTGAGAGTTCACCTTGCATCCAGGATTCAGGGATAGTGTCAATTATGGCAGACATGGATGTGGGATCAGCTGATATTGGGATTGAGCAGGCTACTCAGGTACGGATTTTGCTTGAGGTGTCAGTCGGTTCCAGTTTATGGATGAGGACTCAGGATTGTTACATTGGCGTTTGGGATTCCGTTGACTGGAGATCTTTATCATCTATTGGTAGTAGTGATTGTTTGAGTGCTATCATGGATTTGATTAGTAGATTACACGGTGTAGTTCTCGTCCATGCCAGCAGCTTGTCTGATGCTAGAATTAGTTTTTATACACCCATGTGGGGCATTGTTCATGTGTCCAGTCGACCATTCTTGTTGGAATGGGTTGATGATATCACAGATATGATGGAGTTTACAAATGAGTCCCAGGATCGTTTTGGTATTGATGACATCCAGGAGTATGCTGTGGATAGTTGTGAGGACTTAGCTTCCTCGGCAGATTCTTTTGTTACAGCAGAGTTGGACAGTGATGTTACAGTTTTTGACACTTCGTATGGTGATGTGAGTTCTGGAGTCGACTTGCAGAGTAGGGATGGTAGTACTCCAGAGATTAGCGACTTTGAGGATACTCCTTTTGATAGTGTGTTAGAGGAGGATGTTATTGATAGTGTTGAGGACTTAGTGGATTCCCTTGATACGGAGGTTTATGTTGATGCTTCAATCACTCCGTTTGATGATACGAGTTCAGCAGCTGGTCTGCTGAGTTTGGATGGCAGTACTACAGGTGATAGCTATTCTGAGGTTACTCCTTTGGACAGTGTACCAGGGGAAGAGGATTGTAGGAGACAGTCTAGCCAGCGCCATCATGTGTCTAGTCAGCTGAGAATTAGTGAGCGGGACATTGCTATCGCTTGCGAGCATTTCGATGCTGCCCGTCAGGTGTTAGTAGTTTATGGATGGGGTTCTCCTACTAGTGATGAGCAGGGAGGCAGTTATCTCTCCTTGACAGAGATCCATTCTTTATGGGAGGCTATCCGGATTTTGAGACAGGATTATATGCAGTTGGTAGCCGACAGGGATCATCTTCTAGAGTGGGGCAGTACAGCATACGAGGCATTAGTAGTCAAGGAAGAGGAGGTGAGCGAGCTTACTCAGCAGCTCGAGGTGACTTCGGAGACTCTTGAGAGTACACAGTTGGCTTTTGAGGAGTCACAGTTTCAGTTGGCTGAGGTAGCCATGGAGTTGGAGCGACTACAGACTTTACCAGATTTTGTACAGTCACAGACTATGGTGTCTGGTGATTCGGGGATGTCCACGGTTGAGATTGCCAGAGACAGTGGAGATGGGGATGCATCCATCCTAGATACTAGTAGTGGTATATCTTGTTCCCTTCCACTTGAGTTAGGCTCGGTAGAGTTGGGTGTTGCTGTTGAGCGTTGTAGTCCGCTCGACATGGTGGTGATCTCTACTACTGATGACGTGGAGACTTGTGATGTTGTACCAGAGATCATGTTTGATGTTGATGAGCCGGCAGTTGGCATGGTTCCTATCAGTGGTACTACTCCTTTGGAGGTGTCTTCAGAGGTAGTGGCGAGTTCGGGCCTGGTTAGTGATCAGTTGCAGTTAGTTTCATCGGGATTGCAGTCTGAGCCACTGACTGATGTTGGCGCATTTTATCGACATTACACTGAGAGGTATGCTCATCAGTTTATTTTTGATCCATATGTCGATGAGATGATGATACGGAGATGTACTTTGGGCTCTAGTGTTTGTCATCAGTTATGGTATGGTTTGACTCCACGGGTAGAGAGCTGTGAGGCATATGACGTGATGTTGGGTTTTGTGAGCGACAGCCGGATGGTTCATGATATTGATGTTGTTGATGGTTCAGCTGTTGTTCTTGATTTCCCTCCCTTGGCTATGTCATCTTCTGACTTAGCTAATGATCAGTCACAGTTGGTTGTATCACGTTTGCAGGATGAGCTGGTTGGTTCTTTTTATTGGTATTATATCTCAGGGTATGTTTATCAGCTTGCTTATGAGTCATGTATGGAGGAGATGGCAGACAGATTTGTTTTGAGTGACTGCTATCTATTGTATGATGCCTATCAGCCGCCAACAGAGCATGGGAGTTATGGTGATACCAGCATGGTTGGTAATCTGCAGAGATATGTTGACTACAGTTGGTGTATAGTGTGTGGATTCTCCGCACTCGGTGCAGTTCCCTTTCGGAGTATTCATCATTATAGAGCTGGATTGTCAGTGGGATGTGTTGAGGATATTTGCTATGTTGGGAGTTTCAGTTGTCCTCTCCACTTGAGTTCTGATATTTTCGGAGTTGGTGTCTCGTGGGTTCCTGACTATGGCAATTATGGGGTTAGAGTTCAGTTGAGCAGTGGTTCACGATACATTCATGGATTCCTCTTGGTTATATCGCAGAGGATACTGCAGGAGCTTGCATTGGTTGACTGTAGTACAGTTCATGACTTCATTTGGGATCCAGGAGGATTGTTGGGTTCATTGTTAGCCATTGCTTGGGGACAAGCAATTTCAGGAGGGGCGGACTGTCATGTCCCCATTTTGGCTGACCTCGTTTAGCATGCCAGATTTGTCTATCCCCGACTCTCGTAGGCAAATGGTGGAGAGAGAGAGTCATTTTTGCAGATCAGATGATTATATTGGCTTTTGGAGAAGTTTAAGAGGTTATATTTTATTATTATAAGTTATCGGGGCCTACATGTTCTAATTTTAAGTTGAGTTGCACTTTTTGATTTATAATATTATTTTATTATAAAAAGTGCTTTTTAATGAGATTTTATAAATGAGAGTTCTAGAAGTTCCAGGAAAAGTGAATAAATAGTGGGCTAGGCCTCTCATTTGGACATGCTTGGTTTATGATATCTCTTTTACTTCTTCATTGTGAAGACATTTGTGGGTTTGGATCTGCAAATCAGTATTCAGTCTTTGGGAACGAATCACTCCCTTGGATTGGCAACTTTGAGGGTGTGAAATATCACTTGAATTGTTGCAATTGAGGAGTTGGTATTCAGCCATCTCACTTGGACTTCATAGAGATTCAGTTTCGAGGGTTTGTTTGTGATTGAAAAAGCGGATCCGAAAAAGCAATTCGAAAAAGCAGATCCGAAAAAAGCAGTTCGAAAAAGCAAATCCGAAAAAGCAAAACGAAAAAGCGGATCCGAAAAAACAGTTCGAAAAAGCAGTCTGAAAAAGCAGGTCCGAAAAAGCGGATCCGAAAAAGCAGACTCGAAAAAGCAGCCCGAAAAAAGCAAGGACAGTTTGCAAGTTCAGTTGGCAGTTTGGTATCTTCATTGCATCAGTCTTCATCACCATTTCATAGCAGATTATAAGGAGCGATAATCAGGTTTTTATGTTCTGAAAATATATGTCTATTTATGGTGAATTTGCTGTTGTACTATCGCTGTCATAATCAGTCCAGAACTGGCAAATAACAGTCTCAGAATTTTATTGTATTTGGGTATCATAGTTGATGTTAGTGTTTGGTAGAGGGTTTAGAAATTGCATTACATGACATTGCTGTTGTAAAGAAACCAGTCATCTATCTTTCAATCTGAACAGGGATATTATTCATAGCATTGCATTCTTGTCAAGGGTTTGAAACATTGTAAATCAGAATTGCATAGTTGGACAGTCACTAAAATCTGCTATTGTAATTCAGTCAATTGATGTATGTGACAGTCAGTCCATTATAAACAATTGTTCAAATCAGATCTGCATACATGTATAGGATTGAAGATGAAGGTCTATATGTTGTCATCCTTCCATGTTAGTGTTTACATGCATTGAATACCACAGTCCATATATTCTGAAATGGTTATTGATTTCTTCATTTTTTATATATCTATTTGGCACTGTTTATGTCATTGTATAAGTGTGGAATTGTTGCACAACAATTAGCCCTATTAGCCGTTCACATTTTAGCAGCTCTATTCAGTTGCATGCCAACTGTTTGACAAAATTCCTAAGTTCAGTTTGAGGGTTTCAGTGGCCTTTATAGTAAGGGTCATTACAGTGGTATCAGAGCGGTTTCCTGCCAACCTGATTGGGTTTTTTTCAGATTGAATTCAACTATCAGCATGGCTTTAACAGGAGACAAGGAATTGAAAGAGAGAATGCACACTGCATTGAAGAAACTAGATCGTCCATTTCAGCGAACAAAGGACCTCCTAAGAATTTTGGAGGAGTTGGAAACTTATTTAGGCAAGGTTGATCAGTCAGATTCCTATGCTATGCAAACAGCTTTATCTCCAGTATTTGGTTCTTTGGTGAAGCCCCGATTATTGAGACATCATGATGAGGTGGTAAGACTTGCAGCTCTCTCTTGCATTAGTGAAATCATGAGGATAATAGCTGGCTTTAATTCTTATGATGATCAGATTATGAGAGAGGTACTTCATGCCATGGTGAAAAGCTTCGAAAGGTTGGATGACATCAGGGACCCTCATTTCACAAAGAGGGCAAGATTACTTGAAGTATTTGCATGGTGTAGGTTTGAAAACATTATGTTGTCAATAGGTTGTATTGATGACATTCGCAGAATGTTTAACACATTTTGGAATATTTTGGATGAGTTTCATAATAGCCTAAAGTATTTCCTTGGACAATGTGACCTTAATGAGAGACAACAGAAGTGGGTCAACAAACTTCAGTCATATGACTTTGATATTTCTTATATCAAAGGAACTCAGAATGTGGTTGCTGATGCACTTTCTCGGAGGCCACATTTGTGTGCTATGACAAAGATATTTGAGGATTGGAGACACTTGATCATTGCTGATTATGCCAGAGATCAGTGGGCATCTGATTTTATTGATGGGACTATTCAGGATAGCAGGTTTACTCTTGTAAATGAGTTGATCATTTACATGGAGAGAGTTTTTCTGGTTCAAGGATCGAGTGTTAGGTAGGTGGTGTTGAGAGCTTTCCATGATTCTCCTTTAGCTGGACACCCCGGGTTTTTCAAAACTTATAGGCAGGTGCGGGAACGTTTCTCATGGAAAGGCTTCAGCATGATGTGCAACGGTATGTTAGAGAGTGTTCTGTTTGCCAACAGAACAAGTAGGAGCACACATATCCAACAAGGTTACTGCAGCCGCATCCCATTCCTGAGCGGAAGTGGGAATGCATTTCTATGGATTTCATTGTGGGCTTGCCTAAAGCTCAGAGCATAGATTGCATCCATGTGGTAGTTGACCGTCTCATAAAATATGCTCATTTCTTTCCGATCACTACTACATTTTTAGCGACTTAGTTTGCAGAGTTCTTTTTTTGGGAGGTTTTCAGATTGCATGATTTACCCCGGAATATTGTGAGTGACTGTGATAGCCGTTTTATTAGTCACTTCTGGCAGGAGTTATTCAGTTTATGTGGCACGAAGTTGACTCCTAGTACCAGTTACCACCCGCAGACTAATAGTCAAACTGAGATTGTTAATAAATGGGTGGAGGACTATCTTCGGAATTATGTATCTGCTCAGCAGAGGGCTTTGGTGAAGTGGATATACTTATGTGAGTATTGCTACAATTCCACTCACCATATGTCTATTCGTATGACTTCTTTCAGAGCTCTGTATGGCTATGATCCTCCAAGTTTCTTGGATTTGTTGTTTAGTGATAGCAGAGTTCCCAGTGCAAGTGATTTGCTGTAGGATACTCAGGATATTATGGGAACATTGTGGGATAATATACAAAGAGCTCAGAATCAGCAAAAGCAGTATGCTAATCAATGGAGGGCTGCTCGCTCTTTTCAAGTAGGGGATATGGTACATTTGATGTTGTAGCCCTACAACCAGTCATCCATTTGAAAGAGCGGAGCTGAGAAGCTCAAACCTCGATATTATGGCCCTTTTCGTGTTGTCAGGTGGGTTGGTGAGGTTGCTTATGAGCTTGATTTGCTAGAGGACAGCAAGGTGCATAATGTATTTCATGTTTCGTGCCTCGAGAAGGCATTGGGTAGGCATGTTGTCCCATCTTCTGTTTTACCCCCACTGGATGATGAGGGGAAGTTGGAGTTCATTCCCGAGGCTATTCTGGACACTAGGGAGAGACATCTGCTCAGGCAAGTTATCAAGGAGTTTTTGGATGAATTGGAATGGATTACTAGCTGAGGATGCCACTTGGGAGTCAGAGGATATACTTCAGCATCCTGGTTTGTGATTGCTTGAGGACAAGCTATCTTGGGGAGGGAGGACTGTGATGTCCCCGTTTTAGCAGGATTTAGGAGGGTGTGTTGGTCAATTCATCATTGCGACCCTCGTGAGCTGACAGTTGGATTTGAGGGTTTCTGTGATAGATTTACTATTTATAGTAAGTCTATTTTTGGATGGTTGCTATTTTTGGCAGGGAAGTGCGGGCACAGGGTGCTCAGTGTTAGGAGCATTCAATTAAATCATTCGTTTTGTGTGTTGAAGAAGCCATCTTTAATGTTTTATTAAAAGGCCTTGAGGATTTTGAAATCCATTATCTCATTATTATGCAACTTTGATCAAAAATCGAATTGGAAGAGAAGTGACAAGGGTTTGGAGTGCTGCGATTTTCTTCTAGAGATACATACACCTTGAATTGGCCTTCATTGCCAATGAATCGTGTCTAGAACTTGCTTGTGATTACGATCTGATTGGATTGGGGGTTTGTTTCAGAAATGCCGAAATCTTTATGCAAATAATAGTTGATTCTCATGGCTGCGTATACTCCTTGAAGCTGCCGACATTCTTCTCCACAATAGCAGCCATCCTCACATTGAGGCAAGCAATTACCTTGGCTGCAATTTTAATAGAAGCTACGTCTCCTTCTATAGTGGCTGCGTATTCATTCAGGAGGCTGCATTTCATTACACGGGGGTTGCATTTCATCTCTTAGAGCTGCATTAACAAGGTGCCTCATTTACATAGTAAAAAATATATGTATTGCTTATGAATATTTACAAAAAAATCAGTTTGCAGTTAAGAGCCAGCCATGCTCTTTACCCAAAGTCCCCTCTAAAACAATTTGCAACCAGATTTTCACTCCCTATGGCTACAAGTGGTGGCACAGGGAAATGGAAATGTAATTTTTGTGGCGTAGAATGGTTTGGCAGCATTACTAGAGTTAATTAACACCTCTTTTGGATTGGATTTGGTGTGAGTTCATGCACATTCTTGGCAGATGCTGAAAATGTGAAGTGTAGAATTGAAATAAAAAAACTGTGGGGCATTCTTGATGATAGTGCAGTTCCAGTGCCTAAATCTTTGGCTGGTAGGCAACAGGTTCAGGCTATTCAGCAGTTATAGTGCAGTTCCAATGCCTAAATCTTTGGCTGGTAGAGTTACACCACTTCAGGATGATGAGGTGAAGGCCGGGTTTTTTCGGTGCATTGGTAAGATGTTTGATGCTAAGACTGCTGGTCAGATTCACTCTGAGTGGACAAAATTTGCCACTCTTACACGTAATTGTTAATTCAATATTTGTTATTAATATTTACTATCTAGAGTTTAGTAGCTTTAGTTTTACTATTGGCCCATTGGGTATGTTTATGAGTCATGACATTATGTTACGACTTATTATGTTCCAGGATAATTGGATTTGGCAAAGATGGACATTAGAACTATCACATAGAAGCATCCAATATTGTGGTGGAAATGTCGTGGAGCACAGAGGCCAAAGATTACCACACTAGCCATCTGATTACTTTCTCAGGTTTGTAGTTCCTCATCTTTAGAACCTATTCAAGTTTTTAAATTTTAAATTTTATAAACTTAAAGAGTTTTACTTTTCTGATTTTCTCATAATGACCATTTGTTTGTTATCTCAGGTTTCTAGTTCCTTAGTTGCAAAGAGGAACTAGTCTACTTATAGCTTCATCCACTCTATTAAGAGGAATAGACTTACCTCTATGAGAGCGGTGAAGCTAGTTGCTGTACACAGTACCTTGCGTATTGTAGATCGCAAGACACGCGGGTACAAAGAGAGCCCAGTAGCACGATGGGATGTAGAGCCAGAGGATCCAACTCCGATCGATGAGGACGAGATTGCAGTAGAAGCTGACATAGGGCTAGTTGATGTTCCTTTGGCGGACCTTGACCATGAGGAGTTCGAGTCCAGTAGTTCTAGTGATGAGGACTTTGGCTTGGGGGATGATTAGAGGCCTCCCATTCTTACATTTTGACATGATTTCAGATTTTGACATTTTGTACTCATTTTGATATTGGTGATTGATCATGATTCATTATATCGTATCACTCTACTCTACTCATTGTAATCATGATCATCTTTATGATATATCATATTTCATATTTGAACAATGAATTTTGAATCTTTGATAGAAGTTTAGAACATGACTCATTATGTTACTATGTATGTTTATAACTTTATATTACTATGTTGAATGTTCAATAGTTCTAGTTCGTGTTGCAATTTTGCTATGTTCAAGTATTTGGTATGTTATATTGAAACATCTTTTCATAATTAGCATTTCAAGTTATATACGTATAGTACGCAATCCTCCCCCCGTCGTCTTGTAATTGAGGCCCTTTTTTTTCCCGTACTCGAAACTTGTCCCAACATCCCCCCGCCCTGATGTACCCCCATGCGGGTGTTACACTGGTAATATATTAATAAAACTTTAATGAAAATAAAATAAATAAGATAAAAATAAAAATAAAAATGCTTTATATCGAAAATATTTACAAGATCTTAAAGTGTTAAACCATATCATTTAATCGAAATGTCGATTAAAATTTTTCGTATGGTTGTCTCAATTTTGAGAATTCAAAATTGAGGACAACACTGTTTGTAATTAAATTTGTATTGCAATATGTGCATTTTGTTTCTTTTACTGTTGTTGATAAAACAATTCAATAGTGACACATTGCAAAAAATCATTTTTTCCGAACACTCAGGGTTGAAAAAAAGTTCATTTACGTGTGCCACTAAATTAATACTTTAAGTGTTCTGTATCACTTGAAGTTGATGTTGATGTTATCTGCAAGTATGGAATTTATCACTTGTGCCTTCTGTGGGTTGAAAAGTGGTGCTTGTAAGTTCAACATTTGCAGTCAACTTGCATCTATAACTGAGTAGAATCTGCCTATGCTAGAGTACATGACTAATAAATTAAAAAACACAATGATCCTAGTTTGTTGACGAAGCTAGACAATTATGGGTATCTCCAAATAAACAAATAATAACTACATTATATTGTATATTAAACAATATCCCTGGGCATGAACCAATCTTTTTATTTCACTGCATAGTAATGTAGACAATAATCTATTAAAAGACCATGGTCGTTCTTAGTATGTTCTGTAGAATACGTCATTACAGGTTTTAGACAGAATGAGGGATTTCTGATTATAAATGCTAATAAGTTATCTTTGTTCTTTTCACGTGGACCATACATATGACCATTTATTTCACTTTAAATCTTCTAATTGATACCCCTTTCATTTTCAGACAAAATTTATTGAAAATGTTGTTGAAAGCATCTATATATATAGATCCAGGGAATTAAGTATGAAGCTTTATATGCCTAGCTGTGTTTGAATTGAAGCCTTTGCCTACTAATCCATAGAGTATTCAAGTGCTAAGTTACAATAGATATCCATCCATTTAGTTGTTATATATTGAAGTTTGTGCAGCTCGATGATAATATGTGTAACTGATGCAAATTATGGTTGGGCACCAATCATAACCACCATGATTGGTTCATTGAATCAGTACAATGTTGTAGTCCAGGGCATGCTTCACATTAGCTTTCTCACATTTATTGGTTACAAAAAACATCTACAGATAGGTGTTCTAACTAGGTCCTAATCCCATGAAGAATCACCTTGAATATTTTTTTGGATAGGTAGTTCTTTTCCATATTCCATTTTCTAGGCAAGGGTTATTATGGTTGTTTTATCTGGTTTAATTTGGCACCTGAATACTGACATTTTTTTGACATTTCTTAATTGTATTGATAATTGGTGCATTCAGATGCATTATAATTTTTCTTAATGTTATGACCATATTGTTCATTATAGATGTGTGCCACCTTAGATGCAAAATATGTGGTGTAAGCTTAAGAAACACTACCTTTTTACCTGTTTTCATTTTGTGGCTTAATCATATTCATTGTAAGATGCTTTTTATGAATGAAGACCATAGAGTATGTATGAGTAATACTGAAAGATTTTAAATCATTTTTATGCAGGTTCAACTGACATGCAACAAACTTATGTGGATAGTAATCAAAAGATGCCTAGCAAGTATGGTTTTAAAATGTCTTCCTATCTCAACTTTAAAGGCATTCACATCTAAACAAACACATTTCACTATTTTGAGATAATCATTTATAATTGTACCTTTCAGTATAATATTATTAATTGCATGAATATTGCTTTGTAACCAATTGTCAATATTGATGTACAAGTATTTACTATTAGCATTATATTTTCATGTCTTAGGTTTGTTACGATAAATGTACTGTTACTTAAACTATATATTCTTAGTGATTGTTATTATTATTTCTTTGCTTTAGGATGTTTAAACAAACATTGAATTAAAATTCTGTCTATAACATCAAGATGATGGCATAGGGGGTTTCATGATGCATGATGTTATAAATGGATTTCCTAACATCGAGACAATGGCATATTATTTTTTTAATGCATGATGTTATAGGTCCAAAATATGGATTATATGCTGATATCGTGTTATCGCAAAATAAGTAGATAATGTTTGATATAACGATACAATGTGTGAGAATTTAAGCAATAAATTATGAATATAAATAATAGAAAAGACCCATAACTGGAACCAAAAAAATGCATGCAAATTGAAATAAAGCTTATATCTTGACCATAGCTTTGGGACTCGCTAGGACTTGACGAGTCTTGGGCTGGGTGATCTTGGGCAAGTCCTAGGGGTCCAGACTCAGACTTGACTGAGTTTTGGGTGGGACTCACCCAAGCTCGCCACTTGGTGAGCTGAATTGGACCCGACAAATTTTGACGACGGGACTAGGCCGGTGTCAAGTTTTAAAATTGCAATTAAAAACAAAAAAATAAAGTGTTTTAAGTTGTTTTTTCTTCTATTTAGTCTCCTCAACCCTAAAAGTGAGCTCATTTCATTCTATTGGCAAAAAAGGAGAAGAGTGAGTTGAGGAAAAATAAGAGTGCATAGAAGGGCAACCAGCAAGGAAGAAGAGCAAAAAAACATCAACAAATCACATTGGGGCAGCTTATTGCTTGCATTTGGTGCATCAAAAGCTCCATACCAACAATTTCAAAGAGGTTGCATCTCATTTCAAGCTTGTTCAATTTTTTTATCTATTTTCTAAACAAAAAACTTAATTGTTTTTTTTTTAAAAAGCATTTCAATTCTCTTTTTGTCAAATATAAACTTCAAACAACATACCTTACATTTAAAAAAAAATTATTGAAACAATTTGCAAACCCTGCATTATTTTAGAAGAAAGTTACAAATACAAACCCTAACTTTTTTTTGGGATAAACCCTATTCTTTTGTGTACTAGTCTATATGACAATGCACAAATGTTAATTTTTTTGTAATATTGTTTTATTGCAGAAGCCTTGAGCTTTTGAAAATGATATTTTTTCACTATGTCTACTCCTAGACCTAAGGCTAAGGCTAAGACCACTAAATCAGGTCAAAAGGATGAAGCTTGGAAACATTACAAAGATTTTCCTAGGAGAAAAAAAGAAGCTAAATGCAAATATTGCAAAATAGTTTACAATGATGGCATCAATAGATTGAAGTACCATGTTATCAGAATACATGACCATCATGCTGATCTGTGTACATTAGCACATGTTGAGGGTGTTCGTAAATGCCAAGTGCAATTAGAAACTTTTGAAGCATGAAAGAAAAGGAGGAAGAGCCAACAAGAGTTGGCGAGTATTGGTTCCTGTTCAACCGTAAGTTGTGTTGGAGAGGCTTCTTCCATGCTTCCATACCGTCCTAGTGCTTTTGCTTGTGCTCTTGCTAGTGGCACTATTAGCATTGGTCTTAGAGCTTGGAATTCTAGGTTGGATATATATTTGCAGCCATGCACTACTCTTGGTTCACAACCCTCGCTTGAGAGCATGCTTTGGAACAAGGAGGTACATGATGCAGCTAGAAAAACAATTGGCAAGTTTTGGTTCTTTTGCAACATTACATTTTTTGCAGCCAGGTAATTTTTTTTATTTGATTGTTTTAAATCTAAAATTTATAGTTTGCTTTGTCTAATGAATTTTTAGTATACATACTTTTCTTGTTTAATCTATTTGCGACAGATCTCCATATTGGCAAGGCATGGTAGATGTTGTAACCATTTGTAGGGCAGAGTTCAAAGCCCCTAATGATATTGAGTAAAGTGGACCATTTTTGTTAAATGGCAGATGACGTCAAAGCCAAATTTCAAGACCAGCGTGCGTTTTGGAGCAAAAAGGGTTGCATCATCATGACTACTGGTTGGATCGATAGGAGGAATAAAACACTCCTAAATTTTCTTGTTTCTTGTAGAGGTGATTGATCATTTTACTTCTCTAAATGCATTGAATAATTTGAATTTGATTTAGTGATCAATAATTTTAAGTCCATTGATGCTTCCGCACATAGCAAAATTCCCACATACCTATGTGAGGCCATAGAGGAAGTCATAGGTGAGCCGGATGAAGAAAATGTAGTTCAAGTGGTGATTGACAATGGAACAAATTATGTTGCTGCATGTAGACTTTTGATGGACAGACACCCGAGCATATTTTGGTCTCCATGTGCCGCCCATTGCATTGACCTCATGTTGGAGGATTTTGGCAAGCTTCCATGGGTCAAGACATGTGTAGATAAAGCCAAAAGTATTTGCAAATTTATGTACAATCACACATGCGTCTTTAGTGTAATGAGGCAATATACAAGAAAAAGGAGTTGGCTTGTCATGGAATCATAAGATTTGTCACCAATTTCATCACATTGCATCCCTTGATTCGGTCAAAGACAACTTTGAGGCACAAGTTTGTTGGTGAGGAGTGGATTTCCTCACCCTATGGTATGACCACTGCAAGGATTGATGTGGCAAATTGCATTTTTTATGAGCTAGGCTTTTGGACCCCTTGTGCAAAGATATATGTTCGGAACATTTGATGCCATGTATTTCATATTCCATGAGTTTCGTATACATTTGACAATATTTATATATCTAAATTTGCTATTTCTTTAAGCTACAATTTGCATTTATACTTATGTGGTCGATGTATACTTGTGAATGTGATCAAATTAGTTTCTATTTGATGATGTTATTGTGTCTCTAAGGTTTACTTAATAAAGGGTGCATGAAACAAGTTTTAAATCCTTAAAAATATCTAAATTTCTTGAGTTTTTCACTTTGCCAAGTCTTGTCGTCTTTTTCTCGAGTTTTTTTGCCGAATCTCAAGTCCCAAGCTAGGTAATCTTTTCTGAGACTGAGTCTTGTAACTATGATCTCGACGGATTAATATGTTTCAATAATTGTTTGAGTGTGATGGTCCCAACCGCTGCTGAGAGGGGAGGGGTGAATCAACACCCACTAAAACTTTTAAAAACCAATTTGATATAATATAACTAAAACAGTTAAACATAATAGATTCTATCGCAGAAATAGCTATCACAAAATTAAAGCGATTGACAACACCAAATGTATCACGTGGAAACCCAAATTGGGAGAAAACCACGGTGTGAGGAAACCTCACAAATTTTGGACTCTTCTGAAGTGGGCCCTGTTAGGAGCCTTCCCTGTTAAAGGATTACAAATGCACTGTTAGATGCGACCCGGTTAAGGGATTTAAGAAATAAGGCCTGTCAAAGCCTGCCTTGTTTGAGGACTTAAAACATCTACACAAATGTCACCCGGTTAAGGGATTTAATACAAGGGACCTATTAATGTCCACCCAAAATATATTGGGATTTCGCTATTGCAATTGTTAGAGAGCAATAGAGGGTTTGATCTTCTTGAAATGGCTTTGCTGAGCTTGATAAGATTGTTGTGCTTCTCAATTGAGAGTCATCACCAGGCACCATAGATATGCTCTCCTTCGATTGATGTGCTTCCTTGCACTCTTCTCTTCTTCTTTTCACCTTTTCGTAGCTTCTCTCAGCGTATAGGTTCACTCTTTTTCTTCTTGGCAAAATGAAAGAAAGCAATATTCTTCACAGGTTGAAGAATATAGTCTTCTTGCCCTTTTTGCTTTTTGCATGCACGACCTCCATAAAGATCTCCTTTGGATTCATCACCCAGTTGAGTCTTAGTTTACTGTGGAAACATCAGATGCATGCCATATGCTTTTACTATTTTATAAAGGAAACGATAGATGCGTACCGGATGCTTTCCTTTACTTGAGATTTATCCATGTTTTAATGCCATAAACTTCGGCATTAAAACTTTCAATTGTGCCTTGCACTGATCCTCTTTATAACACAAAGTCGTCCGGATTTTGCGCAACAAATCCCGGTTAAAGAGTCACACAAGTGTTTGTCAACTGTGACTATCCCCGGTCATTAGTCTCGATGATATCTCATCGATCGGTTTATATCCTTAGGTTGTGCACAGATCAAAGCCATCACTTGTCACTCCTTTCTCTGTCTATACTAGTTTGGTTCCTTGGCTCCAGTTATACACTTTATCGGTCACTGTTCTGAATGCTTGATTACCGGTTGCTCCTTCCTTGGTTAGCAGTTGCTCTGATGATCAGTTAGAGCTTTATCAGTCACAGAGACAGAACCTCTTCTTGCTCACTGTGTCATCGGTCTCCTAACCAGTCTCTTGTACTTAGTATTGTCAATTGTACCTACTTGTTCTTGATTGAACAATGTTTGCATCCCTAGACATCAACGACAACACCTCTTTGCCATGTACCGGTTACATCCTTAACGCTTAATGCCAACAGAGTGAACATATGTTGGTGACCTACTCATCCAATTCTTTGAATGGATGTTTTGATCACAAAATTTCAAAGCATTTGATGTCTTTGAGTTGGTGAGTAATGTCCCAAACTAAAATATTTGATCACTTGACAAATTTTTAATAAATACAGTTTCTAGCACTTTTGGTCATCAAGATCCCATAGTGGGCAAAGCGACAACATATTGTTACTAGAATATGATCAATATTTCAAGCTGTTATTGCTTGTTTGTGGGAGGCTGCTCAATTTTCAAGGCACGCGGATACAAAACTTGTATGATTAATATTCAGGTTTGGCATCTAAGCCCTTAAGACTTTGATACAAATACCAATATATGCTTGGTGAAGAATCACATGGATAATGAAACAATCAATCATTGGTTATGGGAACATACAAATTTTGAATTTATGTTTTGCAAAATCCCTTAAATTTTTGGCCAAAAATAGATCATAAATTTATAACAATGCTAATATAAATGGTTGCAATATCATATAGTATTTGTAAGGAAATTAAGGTAGTGAAACAACTTCCTACACTAATCTTGAGAGTAGGATTACGTAAAAAATTTCTCAGATCTTTACTGCAGTTACATAAACTTAACTGAAATAAAATGAATAACATGCATAGCATAACGCAATGATTTACACGGGGAAAACCCTTTTGGGAGAAAAATCCCACACTCCAAAAGCAACCCAATATATTATTCAGAAATTAATAACAAAGTACAATATACTTGTAGGAGCATCACCAAGTGGAGATCCAATGGTAGTTGAATAGCTATAAGACTCTTATACATAGCCTCCATCTCAAACACCTAATATATAAGAGATACAATACATGAAACTGTCAAACAGTATTTCAAAACCATAGGCTAAAAACCACTTATAAAATGACACCCATCTTATTCCAATCAGAGATGCCCTATGATGTGTCAAAACACACACCAACACGTGTAACTCTCTTTTACAACTCATTATTTGTTCAACACATTTTTACATTTCCTATTCTAGGAGACAACTTCTTGAGGCCATAACTTTTGAACCAGCCACTACGCCAGTTATGGTCACTTTTAGGCCGTTGTAGAGCCACTAAGGCCTTCAAAATTGAACTTGTAAAATTATTGGCATGTTGATCTAGCCCATTTGAAGCTTACGGGAAAGTTTAGGAAAAATCCGTGCTCAAATTGTATAAATAGTAATTGTATGTAAATGCAAAGTTCAAGCACATTTTGCTAACAATCTCCCACTTGTCAAACACCTTGCAAGAGCAAAGGGATTATTGACACCATAATTTAATTGCTAGGGGCCATGAGGCCCATAAACTCCAAACACCATCTGAACTTCTCTGACCTCAAAGTCTATCTTAACCAGCTTCACCCTACCATCCTCTATCATATCTTTGACAAAATGATAGTAAACATCAATAAGCTTGGTTCTGACATGAAAAGTTAGGTTCTTGGCTAGGCTAATCACACTTCGATTGGCACAATACATTGTCACTGCTCCTTTCTTTATTCCAATATCTGAACATAGTCTTTTAAGTCAAATGGCTTCTTTAGAAGCGTGAGTAGCTGCCATACACAAAACAGCTACAACTTGTCACTTATCCAATTGATTGCACCACCAAATAAAGGAAACACATAAGTACTAGTGGATCTTTTGCTATCTCAATATCATCTTCCTAGTCTAAATTCACATAGCCACAAATATCAAGGAAAATCTTGTCTCTTATGAAATTACCATGATAACACGAATACTTTGAGGTACCCTTCAAATATGTAAAGACTTTTAACTGCATCTAAATGAACTTTACCAGGATTAGACATATATCTAGAAATAACTCCCATTGCTTGGGCAAGGTCTAGTCTAGTATAGACCAATGCATATATGAAACTTCCACTTGCACTTTGGTAAGGTGCTCTGCACATGTCTTCCATCTCTAAAGGGGATATAGGACAGTTTGAAGCAAACAACTTTGTTCCAACTGTAAAAGGAACGCATAATGGTCTAGAATCCTGTATGTTAAACCTTTGCAGTTCTGAGTTCACATACATACTTTGTCCTACCCATGGTTTTTAAGTTCACAATATCTCTTCTAATTTTCATCCCAAGAAAATGGTTTTACTGCACCAAGATCTTTCATTTCAAATTTAGTAGCAAGTTGAGACTTAAGTTCTACAATCAACCCGTCCCTTTACCAATGAAATAACATATTATCAACATATAATGCAATGTATAAGAAATGATCATCGTCTGATTTGTAATGAACACAATGATCTGATTTAGAATGCGCTAATCCCAAACTCAACACATTTATCAAATTTCTAGTACCATCTCCTAGGACTATGTTTGAGGTTATACAAAGATTTCTTCAATTTACAAACCAATTACTTGTAGCTTTTATCACGTAGTGCTCCAGTTGTGTCATGTAAATATCCTCCTCTAAATCACCATGAATGAAAGGAATTTTTACATCCATATGCTCAACCTCTAAATCATAAGCAACAACAATAGAAAGCAAAAATCTAATAGATGTCATTTTTGCAACATGAGAGAATATCTCACCATAATCAACACCCTCATCCTGAGAGTATACTTTTTCAACTAAGCTTGCTTTATACTTGTAAATATCTTCATTTGAACCAATTTTTTTCTTGAACACTCATTTTCAACCAACAGGTTTTCATTATTCAAGAAATGGTACAAGATTGCATGTATCATTCTTATTCAAAGCTGCCATTTCTTCGTCCATAACAATTTTCCACGATTCTACGCCATTCATACCTAATGCCTCTTCTACATATCTAGGTTCATCTACACTAGTATTCAAAGCAAAAAATATGTCTCCAATCATTAGGTGAATACCTTTCAGGTGGTTGCCTATGCCTTGTAAACCTCCGAACAAGTTAAGTTGGAGGTTCTTCCTCATCTTCTAAAGATTCAAAGCTAGAGCTCTCCTCAACTTCTTGTCCATCTAGGGGTCTTGATGAAACTTTCTTAGGTGTAGAAGGAAGTTGAATCACATCTTCCTTTTTAGTTTGATCAGGTTGCAATGTAGCATAAGGAGGGTTGTTTTCTTTAAAAAATAATGCTTCTATTATGTATCTTTTGTGCAATAGGGTTCCAAAGCTTGAATCCTTTCACACCATAACTATATCTGATGAAGAATATTTCACAGCCTTGTTCTCCAACTTTGGTTCGCTTCTCCTTTACACATGCATATAAGATGTCGCAATGAAGGCTTATGACTCAACCATGCCTCTACAGGTGTTTTGTCAACAAGAGCTGATGTGGGAGATCTGTTAATTAGGTAGCAAGCAGTGGCAACAACTTCAGCCCAAAACCTCAGTTCTAGCCAAACAACCCTCAACATACTCTTAGCTTTCTTTGTCAACATCCTGTTCATCCTTTTTGCAACTCCATTTTGTTGTGGAGAATACAGAGTGTTTTTCTGCCAATGAATGCCACAATCTTTACAGAATCTATCAAAATCATTAGAGCACAATTCACCGCCATTATCAATCCTCAAACATTTTATTTTCCTTCCAGTTTGTAATTTTACCATTGCTTTAAATTTTTTAAATGGATTGAAAACATTAGATTTTGTTCTTCACAAACTATAACCATGCCCTACTATAATCATCAATAAAAGAAACATGTGTGGAATTTCCAATGGAAGGATTATCTACAAGACCGAACACATTACAATGAATAAGATCCAACATATCACAAGATTTATGAGAACTAGAGTAAAACTGAACGTGGTTTTGTGTTTCATAAATGCATTGCTCACAAATTTCAAAATCAAGATTACAATCATTCAAACATTCAATAAGGTTTTTTTTATTCAAGGTCCTTTGACCCTTTTCTCCAATGTGGCCAAGTCTCTAGTGCCATAACATAGTTTTATTTGCAGATAACTTTGATTCAAAAGAAAAAGCACCCCTAGGAACCCAAAATTTATGACCATTTGTCAAAGGTGAAACCGTCACCTTTTCCAACGAAGGATCCAGATATTTAGTCTTCACAAAAGTACTATTACACTCAACAATGTATGCATCCAACTTACACAATGGGCCAATTCTAACACCTCTAGCAATCACTATAGCACCTCTCACCATTTTGCATCCTCCATCAGAAAAGACTACCTACATACTAGAATCTATTAGTTTGTTCACAAATAAAAAATTTAGTTAGATCAATGAGTTGTAACACACCATAATCCTCCTTATTCTACCATTGGGAAACCTGATTTTAACTTTACCACAACCAACAATATTTAAATGAGAATTATCACCGAAGTACGCCTTACCTCCATCAAATTCTTCATATTTAGAAAATAATCTCTAATATAGAGGTCATATGTATTAAAATAATATTTTATTATTTAATGGTCATTTAGGAATATTTAGTTTATTCAAGTTATTGGATGCGCACCTTGCTAGCGCACATCGGATCCAGAGGTGTGCTTCGAATGTAGTCCAGATGCGCATTGGATGCACATCACAAATTGTGGATGCACACTAGTCATTTTTTGCAACTTAAAAAAACTCATTAAAAAGTGTTTTTTTGTCACTTTTTGGTCAAAACCTAAAACATCATATCATTTTGTTTGGTCTTTTGCTCTGCACTCATTTTGTATCCATTTTTGCATTTCAAAGGGTGGGTGGTTTTTTCCGAAGGGGATCGTGTGTGGACCTAAAATGACCCTTTATGAGGTCATTCAACCTAAAAACATATCATTTTGTTTGCTCTTTTGCTCTCAACTCATTGTCTTCATTTTGGCATTTTGAAGGGCATGTCTTTTTTTTCGAAGGGGATTGTTCGTGGACCTAAAACAAACCTTTTTGAGGCCACAAAATAATGTGCACCACAAAGTTCTAGTGGTTTTGAGGGTCTTAATTTGGTCTTGGTGGTTGGGGCTTTGCCTTTCGACCCCCTTATAGGCACTGCTCCTAGATCCCCACAAGGGGCAGTATTCCTTGACCTCGTTGGGTGCGCTATCCCCAAACCCCCATTTGATTTTTGAAGTACACTACAACTTTGAGTTTGCATAGTATGTGTATTTGATGATTTTATTGTGTCTATAAGGTTTATTCAATTGGCATAAATAAAATATATCTTTGACATTTAACATTGATCCAATGATGAAGTATCATACTATCAAATGATTTAGTTTTACAATTTTGTATATTTCTTTGATTTTTTTGTATATATATATGCACACACATGTACCTGAATGTATCCAAACCCCCCCAATTTTTTCGCACATACACACGTAACAAAATTCATACACGTACTTGTATCCAAACTGGCAACTTAGAGTTTATTTAGTTAGTTGCTATTGCAGTCTTTAGTTTACGTTTGTTTCGTTTAGAAACATTGTAGTGTAATTGCCTATATATGTAAACTTCGTTTTTCATAATTAGTATACAATTACCATTACATGGTAACAAATGTTAAAGTGGATCAGATTTATATGTTAAGGAATTTTAATTTTATATTTTCTAATGTTATGCAGATATATTATTATCAAATATCGAACTCTACATAGTTTAATTGATTTGAAGGTAATGGCTGCTTTGTTCACCACAAAGTATTGCTGAGATATTTGGTATCGATCTGCAGTTATTAATACATAGTATGTATTCGCTGTTGTCACTTGTCTGCAATTATGATTCACCGTATTACCAATGAGTGGCGCGGTATCAATACATATATGCTGTGAAGCATGCTGTCTCACGTAGAGTCACGGCTCTGCATGAAACCACATGGTTTCACATAGAGTCGTGCCTCTATGTGAGGCAGCTCATTAGTAACAATGTTTAGCGATGACAACAAGGGTTATCGTTTAGCGATAACGATAATATTTGCTGTGCATTATTATTATCGATACCCATTGATAGTTTGGAACAATATAATTATTAAACATAAATAATTATATGTATTTATTAATATAGCTATTACTAAATATACATATAATTAGTGATGTTTATTATTACTAATAATAATTATACTCGGTAGCGATATAGCAATAATATTATATTATGATTATGAGATAAACATAATCAAAATATAATATCATTTACTGACAATCAGATCTCCAACAGGTAAAGGATAGAGATCAAACGTTCAAGGCTGATAGGCCACTTATACATTTGATTATATTTGTCAGAGTAATCCGACCGAAGTTACATATCTTTAACAACAAAGCGGGTTAAGTTTTAAAATTTTTTCTTTAATTTTTTTTGTAAAAATCTTTCAAAAGTTTTTGGTATTTTTAAATTTTTTTTTTCAAAAACAAAAAATTGTGCTAAAAACTTCACAGGGTTTTCTGCATTCTTTTGGCATTGACTATTTTGTGCAAGTTGTGTTGTGATTTTTTACATAGAAAAATCACAATTTTTTGTTTTGTTTTGTTTGTGTGTAAGAACTTTTGCATTCACGTTGTTTTTTCTTGGTTGTACATGCATGGCAGCTCCATACTTTGTGTTTTGTCTAACTACGTTTGAATGTGTGCCCAATTTTCTTTTGCCTTTCTTGCGTGTTCTGGTTCTTCTCGCACTTGCATTTTTCCTACAATGCACGTGTTTTTTGTGGCTCGTTTTCATACCTATGCAAAGGAAGCTTTTTTTGAGATTTCGGCCCACGTTTTTTTGGGATTTTCAGGGGCTATTCCGTGTTTTCAAGTTTACTCAATTTCTTCATAGTTTTTTGCCATTTTTTCTCAGATTCGAGCCTTCTTAAAGCTCGTATTTTTGCAATTTTTATAGATGTGCCTAGGTTTTTTAAAAAACCTTCAGTTTTTTTGAAAATCATGACGCCATTTCCATTTTTTGTGTTGCTCAATAGGAAGTTGTAACCCATGGCTAGGTTTTCCTTGCAGATTTTCTCTGTGGCTATGGTTTTTGCAACTCGACTTGGGTATTCTTTTTTTGGTTTGAGCCTCGAAGTTCATGCCTTAGGATTTGTGCATTGGGATTTGTGCTAGCAACATGTTGATTTTTGATTTTTTCAGAATAATCAACATATCATCCTTTAATCAGTTTTCCCTCTCTTTTTGTGCATCAAAAAGCGAAAGGGATGACATCTTTGATAAACATCATGTTGGACAGTAGTCAGAAGTTCAACGACCGTAATCACAACACATGGAAACAATAGATGCTTACAATATTTGAGTATCAATGTCTTGATTAGGTTGTTCTGGGTATTGTGTCTCGACCCACAGTGGTAGAAAAGGACCAGGAAAAGTGCAATGAGTGAAATCGTGAAGCGACATTGCTCATTAAATTATTGGTCACCGACGATCAGTTGCCTCAAGCATCGTTTGACAAAACAGCTGCAAAGATCTGGAATCACTTGAAGGATCTCCAGGAAACCTTAGATAAAAGTAGAGCGCTCTTCCTCAAGGACTTGTTTTTGATACTGATGGATCAAATGATGTACCTCTAGGAGCATATGATGAAGATAAAGGATTGATAAGTAGGAGATATTTTCCACAACAAGTCAAATTGTGATATTGCTATTACGATTCAACTGTGTAGTTTTTGGAGGCTATTCGTGACCTGTTGGAGGCTATTGGTCGCAAGATGGAAGAAGAGGACATGGTAGTCATTACTCTGAAGAGTTCGATGCAGTGCTATAAGAACTTCATTGAGACACTCAACATTACTTCCATTAGTGTTGATCTCAAGTTTTCTGATCTCTGCATCGAGCTTCTACAACAGGATCGATGGAAACAACAGTCTGGGACCAACACCAACACTTCCTCTACTGAATAGGCTTTCACAACAAAAGCCTCAGATAAGGACAAAAGTAAAGGCAAGTCTTCCTAGCAGAAGGGACAAGGTAAGTCTTAGGAGAGCTCCAAGAAGAATGTTTAGTGCAATTTTTGTCACAAGTATGGTCATATCAAGAAAGAATGTAGAAAATGCTTGACTGTTGAATAGTCGAAGCAGGGAGGGTCTCAGTTGAAGGCTCATGTTGCAGAGCATACTGAGGTGGAGGAGTTTGCCTTTTATGCATTTATGGCCAAAAGACTAGCAAACCATGTCAAATCTTTTGCCTGGTGCATCGATAGTCAATTTAAACAAATCCTCATGTTGCTTCATCTGTCACAAAAGGATACCCTTCTTACATGATCCCAATCATAGAAGATATCTTTCATCAAAAGACTCACATCATCTAGCATGATCCATATATGACATGAAAGTAATAGATCCAAGATCATTTTGGAGCTACTTTGATCGAGTCTTGCACAATGCCTAATGCAACATTCTTCTTTTCCTGCCAGAACATCCCCGAAGACGAAGGAAAAGATCAAAGCAAATAGCTCTTATGAATACATATAAGAAAGTGACTACAATAAATGTACTATTCAAAAGATAATAAAAGTAGTTATCTCATTATTCATGAGCATATGCAAGTTGCTCCAATGAAGGTCCTATATGTTGGTGGTTTCCTCCATCATGAGGATGTTCCACGGGGTTCATGGCCACACCACGTACCTTGGGCTAACAGAGCATAAACATATGATATGTATTTCCATTACCATTGCAACCTTTGTTCCTTGTTAGCGAACATCCTTTGCAAACACATGACATCATTGGATCATCATACACAGCTCGTTATGCAATGCACATCACATATCGGAGAACACATATTTCCTTCATGTATCATGCTTCCAGATTGGTGTATATAGAGGTCATATTCACAGGCATTTGGAGGTCATACACAATTAAAATTGAGCATACATTCTCATTTGCATTTCATTACTAAATTCAAGCATGAACTCAAACCATTCTCCAGCATGAGAAGTTATGTTGCAATATCCCTTCCGAGCTGCTACATACTCTGTGATTATACCACTAGAAATCTGATCCATATTGGCACTTAAGAATACAACTGCAGTTGAACATTCAAACAACATCCACATACGACTGAGAGTGCTAGATCCAAGACAACCTTGGACCTACTCTCTTAAAACTTGATGTTGCAGTATCAAACATTAATATGTAAGTTGCCAGGTTAATGACAGAGAGTTGTTTCTATAACCTTCATCTTTGTCCACAACCAACACCTTCATGTTGATATCAAGAAAACAACCTTCTGAATGAAAACAAATTTCTTGCTCACTGAAAATATGAGACTTTACAGCTTCAAATCAAACATTAGAGCTTCCAAATCTGAGCTAATATCTCCTTCAGAACAAGGCGGTGTCTAGTGCTCCACAAACTTATCCAGTGCCCAACACTAATGGGTAAGATCTGTAATGAATACTGAATTGGTGCTCATACTCCTAGAAGAGATTCACACTGAAGTAGAAATTCATTTGATGATTTGACCATTGTCTATCAATAATATTTCCAATGTCAGTCACAAGAATATTCTGAGTCTCAAAGGTCGGTTGATTGTGTTATAAGGAATTACATGATATTGTAAAACTTCAGCTATGGCCAAGAGGCTCGCAACTCTAAGAAAGGCTTGTATAAACAACTTAGGCGGCTTCAAGTCTTTCTTGGAATATTTTGATAGGAATCCCCCACAACTCAAGAAAGTTTTGCATTATTTGATCCTTTTCCGTATCTGAATTATCGCGATGACTTATGGATTGAAACTTCCCTCAAATCAACATCTATCACTTGCAATAATAATTTGTTTGACCATATTATAGATGGGTCCCATGCTCAATTGAAGATATTTGCCAATGATAACTATAGTCAATCAGAGTATTATTTTATTCTCCATTGCAATACAAGGGCTCCCAATAATGCTTAGTGCTTAATATCAACTTCATTTGTGAACGGTTCACTATCAACTCTGCAGAGTCCTCCAAAGTCTATTGTAGTCCAACCAAGTCAGCTCTCGTACAACCACGGTCCACCTTCAAGTTCATTGGCAAGAGGATCATTATCGATGAACATATGAGATATGAGATCTCAAATCGATAGCCCAAGTCTCCTCGTTGTCCTTTAAGAAACATAGAGACCACGAGGATCAACAAGAGTCTCACTGTTAGCCTTATTGGCAAGAGAACAACCATCGGTAAATGTCACATCGAAGTCACAGGTCATCCTGATGATCAACAAGTCAATAGCAGTCCAAATGAACTCATCATCAAGTATATCCATTAACTGTGTTTTCAAGTCATGTCATTAGAGCAACTTCAGTGTCCTTGGGACCCATAATTTTAGCTGGATTCCAGACGCTGATGGTGCCATCGCTCATACCATCGGCAATTATATCTGAAAGAATATTTGAGTCCATGCCATAATACACGTATATGAACCTAAAAGATAGAACCCACCACTCGATGGAGTTTTATAATAACCACAAACTGACAATATTAACTGATTCTTATTTATCAGTTCTTAAGTTGTGTTCGACATAGACTTCTATTTGTTTTAATTCTGGTCTTTCTTTAAAAGAATATCACCTGTGTGTTATTGCTGCCACAACAAAAATATATATATCGTTTTAAATGATATATTCTGCCAGGCTCTTATTCCACGTAGACTCTTATTCCATGTCATCGCTGAAACCATATAACCGCTGCACTTCATCATATCGATGATCACTTGTCATTGTGAAGAATGAAATGTGATTATACTTTCAAGATATAATTTATATTTTGAGTAATCTGAACTCTCAAATCTAATCAGATCTTCCTTAGCAAGGCTCTGATACCTGTTAAATATGATTAAATATTTTTCAGATTTGATCTATTTATGGCTTTTCTATTTGCAGAATATGATTCTTACAATCACTGTACTTTCTTGCAGATTATAATCAGAATATTGAACTTGATAAATATGAAGTTGATGCCAAATCAATATTGCGAAATACTGATCATGGATTCACAAGTCTGAATTTTTCCTTAATGGTATTCGATCTACAAGAGCAGAACATTTATTGATTTCGATGTCTCCAATTGTGGATCGGATCTTCATTAAATATATAAGAGACATCCCATGAGTGGACATGTCTCCACAAAGTGGAGGCATGTCCGTTCATGAGATGTCCCATGAATTGTGCCTTTTATCTAAACTAAACACCCGATCTCTAATCGGGGTTTGTTACTTAATAAACATAAATGCTTACCAAGTTCGATCTGTATTTATCTTGTACAAATAAATAATATCCAATCTGGAAATGATCACTGATAATGATGCTCGACCGGGATCCTAAATGAAACATGAAATGCCAATAATCTGCAAGTAATAACCTCTAAATGCAGATCAATAATATACTTGGAATATAGTAGATTTCAATCAGTTATATAAGTGATTATCGATTTCCAGAATTTATTGCAAATGATGACATGAATATATATACAATTTAAATATATGTGTGTATACATATGTCAGTACTTACTAACATATATATACACACACATATTATCAAATCGATCATCATTTCTATATCTGACCAAAGCTACAATATGTAATGTCCCCAAATAATTTAACATTACCATTTGGAGTAAAAATAAAGAATAAATAACGAATTACGAATTTTGGCTATTTCCAATCCATATTACAAGACTGACCTTATTATTACTTCAATCCTTGAGAAGGGAGAAGACATTGGAGGCAAACCAAAGTGCTTAAAGACCATTAATAGACTCCCTCAAAGTTTACAGACTCAGCCTTTAACCTGTCTCGAGCTCAAGCTCTCAAGGTTAAAGAGGGGGCTGGTCCCTACCCTATCTTGGGAGCTATCTTATTGGATTTAGACTGCCCCTCTTTGGTGGCCTCTGCCTTCCATTCTCGTGTTTGAAGTAGTAATAGAGATCAATTTTATATTATGTTTGGGATCTTAATTTCTTACGAACAAGAGAAATTGCTATTAATTAATTAACACAACAGAACATTATAGCCAACTTTGTTACCCACCGTTGGAGTAGCCACTGTTCCAATAACAGAACTATTAATACTTGCTGAAGGATATCGATTATGACCCTCCCTCTTCAGTGGTACATATTCATTCAAGATATATAAATAAATATATACTTCATATATATATATCCTCCATATCTATCTAACTAACTAACTGTATATATAAATATATATGCATTTCAGATGTACATTGAATATCTATGTAACTCAAAAATATCCTTTATATTTTAGATATCCTATTATCCAGATAGTTTATATATATGTGATTCAATATTATTAATATATGTATTTCCGATCCATTGCTACTTATATATAAAACTTATATATATATATATATATATAAATATATACTGCATTCATCATATTCTAAATATAATGTCCCATTGTTAATATTATGTTTACATAGAAATGAATAATGAGGGAAAGAAGCATTAAAAATATATATATACCTGCAACTTACTGTTTGTATATCCTCTTCGATATTTTCCTTTAGACTGCGATTGGGATGTCTTATACCTTCCTTCAGCGACAACCTTCATATCTCCTGTGATATGAGTACGAATCGTCTTTAATATACTCTGCGATTAATATCATGTGCTCCTCCATTACTCTGGTTTAATATTGTTCTTCTGATATTGATTCCCTTAGACTCCCCCCTATTCTACGCTGGTATATATACCCAGCGGTATTGAACCATGGATGCGATTGTTATTAAACTTTTACTCCTTGTCATATTCTTCTTCTGTCCTATCTCTTTCCTTTATGAATTGCAAACTGACTCTCTCCGTACGTGCCATCTCATTTCCTTAATTTCCATGTTTTATGTCTTATGTGTAAGGAGACCGACTGTTCATATTATGGGTCGCGACTATACTCACGACCTTCCAATTACCGCTGTTTCTATTTGTTAATGTTTATTAACATTATATAAACTATTAATGGTTGACGATATTTATCGACTGGTAATATCACTGTATGGTGTATCCTCTTGACCATAAAATGTCGACGGTATCATTGTCGTGGAGATAGAGAAATGGTTCATTATTCCTTATTAATATTATTCATAGATATTAACATTAACTATAGATTAATATAATGTTATAGATTTATTAGATTATATTAATTAATAATATTAATTAAAATAAAATATTGATAATATTACTTTAATTAATATAGTATCTCTATTCTTTAATTTGAGTAATAATATCCATTAATTATATTATTAAATAACAATTAATCATTGATTACTTATCTTTAAGTTTAATAATGGTTGAGAAGGAATTTACAACAATTGAATTATGTATCAATATATTTGTATTAATTTTGGTTCATGACACCATATTTCAACACTTATAACTCTATTTATACAAAATTTGCCAATATTACCATTCCTTTACATACACCAAAATTTACATTATCTACAAACTATCGTTTAGCCATTGTCTAACAATATATATATATACACAAAAAAAAATCCAGCTGAGATCAATCTGACTTGATTTTCTTCATTTGCTGCATCTCCAGCAGTTGTCTTTGGTTAATTTTCACTTCCTCTTCTTCCAAGCCTATTACTTGGTGATCCCTCCATCCAGCTCCTCTTCCCACTCCTTCAGGTACTCTTTGATGCTTTTTGCCATCTTGCTTGGGCTTGAGCCCTTTTGCTTTATTTGTCTGGTGTGGTGCTCCACAGAAGGAATGGACACAATGGCAGGGTCAAATTTTGCAACATGAAGACAGTCCCCGCCTTTGGCTTTAACGCCCTCACCAGGAATGGAGATGAAAATAATAGCTCCCAACCCGTAAAGCCACTCTTCTTGTACATAAGTGTTCATTATCCATCTGGTATCCTCCCTGCATCCTAATCCTAAACACTAGGCAAGAAACAGGGATGCAATATCTATACATTGGTCCTGTACTTGTACTTTGCCTCCATGTAATCGTTACCCAACAACATCTTCATCAGAACATGGGGTCTCCAATGCTGATGTGCAGGGAAAAGTTGGCTTCCATACTGCTACTTTTCTTCACCGGAGGAGCATTTTTCTTTGGTGAAAGATTTGTTACTTGGACCAAGTAAGAAAAAACCTTGTATTTATCAGTCTACTGCCAAAATAGTGTATGTTGCTGCTGCTACAAACTGTTCAAACATTTCTTATATCAAACAAGTGTTGGAAGGAATGAATGAGGTAATCACTGAGCCGGTGATTATATATTGTGACAACACTAGTGCAATAAATATTTCTAAGAATCCTGTAATGCATTCGAAGACAAAACATTTTTCTATTAAGTATCACTACTTAAGAGAACAAGTACAAGAGAAGCAAGTCAAACTAGAATATGTTACATCAAAGGAGCAACTTGCTGATATTAATTGGTCGTTCTTCTAATCCTTGTCACTTGCAGCTTTAACTAATTCGCTTCACACTCTCCACGGCCAAAGTAGTATGAAATGGGGATAGAGCTATAGTTTTGTCACATTGCTACTACTCTCTACACACCCTACTTTGAATGCAAAAAGAAGTGATGCTACCTCGAACACTACCGCTTCTTATAACAGTTCGCATACATTTTGTCTGTCTCCAAATGCACCTTGCATTCAACGCTCAGATTTCCTCTATCTCAATTCCACTCGCCATTCCCACTCATCATCATCTCACCTGACATCTTGGCAATCCTTCCAAACAATTTTGTGATTACCTAGTTTTATTGTCACTGCCCACTTTGAAAGCACATTTGCCACCATGTTACCTACCTACCCTGTAAGTACCTGAAGTCTTTGAAGGATGCCAGTTTAGCTCTTATTAGTTTAATAAATTTATCTATTTTCCAGACCTGTGATTCTCCATTGGTTATTGCATTAATAATTATTTGAGAATCTCCTTCCAAGTGAAGCGTATTGACTGCCATTTTTCTCGCCAAGTTTATGGCGAGTAAAGCCACTTGTGTTTCCCCTTTGTTTTTTGCCCCATCCTCAAGTTTCTGAGCTTCTAGAGCCATTATATTTCCAGTCCAATCCCGAGCAACACATCTTGCCTTTGAAGGTCTTGGATTACCTTTAGGGGTCCCATCAAAATTCATTTTAATCCAACCAACCTCCGGTTTAGTCCATTTCACATTTTACTCTTTATTTGGGGCTGGATTAACCCATAAGAGGCCATTTACAGGGGAATTTTCGATCTTTTATTATTAATAATAACTTGGAACATATGGTTGGAAAGAAATTTCATGATTTTTCAAGAGAAATCTATTTTGATTGAGGTAATTTGGGACAAGATAGAATTTTATTTGGAGAAATTGGGAGAAAGTAAAAATAACAAGTAACGAAGACATAGGAAACGAGGAGATCACATGGATACAAAAGATAGGAATACTGCAAAAAAATAGAGAAGACGGAGAATTGGGTGGTAATGACCTTTGGAAGTGATAATCGAGCTTAACTTTGATGGAGCTGTATAAGGGAACTTGGGTAAGGCTGGAGGGGGATGTGTTTAGGGATTACCAAGGGAAGCCATTGCTAGTCATGGCAATAGATTTTGGAACAAAATTATGATAGGAGCTCTATCTTTGGTAAATGGAATGAAAGAGGTTTTATAAGAGGATGGAAGGAGCTGGTTGTGGTGGGTGACTCACAGTTGATGATAAATAGTATGAAAAGGCCTCTTTGTGGATGTTGGAGCTCCTGATTGAAAAAACAAAGTAACTAAGAAGTCACTTTAATTCAATCTCCTTGTACCATATAAGAAAGAAGGGCAATAAGGTAGCAGATTAAGCTGCTAATCAACGAATAAAGTTAATCTTTAAAGAAGAAAGTTGCATGAAAAAGTTGAAGAGGAGCTTCATAAAGAGTTGCAAATTTTTTTCATTGATGTGAAGGATTTGGGATGATAGCAGCAATGCTTATAATGTTTTTTGTTCAATTAATGGTAAAGGTGGGATTTATGATGAAGCCCAGTGAAAGAAGAAGAAAAAATCAAAGTGGAATTGGCAGCACTAAGCTTCTTTGTATCAAACAAAACAGACAACAAAGATCAAATGGGCAAGCCATCCACACACCTAGGGAGAATGACTGAATCAAGGGGGTTTAAACCCAAAGCGCTCTAAGGAACTTTCAGCAACCTCAGCCATCTTTTCCTTAGTGCAGAAATCTTATTCGGCTGAATGCCTTTTTTTGCACTTGAATCAGATGGACTTGAAGCACCACAAGGAGTCCTTTCCCTTGACCACTGGTCAGATGAAGGGGAGAAAACTTGGGAATCCTTCAACTTAGATTCCTTCCTTCTGTAATCATCATTTAGGACTTCCTCAAAAAGGGATTTGCAAGCATCATTAGCCCCATTAGTCACAGAACCATCAACCTCACCATTGGGGGGCCGTGGGGTGGTGGGTGTGGGCAGGCATGCTCTGTTTCCCTCTAGAAAGATTGCTTTTTCTTGGGCATTAAACCTCAAAATACCCCACTTTGAGGCAAGAATGACAGATGACATGGTATTCTCAAAAATTCTCTCTTGAAGCACTTACCCAGTTTGACAAGGTAATTCTAGAGGGGAGCATCTTTCAACATCCACAGACATGAATTCTAGGAAACAGCTACTAAAATTGTGCGCATAGATGCCATTTTTAAAAATGTCATGGGTCCTTTACTAAGTTATTTCTATCATAAAAAACTTCTGTTAAGTTCTATGATATCTTTTGAATTTTATTAAGTTGTATGTTAAGAATTAGTTATTGTTAAGTTCAACGATTGATTTAAAATTATTAATATTTTGTATTTATTATGTTTTACGCTATGAATTTTTTTGGCTAAATCTTATATTAATTTATTAACTTTAAATCTAGTTATAGCTAGATTTAATTTTAAATTTTGAATATAATTTTATATATTTTTCCTTATATTTATTTATTTTTCTTTTAATGTAAACACTAAAACCTATCTTAGTTTAATTTTTATTTTCTTATAGTTACACCAAATCCTATCTTAATTAGATTGTATTTAGTTTTAATTTCTTTTATTTACTTGTAGTTTAACCTTTTTATTTGTTTAGTATTATTTGTCTATTTTAATAATAGTTTAATCTTCTTATTTCTTTTCAAATTTGTTTAGTAGTATTTGTCTATTTTGACAATCTTGTGGATTTTTTTTTTTATTAATCTTAAAAAAATAAAAAATTATAGATTTATATTTTTTTTGAACATACTCATGATTCTTTTTCAGATTTTTATCAATTGATGAACTTTTTTCTGAATTTTTGCCTCCTGAAACTTGAATGTGAACATGAATCTTATGCGTTAGATTAAGGCCATCCAGAGAGACACTGTTGCGATTGTATTAGAACAATGCTAATTGATCATGGACACAAGCTATGTGGTACGTGCATGGTTCTACTGAGCAGTCTCTACCTTTTCCATTATGCTGATTTATGCTGATTTGATTGTCATCCTCCCATTATATCATTTGTCTGGTCATGAAGTATGCTTCACAATCATATGGCCAGGAAAATAAGTTATTAGTACACATCATCATTAGTCTATGAACTATTTTATTGACATCTTATTAAATGAACTGTTCTACACCAATGAAAATAATTCCTTTTTATATTTCAGTATAAGCTTTTTCATTTGTAAAGTATAGATGCAAATTATTTAACTTTATAATATTTAGAAATTAATTTTTGATCATCTCATGAATGCATTTGAAGTCTTATTACACGAGTGAACCAATTAAAATTTACCACGTTTGTTATTTATTGTCCTTCCAGTTATTTCATTTAATTTTCATATTTTTTATGTGAAGTTATCTTGGAATCATGTTTTTTTTTTTTAGGAATATTAATGGATGCAATAAATCAGTGAGAATCAAAGATTAAAATAAGTTCATTAAATTTTGTAATTTGTATATTTTTATAATGTATTTTAAAATTTATTTCAAAATATTGAATAAATTATTTATTTATTGAATTAATATGCTACAATATTCCTAAATAACTATTTGATACTATTGCTCATATTATATATACAATAATATTAATCATATGTAATAAAAAATATATATCAATAAAATAAAATTAGCACTATTGTTATATTTTAATTATAATTTGCAATCAATAATTATCTATATAATTATAATTAAAAAAATTATTTATTACTACAATTATTATTATATAAAATATTATAATTATATAATTTTATAATTAATTAAATATCTTATATATTATAATAAATTTATTAAAATTAAGATTAAATTTATATTAAAAATTAAATTTAAAATTAATTACTACTTGGCCACTACGTGGCACTTGTTGAAATAACGTTACATTTATATCTAATATATCAACCATGCTAATCTAGTAATACCAATTTAACTAACAATATAGTAATCAAAACTTAGTTCATCCATACACGTATCCAAAATAAAAATAATAATAATGTCAGTTTTAATTAGGGTATGGAGTCTAAAGATGATTGTTCTTATCTAGATGATAGCTTTTACAGAGTAAGAGTTTGCATTACTTTTTCAGTGGGCAGGTGCTGGATGAGGTAGAGATCAGAGAATTGCTTATAGACCATGTTGGTCATCGTTGTTGTTGGGGGAGCGGTCCTGCTCGTAGATGGCGAATACATGCAGTGGAAGATTGCAATGCATATGTTGGTACTTTGGAAACTTTTATTGAAGAAAGAGATGTCATTGGAGAAGTAGAGCCACATGCAGGTGGAAAAATAGATGGTACCGACTCTGGTCCAGAGCCGGGACCGTGGGAACTGGATATGAGATCTGAATTTCCACTTTTGTTTGTATCACGGAAGGAGGCCAGGGTGAAAGTTCCACATTCTGAAGCTATAGAAAATTGTTCAGGTAGGTTTTCTAAAACTGAATATGTATATTTTTTGCACACAGAAAACTTGATGATATAAAATAAAATGATATTCTAAATGATTTTTGAGAACATGGCAGCTTGTACTGGGCGTGGTGAGGTAGCTTGTCCTACATGCAATCCCAGTAAAGAACCTGGATCCTATTCAGCACAGATGACAGTCTGCTCTGCTTGTCATGGAAGGGGACTTATTGCTCATGCTGATGGATCGGACACAATGTAAGTTTTTTCCTCTTTTTCAGGGAATAACTTTCTCAAACTCACGTACCCTAATCAAGTACAAGCGTGAAGAATTTTAACTGTAGCTATGTACTGAGCTTCTGTTCCAATTTTCATCAATCATTATTTTTTTTCAAACAGATGTGGTAATTGTAAAGGTGAGGGAAGGCTTTCTTGTCCAACTTGTCAATCCCGTGGACTACTTAAGTGTGATAAATGTCGGGGAAACGGTTCTCTTCTGACCCGAAATATTGCGATAGTAAGATGGTAAGCATTTTGCAAACAATTCTTTTAAAATACTGTTTTAAAGAATCTGAATTGTTTGTTTAATAGATACTCTCTCTGAAACAATTGTCTTCCAGTTTGCATATAAAAGAAAATGAGGAAGACAAGGGAACATTTATGGTAGAATTTCTTGAATGTCTATAGAGGATTTTGTTAACGTATATATAAATTAAAAAAAAAATTGTAAATTTAATCTATGGGTAAGATTTGACTAAATTTTAAGATTTCATGTCCATTTATTTTGCTTATGTTCTTTGATAGCTTTCATTTCCACTGTTTTGGTCTTATCTGGCTGTCTGTTATCAATATTTTGGCATGCCTATCACATACATTGATGTACCTTATACTTGTGTAGGAGGACGCTTCTAACCAGAAAAGTCAGTGCATGTAGCAGTGCAGCTTCTGTTCCTGATGAAGTATTCCACAGAGCTAAAGGTGTACAATTATATAACACTCAAGCGTACCAGTGCAAGGCAGCAAATGTCTTTGCCCTTAGCAAATTCTCTTCTGACATTATTACTGATAGGGCTCCTGTTCCACCAACTGCAAGAATTATATGCGAAAGACACCAAATTACTGTTGTACCTGTCACACGGGTAATCATGACCCATCGTAATAGATCCTTTACATTCTATATAATAGGCCTCAGCAGAGAGGTGTATGTTAGGGACTATCCGTTGCAGTGGTGTTGGGGGCTTTGTTCCTGTCTGAATTGGCTGCGTCCTTGAACCTGTTAAGCCAGCCAATCAGGAAAAAGATGCGAAATGATTTCAGATCAAGAGGATGCTGTGTTCTCTCACCATGTGGGTGACATTTGAGTAAATTGAGGCTGCTGTGTTCTATGGCATGGTTTTTGATTGTTTACAGTTTGAGCATGCTTGCTGTTGGTGCTATATAGCTGGATTGTGAGAGAAATTATATTCGCTTTAGTATCTTATAATTAAAGATGCTTTCTTGTACTTAATGGTTTTTCAACTCATTTTCATTGCAAAACTCAAACTAATGTATTATTTATTTGCTCAATTAATTTTGGAAGAATACTTACATCTTCTCATGAAATAAAATCATACAAATGCAGAATTTGGTTTTTGTTGCCAAAATATTTTGTGATAGGCACATCTACACTGATGAGAATGGGGTTGGAGAAGAATTCCGATGATTGCGTAATTCTTTATTAATTTTTTTTTTCACTATAGTAAAAAGGTAAATATATTTAACTAAATATTTTACACAATCTGGCTAAGAGACTGCGAACTTCATTTCCTCGGCCAGATGATGATACAAAGTGGCTTCCTTTAACATTTTACTATTGAGACTCAACAGAAACAATATGCCCATTTACATTTAACTTCTAAGCATATGAAAAATCAAACAAAAGATAGTTAAGACTAACATACCAGTATATGGAGATCACAAGGAAGTTGCCGAAAAACTCCATTTGAAAGAATAGTGCTTTCTGCTTCTCTGCTGCAGGCTCTACACTCTGACATGGCGTGGTACTTCGATTTAATATTACATTCAGCTCCTGGATCATCGTAAAGATGCTACACTGGTCTTTGTGCATATCTTTTGGTAGCCTAACTAGTCGCTAGGGAGTTGTACATTTCCACCATGGCCCATTTGGAAATGACAGAACACATTCATTAAATGCGGGCTTCACTTACAAGTGATTTCTTAATTGGGTCAGGCACCCTATTCAACTCTTTAAATAGAAACCTGAGTGATGTGTCATGTGACCATAACCACAATTTGTAGCACTGGAGCTCAGTCGCATTGAATCACTGCATGCACCAGCAAATCGTATCCTGTAGCCTTTGATTGAGATTTATTTAGACTCTGCAGCATCTTGTGGTTGGCTATGTTGTTAAAATTTCACCTTATAAAATTTAGAACCGAGTCAGGTTATTTTGGCTTAATAAAGAAAAATAAAAAGTAAGTAACTAAGAGATCTAGAAAAGTAAGCAACTGAGCTTTTTGAGGAGCTTTGATCTTTAGCTTTTTTTTGGAATATTTCTACTTTCCCAAAATGATGTTTGTAACTGGATCATAAAAAATACGAATCCATAGAATTCACCCCTCATTAGAGGGATATCATTTCTGATTATGACAGATAAACTTATTTATTAAGCCAAGATCTATCTGTAGGGGAATAATATCTGCCTTCTTTTTGTCTCATACTTACATTTGTTTGTTTGATTATTTCTGTGTGCAAAACAAAAGTTTGAAGTACAAAAACAAGGCATTTCCTTCTAGCAGAGCAGAGCAAAGCAAAGCAAAAGAACTATATGACAATTATCCTCAGGGGAAGGTAGAGACCCTCTACTGTGATAAAACAGGGGAAAAAGTTCTTTGCTAATACAAACTAAAAAGCAGAGAAGAAGCTAGAGATCCAGAGTGACAACAGTGATCATTAAAGACAGCTTGATGTTGGGAAATCAGCTTTGAGATCTTTTTTGATATTTGAGGATAATATGCACTTTTTTGCTCATCCTCCTTCACAGAGCTTCTCAATTTGAGGAAATGGTTTTGGACTAGGCATGATTAACCTATTTAACTCATTTGTCTTGCCATTGGGGAAAACAGGGGAAGAAGTTTTGGGGGAAGACTGTAATGTCCCTACATTTAAACACCTATACTCTCTAATTTGTATTAATAACGTTGCCATTTTGAAAAACTAAACATTACAAAATTAAATCTATATATTATACTATATATTAAATATCATTATTATTAATTAAAACACTATTAATAAAGATCAGTATTATTAAACTTAATTATTAAATAATAACTATTGATAATAATATATTAATAAACATTATTAAATTAATGTTAATTAATTTAGTAATAATGAACATGAATAAAATATATAATATTATATATACTATATAACATATTAATAAAAAATATATATAATACATACAATATATATAATATTATAGATAATAAAATATATTATATATATCATATAACATATTAATATATATATAATATATATTATAATATATATTATATAATATACATATTATATAATATATATACTATAATATAAAATAAATATAAATTACAAATATTAAACAATTAAAACAAGCCTTTATGCAACCAAGTCGCACCTTAGAGGGTGCGGCTCGGTTGCAACGACCAGTCGCACCCCCTAAGGGGTTGCCACCAGCAGCGAGGAGGCGACGTGACTCCCCCTCCCACTCCCTATATATATGCACTAAGGAAATTAAATAAAGGCATGTGAGCAGCAACAGAAAAAAGAAAATAAAAGAGGGGATAAAAGACAAGTAATAAAAGACAAATGCACAACCAGTCTAAGATAAGGTAAAGATTATATATATATATAAAGATAGGATAAAAGGAAATAATTAAATTCAATTGAATTATACATATATAAATGAATTGATTTTTAATATATATATATATATATATATATATATATATATAATGTTAATTAAAAGGAAATAATTAAATTCAATTGAATTATACATATATAAATGAATTGATTTTTAATTAAGATATATATATATATATATATATATATATATATATATATATATATATATATATATATATATATATATATATATGTGTGGCAACATTTAAAGATTTATATTACTTTGATAGTTATGATATAGATAATAAATTTGACAATATGTTTACAGTTGATAATTAATTTTATATTCTTACTCCCTCTAGTAGTCGGATGTATGAATCTTCTATTCATCCCGAGCTACATAGAGGTGAACGAAATGGCAATTCGAGGTTGCTATAACCCCGTTACCTATTTGAGATGGATGGCAATTTGAGGTTGGTATAGCCCTATTGCCCCTTGTGATTAATGGCAATTCAAGGTTGATATAACCCCATTGCCCATTTGTGATGGATGGCAATTCGAGGTTGATATAACCTCGTTGTCAGTTTATTTTTGATGACAATTCGAGATTGGTATAGTCTCGTTGTCAAAGAGGAGATTGTTATAATCTCATAGGCAGTATATATACTGTTGCCAGTCATATGCATATGCGTAGGCTTGGAGTGCATTTATTACTTCCAAGAGATTCTTATGAGCAGTGCTCTATGGGATGATGTGTCGATAGCCCGGTTGCTTAGAGTGGATCTTATATCCCTTAGGCCGAGAATCAAGAATTTTGTGAAGCCCAACCTAGAGGCAGATTTAAGAATCAAATTTCCCCCCTTACTAACTTAGAGTAGAGTATGAGTCATGTAAATATTGTGTAATATTTTGTACTAACGTCAGTTTTGCAGGAAACTATAAAAGGAGAATAAGGAGGGACATTACAATGGTATTAGAGCATAATCTTGCCATCCTGTGGATGATAGTTCATGCAAACGTATAAACGAAAGAAAGGGACAAAAGCTATGGCTGAACAACTAGCCAATGAATTAAGAAGTTTCATGGAGCAAACTAATGAGAGGTTTGAGCAAACCAATTAGTTAATCTTTCAAGCCATCCAAAACATGAACAATAGCAATAACCAAAATGGTCGACCCACTTCTCCAATAGGAAGAGATATGCGTTCTAATCATTCTGAGAATGAGCCATCAAACCAAGACTCCACCATGAGACCAACTATACCATCATTTCTTCCAAGAGAGGAATCGATCATAGGAGGAGAAGAACCATCCACCCACTCAGTAGAAGAGATTGCTCAAATGTATGCTAGTTTAGATCCATAAATACAAAGATTCATTCCCTTTAAGGAATACTATGAAACCAAAACCGTGGCAAGTAATGGGCGAAAAAGAAATCATGGGGAAAAGGATATTAAAGCCAAGATAGGCAAAATGTCCCTACCACACTTCGAGGGGACAGAGAAAGAAACAACTCGAGCTTGGGTCCAAAAACTAGACACTTACCTCTCTCTCAGCCCGATGACCGAAGAAAACGCCATCAAATTTGGGATAATCCATCTAACAGGGGAAGCCCACAATTGGTGGCACCATGGAATCATCACATTGGGTCATAAAAGTATTAACACCTATAGTGAATTCACTCAAAAACTCATTAGCCGGTTTGACCAAAAGGAACCAGAATGGTACTTTCAAGAGTTAACTCACCTCAAACAAACAAGAACAATTGAAGAATTTGCCAATAAATTTCAGAGCTTGTCAGTCATAGTCCCCAATATATCTCAAAAAAGGAGGGTCTATATGTTCATCGAAGGACTCAAAGAACATATCAAAATAAGGGCGAGACCTTTCTAACCCCAAACCCTGGAAGATGCCATTAGGAAAACAAAGATGATAAAATACGATACAACCAAAGGAAAACAAACGGACAATTCCTCCAAAACCCCCCATTGAAATGAAGGACCCCAGGAGGACAGCTGAGGAAAATCATGCTACCTATGCAAGGAGCCATGGAGCAAGAATCACCAATGTCAAAGAATGGAACTGATCAATAATTTTTTTTCTTTAGGTGTAAAGCACCATGGAGCCGTGATCATCGATGTAAGAGAGGACAAATGAATAACATGGAGGAAGCACTAAATGAAGGTCCCACAAAAAGGGTTAGACTGGAAGACTCTGAACATAGAACACTCACCAACCACTCTTAGCAAAGAAGGGGATACCCACTCAGGAAATTAGGGAATCAAACAATCACTAGATTCCCGGTAACATAGGAAACAAAGAAGAACCTCAAATTCCCTGAGGACAAACAAATTGAAGATGGGGGAATTGTAATGTCCCTAAATTTAAACACCTATACTCTATAATTTGTATTAAGAACGTTGCCATTTTGAGTAACTAAACATTATAACATTAAATCTATATACTATAGAATATATTAAGTATCATTATTATTAATTAAAACACTATTAATAAAGATCAATATTATTAAACTTAATTATTAAATAATAACTATTGATAATAATATATTAATAAACATTATTAAATTAATGTTAATTAATTTAGTAATAATGAACATGAATAAAATATATAATATTATATATTTTATATAACATATTAATAAAAAAAATATAATACATATAATATATATATATATATATATATATATATTATAATATATATTATATAATATATATACTATAATATAAAATAAATATAAATTACAAATATTAAACCATTAAAACAAGCCTCTATGCAACCAAGTCGCACCTTAGAGGGTGCGGCTGGGTCGCACTTCCTAAGGGGTTGCGACCAATAGTGAGGAGGGGACGTGACTCCCTCTCCCACTCCCTAGATATATGCAGTAAGGAAATTAAATAAAGGTATGTGAGCAACGACAACAAAAAGAAAATAAAAGGAAGAGGGGATAAAAGACAAATGCACAACCAGTCTCAGATAAGGTAATGATATATATATATATATATATATATATATATATATATATATATATATATATATATATATATATATATATATATATATATATATATATATATATATATATATATATATATATATATATATATATATATATATATATATATATATATATAGGAATTAAATATATATAAAATAATTAATTGTAATTAAATTATATATATATATATATATATAGGAATTAAGTATATATAAAATAATTAATTGTAATTAAATTCCTATATATATATATATATATATATATATATATATATATATATATATATATATATTTGTAATTTAATTACAATTAATTATTTTATATATACTTAATTCCTATATATATATATATATATTTGGCAACATTTAAAGATTTATATTAATGAATATAATACTTTGATAATTATGATATAGATAATAAATTTGACAATATGTTTACGATTGATAATTAATTTTATATTCTTACTCCCTCTAGTAGTAAGATGTATGAATCTTCTATTCATCCCGAGCTACATAGAGGTGAACGAAATGACAATTCGAGGTTGGTATAGCCCTGTTGCCTATTTGAGATAGATAGCAATTTGAAGTTGATATAGCCCCGTTGTCCATTGTGATTAATGGCAATTCAAGGTTGATATAACCCTGTTGTCAGGTCTATATTTGATAGCAATTCGAGATTAGTATAGTCCCATTGCTAAAGAGGAGATTGTTATAATCTCATAGGCAGTATATATAATGTTGCCAGTCATATGCATATGCGTAGGCTTGGAGTGCATTTATTGCTTCCAAGAGATTCTTATGGGTAGTGCTCTATGGGATGATCTGTCGATAACCCGATTGCTTAGAGTGGATCTTATATCCCTCAGGCTGAGAATCAGGAATTCTGTGAAGCCCGACCTAGATGCAACCTTAAGAATCAAATTCCCCCCTTACTAACTTAGAGTAGAGTATGAGTCATGTAAATATTGTGTAATATTTTGTACTAACGTCGATTTTGCAGGAAACTATAAAAGGAGAATAAGGAGGGACATTACAACTGTAATGTCCCTCCTTATTCTCCTTTTACAATTTGTTGCACAATCGATGTTAGTACCAAATTATACCATATTTACATGACTCATACTCTATTCTAAGTTAGTAAGGGGGGGGATTTGATTTTTAGGGTTGCCTCTAGGTCAGGCTTCACATAATTCTCGATTCTTGGCTTGAGGGATATAAGATCCACTCTAAGAAATCAGGCTATCAACACATCATCCCATAGCGCACTCCTCATAAAAATCTCTTGGAAGTACTAAATGCATTACAAGCCTACACATATGCATATGATTGACAATCAATATATATACTACCTACGTGAGATTATAACAATCTCGAGACTAGGGAAACTATAACAATTTCTTCTAGCCCCCTCCAGATACAGGGATCAAATATAAATTATGTAATCATATATTCAGATTCAAAGAAATCCATAATTGTGTAAATTGTAATTGCACGCACACACACACACATATATATATCTTTGACTTCCATTCTTTTTTATGTGTAAATAGTGGCCTTAATGCTTATAAAAAATAGTGTATATCTATATATATAAATGTAATATGTTGTATCTGATAGACTATTACCTATATCTTCCTTGCGACCCTCTCTTCTTTATTTTCTGCGGCTGTTATCCTTTTCCTCTTTTCTTATTTTCTTCTCCCCCTATTTCATGCGGTGTGTAGATATTAATAGGTATGGGAGGGGGAGTCACGTCCCCTCCCATAAAGCCGCCCCCTTAGGGGGTTCGACTAATCGCAACCCTCAGGGTGTGACTCAACCGACTTATATTAATCCGCCAACATTAGAATATATACGGTATGTTATATATTATATTATAATCATTAAATTATTATTATAATTTATAATACATATAATAGATTATTATTAAATGGTTATTTTATTATATTTATATATATATATATATATATATATATATATATATATATATATATATATATATATATATATATAATTAATTAAATGATTATTATATTAATTGTTAAATGATTATTACAATAATATATAGTATATATATATTAAATGGTTATTTTATTATATATATTATTAAATGATCATTATAATATATATTATAATTATTAATAATTATATTTTAATAACATTTTTCAATGTTATAATTAGCAATATTCAAATTATTAAATTGGCAACATTAGTTGATAATTGTTCCATTTAAAAAATGATATGATGGTAGCGATATTAGAAATCCTTTGATTGTAAATTTTTTTAACATACACATACTAGTAGGGTTTTAATTTAGGGATATTACAGCTCCCCCATCTTCAATTTATTTGTCCTCAAGCAATTTGGTGATTATTTGATTTCCTAATTTCTTAAGTGGGTATCCTCCTCTTTGTTAAGAATGATTTGTCAGTGTTTCATGTTTGGGTTTTTTTAGTCTAACCCTTTTTGTAGGCTCTTCAGAGAGCACTTCCTCCATGTTATTTATTTGTCCTCTCTTGCATTGGTGACCTTTAGTCCATGATGTTCTATATTTGAAACACAATCCCTTTTCGATGAGTTTTCCTCTTTCTTTGCACCGGTGGTCCTTACTCCATGTTTGTTGGCATAAAAAACACTTGGATTAATCTTTCTTAGGTTCCTCGCCTTGATTTGGTGTTTTTGATAAAAGGCCCCTTGGTTTATCCTTAGTTGTATCATATTCTGTCATTTTTGCCTTCCTAATGACATCTTCAAGGGTTTGGGGTTCGAAGGGTCTCACCCTTATCTTGAGGTATTCCTTGAGTCCTTCGATGAACATATAGACCTTTTCTTTGGAGATATGTTGGGAACCATGACTGAAAGGCTCTGAAATTTGTTGGTAAATTCTTCAATAGTTCCTGTTTGTTTGAGGTGGGTTAATTCTTGGAAGTACCATTCTAGTTCCTTTTGGTCAAATCAGCTAATGAGCTTTTGAGTGAATTCACTATAGGTGTTAATACTTTTATGACCCAATGTGATGATTCCATGGTGCCACCAATCGTGGGCTTCCCCTGTTAGGTGGATTATGGAAAATTTGATAGCATTTTCTTCGGTCATTGGGCTGAGGGATAGGTAGGTGTCTAGTTTTTGGACCCAAGCTTGAGCTATTTCTTTCCCTATCCCTCGAAGTGTGGTAGGGACATTTTTCCTATCTTGGCTTTAATATCCTTTTCCCCATGATTTCTTTTTCGCCCATTACTTGCCATGGTTTTGGTTTCATAGTATTCCTTAAAGGGAACGAGTCTTTGTATGTTTGGATCTAAACTAGCATACATTTGAGTGATCTCTTCTACTAAGTGGGTGGATGGTTCTTCTCCTCCTGTGATCGATTCCTCTCTTGGAAGAAATGATGGTATAGTTGGTCTCATGGTGGAGTCTTGATTTGATGGCTCATTCTCAGAATGTTTAGAACGCATATCTCTTCCTATTGTAGAAGTGGGTCGACCATTGTGGTTATTGCTATTGTTCATGTTTTGGATGGCTTGAAGGATTAACTGATAGGTTTTCTCAAACCTCTCATTAGTTTGCTCCATGAAACTTCTTAATTCATTGGCTAGTTGTTCGGCCATAGCTTTTGTCCCTTTCTTTCGTTTATACGTTTGCATGAACTATATTCCACAGGATGGAAGGATTATGCTCTGATACCACTGTAATGTCCCTTCTTGTTCTCCTTTTATAATTTTATGCAAAACCGTTGTTAGTACCAAATATTATACCATATTTACATGACTCATACTCTATTCTAAGTTAGTAAGGGGGGGGGGGGATTTGATTCTTAACGCTGCCTCTAGGTCGGGCTTCACAAAATTCTTGATTCTCGGCTTGAGGGGCATAAGATCCACTCTACGCAATCAGGCTCTCGACACTTCATCCTAGAGAGAACTACCCATAAGAATCTCTTGGTAGCACTAAATGCATTCCAAGCCTACGCATATGCATATGACTGACAATCAATATATATACTGCCTACATGAGATTATAACAATCTCGAGACTAGGGAAACTATAACAATTTCCTCTAGCCCCCTCCAAATACATGGATCCATCTCTAATGAATATAAGATTCATTTTATATGGAATTGGTATCATCATTTTTGGTGATATTATAACAATCTCGAGACTAGGGAAATTATAACAATTTCCTCTACTCCCGTCCAGATATAGGATCCATCTCTTAATGAATATAAGATTCATTCTCTCAATGTATCCATATCATCAATTTGGGTAGACATATAAATGTACCAAATATAAATTATGTAATCATATATTCATATTCAAAGAAATGCATAATTGTGTAAATCGTAATTGCACATGTATATATATATATATATATATATATATATATATATATATATATATATATATATATATATATATATATATATATATATATATATATATATATATATATATATATATATATATATATATATATATATATATATTATATATATATATATATATATTTGTGTATATTTAAAGAATTCTATTTTTCATATATATATATATAATCTATTTTTTATGAGCATTAAGGCCATTGCTTACACATAAAAGAGAATGGAAGTCAAAGATATATATATATATATATATATATATATATATATATATATATATATAAGAATGTAATATGCTGTATCTGACAGACTGTTACCTATATCTTCCTTGCGACCCTCTCTTCTTTATTTTTTGCGTCTGTTATCCTTTTCTCCTTTCTTATTTTCTTCTCCCCCCTGTTTCATGCGGCCTGTAGATATTAATAGATATTAATAAGTATTTGGAAAGCTGATTCCTTCCTTGGTGCATCTAATATACATTTCACTCTTGTTCCTGCACCCACTTTTCAGATCTATTTTTTGCCTATGCTCCACAGAGTTTTAGGGATGAGGATGGCAGGGGACAATGGGATGTGTTTCTGGGCCAATATTTAGGAGATGGTAGGGGACAACTACTAAAAAGTAGGGCAATTTTAAAAATAGATAGAAATTTCAAATATTCATATCATAACATTGATATAGCATTCAACTTAGATATTATAGAGCCTTTGTGAGCATGGGATAAGTTTTTTTTAATTACATAATAGCTTTTCGGTCCACATACTCTATATCAAATTCACTTAAGACCATTACCCACAAACTTTGTATGCCTTTGCCGACGTGGCACTATAGATGGACCAATATCCTTTGCATCACCTACCCTTGTGGTCGGTCTGGGAGGTCAAGATGCTACACCTCCACTCTTAGCTTGAACCTGCTGTCTTGTAGTCCTCACTACATAAGAACTCTCCTTGTAGCTCCCAATCTGCTAGTAAGGAGGCACCTCCTAGTGGTATGCATTCTTCTATTAAGTAACCTCCTTCCTAGTTCAGATCATCAATCTCATGGTCTCTGCCTAAGGTTCAAGGGTCTTGTTAGTCTCTAGCTCATCCAATAATGTCTTTGCCTCACTCAATCTCTCCAATGCAGTATCTCTCTCCCTCATCACATCTCTCAGCTATCTCTGTATCTATCCTCTCCTCAAGCTCAGGGACCTGGTCTATCTGTATTTTTACCAAGGCTAGTCTAGCAAGCACCTCATCTATATCCACCTCCTCATGATGCTGAACATAAGTATCATCCTCACCAACATCCATCTGTACTGGCTCATCCTGTATCTGTGGTGAAACCTGATCCTGTCCCTGTATCTGTGCTGGAGGAGGTCTAGGTGACTCTCCCTATACCTATGATGGTATGAGAACTTGTAGTATGAGACATTCCTGTTGTTGTTGCACTTTTTTTCTAGCTCTCCCTCCTCTTTTAACTCCCCCTCATCCTCTAACTTTCACTTGTGCACCACCACCACCACTGTCACCGCTATCATGGTCCTGAGAAGGTTGTGCAACATCATCTACTCTCCTCCTATGTCGGGGTGGTCTCCTCCTCTAAGGTTGGGGATACCTCATCTAATGTAGTCAATCTAGGGAAAGGATGTCACAACCCATTTCAATGAAACAAAAAATTCACCACTTCTCCTAAATAGTCACTAACGGTGGTAGTGGATAATTTTTTGGAAAAAATTATGGTTTTGAATATGCTTTTGGGGCTCTTCAATTTTGGACGATATTGAAAGGTAAGGGAGGAGTATGACACACGGTGCAAGATGAATAAATCAACGTGCATCAAGATTAAGAGGGGGAGAGAACTGGGAGTTAGAAGGGGGTGCCGTAGTTGAATTAGGAGTCTCAGAGGATGAGGCCATTCTGCACCAAATTTAAGGGATAAGATAAGGCACGCAACATGAGGATGGATAAAAAATAGAAAATGTGAGTCTTTAGAGATTATACCAAGAAAGGAGAATAGCATAAAAATATGGTTGCACTTTTCCTCCATACACACGCCAAAATAGTAGGAAGTACACATTGTAGTTAAGGAGGAGAGGAGTAGTCAAAGGAAGTAAGGGGAACCCATTTCGAAGGGAGAGATGGTTAAAAGAGAGAGGCACCAGGAAGAATGAGGAACATAGAAAAAGTTACGCAGTAGAAGAGAAGGAGAATTTAGAATACTTGAGGGGAATGTTGGAATAGAAAACACAGAGGATTCATGGAATAATTACACACTCATAGAGGAAGTAGAGAGCGTATAACAAACACAGAAGGGCCAGTTAAGGATTATGCTAAGTGCTAAAGGAATAGAAGCTTTGACATATATTCCAAATCAAATAAAAAATCAGGTTCTTTTCTTAGTTTGAATTCATGTTTTGAATAGTGAATTGAAATTTTATTTTCAGTTTACACTGTCCGTGAAAAGATATATTATTTTCTTACATATCTATCTTTCTTTTTAATGATCTTTGGATTAAGAAAATATTGTCTTCAAGTTCTCAGGAAGGGATGAATCATAGAAAAACCATCAATCCTTTTTAGTTGTTTTCAAAACCTTTTCTTAAATTATGATATGAAAAGAAACTTGTGATTTTTCTGTAACAATTGTTTAAAAAAAAATGGTTTATATAAATGTTTAGAGAAAGAAGAATTTGAGTATAATTCTTGACAAAAAAATAAATAAAGAAAACATAATACCTTTCGAAGAGCTAGCTAGTGATAAATGTCTTATGCTTAGAACGCAGATAAGTAATCGTTAACATCAATTTAAAGGTCAAAACTTTGGAAAACTTTCTTATTGTCTGGTTTATTTATCTGCGACAAGAACTTCCTGAACTTCCTAAAGCTTTAACATGGGTTCTGTTTGTTAATTTTAAAACTGCTACAAGAACTACATGAACTTCGTGTAGCATTTACATGATCACATAAATATGATCTTTAGATATTCTTTTATCTTATTTATATCTAATATTGGGTAATTATATGTATATTTTCATTTATATTCAGTGAAAAGTGAATGCTATTTTGAAGTAGAAATCAATTTTCAATATCATACAAGATTAACCACGTTGAATTTCTGTTAGGAAAGGATAAACTTGGATTTTATGTTGTTTTGTGATTGATCCATTTTGAAAGGAGAAATCAAATCTTAACTATTAGGTGGATAATTTATGATTTTAGGGGCGATTTTATTGCTAAAATTAGAGCTACATAGAACTTCATACATTCAAACTTTAAACATGGATTTATAAGTGGGGGCTAACCACTGTGTTGAATGGAATCAAGTTAATTAAGTATATCTTAGAAAGTCTATGATAAAATTATATTGAAAATTGAATACCTATGTACTTGTTGGTGAAACTTGATATGATTTAAGTATTGTAAAATCTTATTGCTTCCCATGCCATTATTGCAAGTTCCTTCTTTTAAAATAATCTCTTGGTATATCTATGTATGTGAGTGAGAAAGATAGAGATCTCAACATGTTGATTAAGAAGGGGTAGATGCTTCTAATTTTATATACCCTATTGATGCAATTGGTTTATCCATGTCTTGATGATAAGGATTTAGGATATGGTTATTTCTTATTACATTCCTACAAAAAATAAAAGAGGTGAAAGTCAAATCTTAATGAGTAGATATATGAAGGAAAGTTTAGACATGTAAATTCATTAGACTTATTTGCGAAGTACCTATTAATCATTGTTATAGTTTATGCTTCCTGAATGAAATTAATTTGTTATATGTGTATATCTTGGGTTTCTCCATGTACTATGAAGAATTCAAGTTATATTTATCATTTGAACTAAAAGAGATATTGGCAGATATTATGAGCTTAACATGTTTTTGATAGTTAAGAGAAGGATTTTTGTTATGTTCCTTTATGTATGTTGAATGCACCATGGAAACTTGATGTACTATGCATTTAAATGAGAATCTTTGCATAATATTTTCTATATCTATGAAATGGAATTGGATTTACAAGGTTTGTTTTTGGAAGTCCATGACATGTTATATTGGAAATTGAATGTGGATGTATCAAGTAGCACTTATTCCATTACTCCTTAGTTTAAATTTGTTAGATTACTTCTTGCTGGGCTGGGTATTCTTCATGTCAGGAAGGATTTCAAGGAAGTGTGAATGCTTTGTGGTAGGGTGGAAACACACTTCGACAATATTCTCGCCCTAGCTGACTTTTGTGAATAGGTTTCAAGAAGGACTTTCCTTTACAGTGCTAAACGCTTCTTTGTATTCAACATGGTGGTATTTGGTAATTTTGTTGTTTACTTTTGTCATTAATATGGAAGTACATATTTTGATCTAATCTTTATCTTTTACTAATGTGATTCGACAGCTGGTTGAAAATCTCTTGGGTTGTTATCTTGACTTGATAGTTTGTATTTTCTTGTACTTGATGGGACATCTCTTATTGTGACTGCATTACGACATTCGACAAATGGTCGACATTCCTCTTACCTTTGGACATAGGTGTTGGAAAAGTGTTCAATGCTCCCCTCGGGATTTGCGACATGGCTTAACCGCCTCCTGTGTCTTCTATAAGTCTAGTGGTTGTATCAGGCATTAAAAGGTCGATCTTTTGGTGCAATGACAACCACTACTTGTAACAAGTGGTATCAGAGCTTGGTCATAGGTTTGAATCCCATCAAGTAATGCTGAGGGGAGATTGTTGGCAAAATGTTCAGCGCTCCCCTCAGGATTTGCGACATAGCTTAACCGCCTCCTGTGTCTTCTATAAGTCTAGTGGTTGTATCAGGCATTAAAAGGTTGATCTTTTGGTGCAACAACAACCACTACTTGTAACAATAGGTATGCTTGATCATTTGACAATTATGGTCATAATTATATTTCTTTTATTTCTATATTATAGGGAATCTATTGGTATCTTGTCTCACTTATGCATTCGACCTTTGACTTGTTGATTGAATCCTTAGACTATTTTATATTTTTGTTGATTTTCCATATGTGTTGTAAGTTTAGTCTTTACATATGGTATCAGATCTCCAGGTTCCATGCTAGGGCCTTGAGTTCACTATGCTTAGTTGCGACCCTTTGTCGCAAAAATTATGAGTCGATTAATGCTTAGTCTAAGAACATAATTGTGGTTCCCTGGGTTGACTAGAGTGTCTTCTAGTTACAATTAATCTTGATAAGAAAGGATAGGATGTTCCTTGTTTTATGGGAAACAGATACTTGAGGGACAATACTTCTTATGTGTGTGAAATTTTTTGAATGTCACTGGTTGTTCTTGGAACTATGAACGTTTGAAATAGTTATGTGAGCTTGGAATCTGTCTACCTTTGAATGGTGTGATTACTTCCTATTTTATATTGCAAAATGTTAGAATATGTGAAAAAAATTATGAGGCACATTGTGTATGGCACACACTTAAAAATTTAATGCCTTTTTCTCTACATTAGTGTATCAAAGAAAGAAGAAGATAAAATTTTTATGAGATATTTTATGGTTAAATAATGATGGTCATTCAATAAAGGTATGAGAGCTTGCCAAAATTTAGAAATTGTCTTGTGATAAATGATGGAAACATGTATTATTATAATATATGTTTGCAAGTGTTATAAAAGGATTTTTAATACTAAAACCTTATGAAATTCTTGGGGAAGAAGAATTAAACATGTTTTAGATGAAATGGAAATTCATAGAAAAATTGTGAAAATATATTTATGTCTTACCTTGCATGGCATGAGATTTCAAAAAAGGAAAGAGACAATTAAAAATTCTATGTTGTATTAACCAATTGAGTGTGTTACTACACGATGATGTAATCTTTGAGATTTATGTTCTAGAAGTATGATCATGTTCTTTAGCGTACCTTGGATGCAAGGTGACGTGTAGCTTTTACTCGCTCCTTGTGGCTAGTGTTAGTCACTCTGAAAATGTGATTTTGGTTTTCAATTGATGTTTTATTTTGAAATTTGATGAACTTTGAAAGTGGTGAAGGAATAGCTTGAGATTTTAAGTTCTCTTGTGACCATCTAGCCACCAATTTTGAGTTTTTCAATCAATTGAGATTTTGTTCACACTTACTTATTTTTTATTCTTCTTACACAATCCTTGAGGTTTTGAATTGAAATTTGTGAACTTTAAAAATTGTGATTTCTTATGATCTTGTGGTGGCTCAAATTATGTGTTTTATGTTGCTAGTCCTGTGATGTGAAGTAATGTCATCTATCATGTTGAACGTATAACATTGATAGATTGTAAAAGGGAGTAGAATGCGAAGAACATACCAATCCTAATCTTTCATTCATATGTTACTTGAAATATGTTTCAACTATTATGAAATGATCAAATTGAATTGACATGCAAATGGTTGTGTATATTAGAAATGCATTTGATAAAATAATTAACATTGGTTGATAGTCTTGGATGTGAGTTTTGATGCTATGAGGAGCATTGCATGGATATTCATGGCATGATGGAATCCATGGAAAATACATCTTTTTGACATTATATGAAATTACTAGCACATGGGTGATTATATTTGAGACCTTGCATGAAATTATTATGAGCTGACTGAAATAGATGTACTAGTTGATGCATTTGATGATCAACGAGTAGGTCGCCATATTTTTATGGAAATGGAATAGAATTATTTGGTTATGAAGAACTATTGGTGTTTTTGATAGAATGGTCAACACCTCCTTCGTATGTGTATTTTTATTTGACTAGATCGTTTAAATTATGTGTTTGCCTATGATGAATGAGATTTTTCATGATGAAGGGCATAACACTTTTGATTAGTTGATTGTTGCATGATTTACATGCTCTTGTTTAATGTATTATTGCATGAAAGGAAATTATATGAAATGCATGAATCATCTTTTTGCTTGCTTTGTATGAGAATTGGAAAGCTTACCTTCAGGTGAGGGTTGCCAAATGTGGGAAAAACAAGGAAGGGTAGAAGATTCACTCTACCTGTCAGTAGAAATCTGGTATTAAAATGCCTTCACCAAAGTTGTTCACATATGTTTTCTTAAATATGCTTCCCATGTTCCATCACCCCACCACATCCATGATTAGTTCTACTTAGACATATGTGGAAAGTAGTTTGTTTCATGGCTGCACTAGATACCCCCTGCCTTTTATTTGTTGGGCATTGTAGGGTTGGGAATTATGTGAGTAGGTAGAATAACAAGGAAGTGTAACACTTTGTAGATAGAACAGACAAGTGTTTGAGCCACGCTCTTGTCTCAAGATTTGTAGATGGACAATTGATTGTTCGATGACATAGGAGACATGGACTTATAGAAGGACAGATGTCCAATTACAGTTAAGTGTCTTGTTTCATGATTGACCTTTATGGTTATGTTTTTGGATGCATTGTTATAGATGTATAACATACCTTGATGTGTTGATTTTTTATGGTGATGAATTATCATGATTTATTTGGATTCTTATGCTTAGATGAAGCACACTTGGATTACGTTGATGAAAATGTGAATACTTATTCATAATAAGATGTAAGACTTGTAGGACTTATTTTATTTTAGAGATGAAATACAAATGCTACGATGAAATGAGTTAAAATTTTCTTTTGAATTATTGTTGTGACGAGATGGGTATGAGGGCCTAGGTCACATAAATGGAAAAATGGATCTACTAATCTTTTTAGGTGATTGATGAGGATGTATGAATGATTTTCTCATTTAGTGAGTATCACATATTAGATGGTACATGTGAATTATTTATTTACTTGTGATCAATTTGTTATATAAAGAATATTTTAGTTAAAATTTTACAATCTTCAAATGACTCTTTTCTCTTGAATATAGAATATAGGAATTTTTATTTTCTTAAGTATTGATACTATGATTGGGCTAAAAATATTGCGAGTATATAAATAAGAATATGCCCAGAATGTGAATAAAAAAAAACCATAAATGTGCTCAATGTATTGTGATACCTCAATAAGGTATAGTAAGCACATGTATGTGGGTACTTTGTTGCTACTTAAGAGTATCATATAAGTTATTTCTGAAAGCATTGAGTTATGAGAATGTTAGATTTTCAATTTTGATTATGATAGCGACATGAATTGATGCTTTGATGTTGTTCCTATGTATGCACAGATGGAACAACACATTGTAATAGAGGGGGAATATATTGTTGAAAAGAGGTAACTCTAACCTTGTAAAACTGAAGGGTAGTAATGAAATTTACACACTCACATAGAAAATGTTCTTGAAATAATTTTGATTCAAGTGTGTTATTTTTGCTCCAAATGTGTTTGTTTTTGGTGCGTGTACTTACTGCAATGCATAACTGATGAAAATTTGACTTTATCTAAGCAAATAAATTGAATCTTGTTGATTTTATAATAGAATGTAAAAGTGTATACATGCATTACCTTTAATATTTGAATATTGGAAGATGATTTATTATCATGTCAATTGTAAATTTCTTGAATTATCTTTGAATATGATTGCAAATTTTGAATTATGCATTGAGACAATGCATTCTTAAGGGGGGAAGGATGTCACAATCCATTTTAATAAAACAAAATTTTTTTCACTTCTTCTAAATCATCGCTAATGGTGGTAGTGGACAATTTTCAACAAAAAATATGGCTTTCAATATACGTTTGGGGCTCTTCAATTTTGGATGATATCAAAAGGTAAGGGAGAGGAGTATGACACATGGTGGAAGAGGAATAAATCAACGCGCATCAAGAGTTTAAGAGGGGGATAGAACTGGGAGTTAGAAGGGGCGCTCCAGTTGAATTATGAGTCTCAAAGGATGAGGCCATTCTGTGTTAACATTTTTTAGATTTATCTAGGAATGATCAACCTATAGAGATCTTTCAAGACTAAGCACATGATATAAGGAAATAATTAAAAAAATAAGGAGAGATAGTACCCAAATTGTAGTTCTGAAATGGTCTTCAAATTAGTGCCTTCAAAGTCTTCAAGATGTGTAGATAGGTCAACCCACCTAGGGCTTCCAAAGTGCCACAAATTTGCACTTTGCTTTGTTCTTGGATCAAATTATAATTGCCTTAGATCTTCTTTGAGATCTGATATTAGATTGCTCCTCTAATGTCAGATTTCGCTCCTCAAGATCTGGACTAATTCAATGGTCTAAATATCAAATATATAGACCATGAATATACAAGTGTGATATCATATATGAAGAGGAAACTCATAGCTCTTTCCATATCTACAGAGGCAATTCACAGCTCTTCCTTGCTCTCAAATCTAAACTTGAGTGTTGTCAACTCAAACTTCTATCTATGCTGCTAATGAATTCACAGATCTAGGATGCACTGCTGCTTCTTATAAACTCTGCTCCAAATCACTTCAAATAGTTAATCATTGCCTTAGAATAATCAATCCTTGGGAGAAGATATATGTTATGTTTTTGATATATTTTCTTCCAAGAATTGATCCTCTTTTATATGAACTTGGAGTGCCTCCTCAAGAGGTCAACTTGGATAAAACTGTTAATATGATTTAGAACAATAGAGAGGGGGGGGGGGGGGGTGAATTAGTTGTTCTCAGGTCCTGATGTATAAAACCCTCTCAAAAACTTATCCTTAAATCAGATCCAAAACCAAAACAAACTCGGTCATCACTGATTCAATAATAGAAACATCTAACAATGCAATCCACTACCTAGCTGTAACTTAACTTGCAAAACATAGTAATGTTAAGATCTAAACATTCACACAAGTATTAACACCAGGATTTATAGTGGAAACCCAATTTGGGAAAAACCACTTTGTAACATGCTACTATTATTTTCACTCTTTTGAAGTGAGCTCGGTAAAAAGCCAACCCTGTCAAAGGTTACAATACACACTGTCAGGTGTGACCCGGTTAAAGGATTTCAATCACCTTGTTAATAGTGAGCCTAGTCATAGGAATTACATACACTCCATTAGAATGCAACCCTGTTCAAAGGATTTAACATATGATTGTTAGGTCAACCTCTGTTAAAAGGATTTTGACTATTACAATGGTTAGAAAGTAGCAGCAGTATTATCTGAAAAATATACAACTCACTTTGCAAATATCAGATCCGATTTCGTACACTAATGCTAGTTTACTGACTTTGAAAATTTTCCATTTCCATCTCTGATCTACTCGAAACTTTTCTTCAAGCAATCACCACACTTCTCCTTCAGCCTTTTTTGCTTATTCAGTCAATAAAACTTTCCTCTTCCAGCATTCTCTACTCTCCATGGACATGTATATCACAATGTTCAAGTTCCCTTATATTTTCCTCAATTAGGTTAACTCATCTTTTGCCGCTCAATCTCAATCGTAGATCTTAGGGTTAGGTCAGATTCATTGAATCTACTCGCTTCATGTTCTTCGGCTCCTTTTTTAGAATCATCTCAAATCTCTTAAAGATTTACAATAAAATGTTTTACAATGCATTTAATGCTTCCAAACAATCAATAAATAAAGTCAACATGTTTTACATAATCCAAGAATTCAACAATGTCGGCTCCAAAATTAAATTCTCTTCAAATATAAAATTGCTGATGCTCGGTCGATACTGTGATTGTTCACTCGGTCTTCATGTAGAAAGCTCGGTCATTACTAAAATTGTTTCCTTGGCTTACACTATCTTCTTCGGCAATTTACTGATGCTCGGTCGACACTATAATTTTGCTCGACATCTACTAACTCAGTCGACACTAACATCACTCAGCTTAAACATGATTTTTCCATTCTTTTCTTGGTTAAGCCTACCAGTTTAGTCTTCAGTCTTACTAAGATAAACAATACATTATCTCATCATTGTGCAACATAGTCAAGTACACTTTGTAGTATCAAGATAACTCAACCTTTCCCTAGGTGCTATTGTTACCAACCTTGCTTAGCCCCTTAGCAACACTCAAATAGATATAGTACTTTCCTAAGTAGCAACGGTCTTACCAATGAAGGTTTGACATCAATGACAATACAACAATTGTTTCAATTACAGTTTCCATCAAAAACATTATTTCCCAAAAGGCCGACTTTGGGCCCTGTCTAATTATTCCTTAAATTAGACCATTAATCATATAAAATTGATTTATTAAATAAACAATGAATATTAAATATCTCTTATATTTAATATTATTATTTACATATCGAATTACAATGATAAATATATACGCTATATATTTAATGTCTTTATCCAATGTATGATATATTTTCCGTAAAGGCCATAATATCAACAATCCCTCTTGGAGTTGAGGCAAAGATCCATTCATGGAATATTCATCACAAAAACATAACCAAAATGGATTTCATAGATCTCTGATTTATGAAGGTAGATCTCCATTCTACCAAATTTGATAAGAACACATATGTTCATTCTCATTCCCAACCATAGATTTCATATGCATATGAAAATCATCTTTCCATGGTAAAATCAAATCACAAGATGTTTACCAACCGAATGTGGATTTCCTAGATCCATGAGTCTCCGTAACTCAAGGCACAAAACATAACAAAATAGATTCCTTATCCAATGATGCCATATATCTCTCATCTATGATAGTATATGTCTATCTACAAGATATAATGAGAACAAAAATGTTCTTCATTATTCCTCAACCATACATCTCATATTCATATGAGAAACATCATATCATATGATGCTTACCATCCACATGTGGATTTCCTAGATCCACTGGTCTCCATGACCCAAGAATATCAAGTCCATGATGTTTATCAACCATAAGTGATATCAAGTCCATGATATCAGATTTAAGATATTTCCAATCAATTTGTGAATTTCCTAGATCCACTAGTCACCTTGACTCTTTTGAATATCAAGTCCATGATATTCAAGGTAGTATCAAGTCCATGATACTTTCCAAACATAAGTTATCATCAAATTCATGATGTTTCCTATTCAATTTATGGATAACTTAGATCCACGAGTCCTCTTGACTTAGCCAATAGAATATCAAGTCCATGACATTCATGGTATCATCAAGTCCATGATGTATACCATCCAATTTGTGGATAACTAAATCCACGAGTCACCAAGACTCAAGAAATGTCAAGTCCATGACATCAAAACAATATCAAGTCCATGAAGTTAAGAGTATTGGTCTAACGAATATCAAGTCCATGATAAAGTGCTTAGAGTAATGGCCTATCGACATCAAGTCCATGATGTTCACCAATTACTCAGATGTGGATCCCTGATACACAAGATATCAAGTCCATGATATCATGAGCATTGGCCTAACAAATATCAAGTCCATGATATTCACCAAATGCTCAGAGTAATGGTCTCTAGACTTCAAGTCCATGATGTCCACCAAATGCTCAACAATGGATCCCTAATCCATGAGAGAAATATCAAATCCATGATATTCTCCAAGTATTCGATTCATAAGAAACAACTTAGCCATATGCATATGTGTAACCAAATGAATCAACCATAACCAAATGTATCTCATAATCAAAATGTTATCTCATGAATCCACATAAGCATAAGAGTAACCAATATGATCTTATAATCATAAGATTCAAGCTCAATGTAAAGAAAATGTGTTCACACATAAAACCATATGTAATATAGTCTCAACTATAATAAATAAATATAGACTCAGCTATAAAAGAAAGTATGATCCATTCATACACAATAATCCACTAAAGTATGCTTCATATATACAAGCTAAAGTATAAAAATGATGTATGTTCCATACAATCATATTAAGTAGCCAAATGTAATAACCAATATCCAAATGCAGTTCTCTCATAGAACAAACATAATTCATCCAGTATCCATAGATAAGCATTAGTCACAAGCATACGAGTAATCACATAAGTCTTACCACATAAGAGTAACCAAATTTGTCCAACATGTAACTAGGTGCAATGTGATCTTAGCAAGATGCAATATAGTTCCTTCTATAAAGAAATGTATCCACACATATGATTAATAGAAAAGCATATATAAAGGATAACATATACCCATATAAAGTATGCTCCCATGCATACAACAACATGATATCTAAGTATCATAATGTATATTCCCAAAAAGATACCAATTGTAAAATGCAACATACACAACATATGCCAATGTAAGTATGCTCCTATGTTCATTAATCAATAATGTACGCACCCATGCATCAATAAATAAAACTATTAAACATTTATACTAACAATCAACTGTGTGAGTTCTCATAACTATGTAAGGTATAACATGTGTCATAGTGTAACTATTCATAATGTAAAGTATGATCCTCATGCATAGCAAAAAATATGCTTCTAATCAGCTGTGTATGATTCCATACATAAGTAAAACATATAATAAGGTAAAGTATGCATCCATGCATACAAAATAGAAATATGCTTCCATAGCAAAACATAAGATAGTTAGAATTTTAATAGCTATGTATGGTGCCACACTCATACAAAAAATAGATACAAAGATGTAGATGTATGTAACCAACAGAAGGAGTTTATAACTTAGATAATTTCACAAGTGAGCCCATATATAAAACTCCCTCTCCAATTGAAGCTCCCTCTCAAAGTGCAAAGTGCTCAGATTCAGGTTCTTTTATCTCCACAAAGGATGCTTCAAGGTTGTTCCTCTCAGAACAATTTACATCTATCTGACCAAACTTCTCACATTTATAGCATTGAGTTTTAGAGAAGTCCCTCTTGAAAGGTTTCTTCTCCTTAAAGTACTTCCTACTTCCCTCTTTGTCCTTTGAACTTCCTTCATATTCGTTCCTCTTATTCTTTTGGAATTCTCTCTTCTTCTTGAATTTTCCTATCCCCCCTTTTAAGTTTTGAGAGTAAAGAACTTGAATATCTTCCTTGAAGATTGAGCCTCTTGATATTAATCTTGCTTCTTCTTGAAGACAATTGGTCTTTAGTTTATCAAGAGTAGGTAATTTGGAACATGCACTAATCCCTTGAATGAATTCATCCCAAGTAAGAGGCAATTCATTAAGAGCTGTCACAACTAGCTCATTATTATCATAATTGAACCCAATTGATGATAGTTGATTCCTTAACTCATTGATCCTCATGAAGTAGGATGTGATTGACTCCCCTTGATTCATCTTGATTCGGGAGAGGTTATTTTTGAGAGCTAGGACCCTATTTGTGTTGTTGATCTGAAACATGCCAGTTAATGAAGTGAATATCTCATATGCATTCTCTAGATTTGCAATTGTTGGCACAATGTGATCTTTAACCCTATCAACAATTATTCTCATTGCTTTATTGTTGTTTTTGTTCTATTCCTTCTTTTCATCCGCATCCATATTATCTTTAGGAGGTTCTTTAATGATTGAAGTAATTTCCAATTCCCTTAAAATGATTAATAACCTCATCTTCCAAGATGTAAAATTAATATCCCTCTCAAGCCTATCTTCGGGTCTAATCCTGGTCGACATGATAACCAACTTAGTTTGAAAGAGTTAGTTTGAATTCCTAAATCTAAAATGAATCTTTTCTCTACCTAGGCTCTGATACCATGTTAATATTTTTCAAATTTATTTAGGAATGATCAACCTATAGAGATATTTCAAGACTAAGCACAAGATATAAGGAAATAATTATCAAAACAAGGAGAGATGGTATCCGGATTGTAGTTCTACATTAGTCTTCAAATCAGTGCCTTCAAACTCTTCAAGATGTGTAGATAGGCCAGCCCACCTAGGGCTTCCAAAGTGCCACCAATCTACACTTTGCTTTATTCTTGGATCAGACTATAATTGTCTTAGATCTTCTTTGAGATCTGCTATTAGATTGCTCCTCCAATGTTAGGTTTCTCTCCTCAAGATCTGGACTAATTCGATGGTCTAAATATCAAATATTTAGACTATGAATATGTTAATATGATTTAGAACAACATAGAGGGGGGGGGGGGGGGGGGGGGGTGGGGGGGGGGGGTGAATCAGTTGTTCTCAAGTTTTGATGTATAAAACATTCTCAAAAAAATTATCCTTAAATCAGATCCAAAACCAAAAAAAACTCGGTCATCATTGATTCAATAATAGAAACATCTAACAATGCAGTCCACTACCTAGCTGTAACTTAACTTGCAAAACATAGTAATGTTAAGATCTAAACATTCACACAAGTATAAACACTAGGATTTTATAGTGGAAACCCAATTTGGGAAAAACCACTTTGTAACATGCTACTATTATTTTCACTCTTCTAAAGTGAGCTTGGTAAAAAGCCAACCCTGTCAAAGGTTACAATACACACTATCAAATGTGACCTGGTTAAAGGATTTCAATCACCCTGTTAAAAGTGAGCCTAGTCATAGGACTTACATACACTCCATTAGAATGCAACCTTGTTCAAAGGATTTAACATATGACTATTAGGTCAACCTTTGTTAAAAGGATTTTGACCGTTACAATGGTTAGAAAGTAGCAGCAGTATTATCTGAAAAATATACAACTCACTTTGCAAATATCAGATCCGATTTCGTACACTAATGCTGGTTTACTGACTTTGAAACTTTTCCATTTCCATCTCTGATCTACTCAGAACTTTTCTTCAAGCAATCACCACCATTCTCCTTTAGCCTTTTTTGCTTATTCAGTCAATAAAACTTTTCTCTTCCAACATTCTCTGTTCACCATGTGCATACATATCACAATGTTCAGGTTTCCTTATATTTTCCTCAATTAGGTTAACTCATATTTTGCCACTCAATCTCATTCGTAGATCTTAGGGTTAGGCCAAATTCATTGAATCTACCTGCTTTATGTTCTTTGGCTCCTTTTCTAGAATCATCTCAAATCTCTTAAAGATTTACAATAAAACATTTTACAAAGCATTTAATGCTTCTAAACAATCAATAAATAAAGTCAACATGTTTTACATAATCCAAGAATTCAACAATGTCGGCTCCAAAATTAAATTCTCTTCAAATATAAAATTGTTGATCCTCAGTCAATACTGTGATTGTTCACTCGGTATCCATGTAGAACGCTCGGTCAATACTAAAACTGTTTCCTCGGCTTGCACTATCTTCCTCGGCAATTTACTGATGCTTGATCGACACTATAATTTTGCTCGGCATATACTAACTCGGTTGACACTAACATCACTCGGCTTAAACATGATTTTTCCATTCTTTTCTTGATTAAGCCTACCAGTTTAGTCTTCAATCTTACTAAGATAAACAATACATTATCTCATCATAGTGAAACATAGTCAAGTACACTTTGTAGTATCAAGATAACTCAACCTTTCCCTAGGTGCTATTGTTACCAACCTTTCTTAGCCCCTTAGCAACACTCAAATAGATATAGTACTTTCCTAAGTAGCAACAGTCTTACCAATGAAGGTTTGACATCAATGACAATACAACAGTTGTTTCAATTCAGTTTCCAACAATCTCCCTCTTTGGCATTTATGGCAACACCATATGATATCACCTGAATAACACATGGATTACCAATCAATCCAAAATCTTATCTGTCCATCAGAAACTTATTTATAATATCCTTAGCTTTATTCTGATTTAGAATCCTGTAAGCCTCACTCCTGTGACCGTCAGAAGTATTCAGATCTTGCTCTATCCTGATTCTTCATTTTAGTTCATCAACGCTTGCTTTTCAATATCATGTGTTGTCATATCTCATGTGTTATCATATCAGTACATTCTCCCTCTTTGACAAAAATGCCAAAGCAGCAACTAAAACTTACATCCATCAGATGTAGATAATATCTGTGCAACTTAGTGTTTCTCCCTCTATCATCTTGCTTATGACTGATTCATTATCTTTGCTTCTCTTCACAACTCTAGGCTAGCCCTAAAGTGTGACAATCTTCTGCATCGATTTGTCAAATGTTCTGCTACAACACATTTGATGCAGTGCTCCTAGCTTGTCTAGGCAACCTCAGTTAGGGGAAGAACCCATAATTAACTTCTCAAATACTCATGAGCTTCTCTGGGTAAAGATTTAGTGAATATGTCTACTAGTTGTTCTTTTGTATTCACATATTCCATTTGGACTTCTTTGTCTTATACTAATTCTCTCAAGTAGTGATACTTGATTGCAATGTGTTTGGTCTTAGTGTGCATCACTGGATTCTTAGAAATATTGATAGCACTCGTGTTGTCACAGAAAATAACAACAGGTTCAGTGATTTCTTCTTTCATGCCTATCAACAATTGTTTTATCCATACCAAGTTTGAACAGTTCACTGCAACAGCAACATACTCGGCCTTGACAGTAGATTGGGAAATGTAATTTTGTTTCTTGCTTGTCCAGGAGACTAATCTCTGTCCAAGAAAGAAAGCTCCACCACTTGTACTCTTTCTGTCATCTACATTTTCTACCCAATCAACATCTATATAAATTCAGAGTTCAAATTTGTCATCCTTCATATAATATAGACTATAGTCAGCAGTTCCTTTCAAGTATCTCATAATTCTTTTCATGACCATCATATGTGTTTCCTTAGGATTGGCAGAGAATCTTGCCACAATCCCAACAACTAATGCAATATCTGGTATGTTGTGTACAACATATTGTAACTTTGCAATCATGGATCTGTACAGAGTCTGATTCACTTCTGCAACATCATCATTCTTAGATAAATTTTGTCCAGTAACCATATGAGTTCCCACTGGTTTAGCATCTTCCATCCCAAAAGTTTTCAGTATTTCATTAACATACTTAGACTATGTAATGAAAATTCCATTCTTCCTCTGGTATACTTGTAAAACAAAAAAGAATTTGATCTCACCAAACATACTCATTTCAAATTCAGTTTGCATTTCATTTGAGAAACTTTTACATAATGCATCTTGTCCACCAAAAATAATGTCATCAACAATTTTTTTTTCCAATAGGATACCTTTACCTTCTTCATCCTTCATGTATAGATTGCTTGTGTCATTTGTTCTTGAAAATCCAATTTGTATCAAGTAGTTGTGCAACCTCTCATACCATGCTCTAGGTGTTTGCTTCAATCCATATAATGCTTTGTTCAATTTGCACACCATTTGTTTTCTGTTTGGATCAATAAAACCTTATGGTTGTTCTATGTAAACTTCTTCTTCTAGTATACCATTAAAAAATGCAGACTTGACATCCATTTGATATACCTTGAAATCTTTATAAGCAGCATATGCAAGCAGAGTTCTTACTCCTTCCAATCTAGCTACAGGGGCAAATGTGTCGCCATAATCTATTCCTTCTTCTTGTGCATAGCCTTTGCATACCAGCCTAGCTTTGTTCCTAGTGATTTCACCATTTTCATTCATCTTATTTCGGAATACCCACTTTGTTCCTATAACATTCTTGTTTTCAGGTCTTAGCACCAGAGTCTAAGTATCATTCTTCTCAATCTGGTCAATTTCTTCATTCATTGCTTGTATCCAGTCTTCATTCTCCAATGCTTCTCTAGTTGTCTTCGGTTCAAATTCACATAGTAGACATGTTGGATCCTTAGTCTTACTTCTGGTCTAGATTCTAGTATCTTTGTCTCCAATTATCTATTCAGGCTTATGATGTCTTCTCACATATTTTGCCAAAATAGGTTCAGCTGTTCTCTCCTCTATTTCATCATGTTCCTTAATAAGATTGTCAGATTCAACTTCAGAATGCTCGGAAACCTCTTGCTGATACTCAACAACATTTTCTTGTAGCTCGGCATGTTCTTGTTCTCTCTCGGCACTGTTTTCCTGATGCTCGGTAGCTTCTGTCTGTCGCTCAGCATTGCTTACCTGAGACTCGACATCAGGTGCAAGTTTTTTACTTGCCTCTTCTTCTTCTTCAATGTACACAAAAGATCTATAATCTTATGGTTCTCTTTTACTGTCAGCTTCATTTCTTTCTGCATACTCATCAATTTTGACATTCACACTTTTCACAATTTTGTTAGTGTTAGAGTTCAAACACTTATAAGCTTTACTTTTTGTGGAGTACCCTAGGAATATGCCTTCATCACTCTTAGCATCAAACTTTCCAATTCTAGTGTCTTTTAATATATAACACTTACTTCCAAAGATTCTAAAGTATTTAACACTCGGTGCATGCCCATGCCATAATTCATAAGGTGTCAGATTTGTACCTTTCTTGATCTGTACCCGGTTAAGAGCGTAGACAGTAGTGCTTATAGCTTCTTTCCAATATTTCTGTGCCACATTCTTTTCAATCATCAATGTCCTTGCACAATCTAAGATAGATCTATTTCTCCTTTCTGCTATACCATTCTGTGGAGGTGTTCTAGGTGTAGACATCTGTCTTTTAATTCCTCTATCATTGCAAAATAGATTAAATTCATTTGATGTAAATTCTCCACCTCGGCCAGATCTAAGACATTTTAGGTTCCTACTATCTCCTTTTCAACCTTAGCCAAATACCACTTAAAATATTGAAAAGCTTCAGATTTTTTTTTTAGAAACATCACATGCATCATCCTAATATGATCATCAATAAATAAGATAAAGTATCTAGCACCACAGTAACTTTGTACACCCATAGGTCCACAAAGGTCCAGGTATGAACCAAATCTAAAATGTTTTCAGATGTAAAGGATTTGCTCTTGAAACTTGAATTTGTCATTTTTCCTAACTGACATTCCTTCCACATCACATTCTTAGGTTTCTTCAATCTGGGTAGACCTCTTACCTTTTTCTTCTTACTTATCTCTACTAGATTGTCAAAGTTAACATGACACAACCTTTTATGCCATAACCAAATATCATCAAGTTGTGCGATCAAACATGTTTCTTCAGATAGGTCAAGATAGAAAAAATTACCTCTAGTCTGATCTCCACTTCCAATCAATTCTCCAGCAACATCAAATATTTTAGCTTGCTTGTGATGAAATTCCACTCGGTAACCAGTTTTGTTAAGCTGAGCAAAACTTAAAAAATTGTAATTAAGACCTTCAACCCAATATGCATTTTCACAAGATATCTTATCAGTTAGTTTAATCAAACCTTTTCCTCTAACAAGACATGGTGCATCATTACCAGATTTTACACTTTTACCTCTGTAATGATGTAAAGTCTTAAACTTATTTTTGTCACCAGTTATGTGATGTGAATAGCCACTGCCAATAATCCATTTATCATTATTTTTCACATAGGATATCAATGTAATTTTCTCATCCTCATCAGATTCATCTTTCATTGCCACATAAACTACCTCAATTTCAAAATCATCACTATCAGTGTCAGTCTCTTTTTCAACAATGTAACAAGATTTCTTACCTTTTCCCTTGTAGTCTTTGTTCCATTGGTAGCTTCTGTCATCTTTTCTATCTTTGTGTTTGCTTTTTCTTTCATCATCTTTATCCTTCCTGTCAGGACATCTAGAAGCTATATGACCAACTTTATTACATGCAAAACATATAATAGGGAGTTTACCTTTATACTTTCCTTTTCCCCTTCTCAATCTTCTAGCCATAAGAGCTTCTAGATCTTCTAGGTCTTCATCAGAAGTGTCACTGTCACTTTCATTATCACTATCACTTTCACTTTCACTGATGCATATTTTTTTTTCTTTCTTTGGCTTATTTAGAACTAGCTGTGACTTAAAAGCAGACTCAACATTTCCAATGCTTCCAACAGTGAAATTATCATAATCTGAGAGTTCAAAAGCAGTCAGCTTACCAACCAAACTTTCCAAAGTAAGCACATTAGCAGAGTTATGTCTAGATTCTTGAATAGCTGAGATCTTAATAGCATATATAGGACGCAGGGTTCTTAATACTTTTCCAATTATAGTTTCATCATCAATAGTCCCATTAGCTCCTCTAATAACATTCACAACTTCTTTTATTCCACTACAATATTGTGCAATGTTTTCACCTTCTTGCATTCTCATTTCATCAAACTTACCTCTAAGACTCTCGACCTTTGCTTTCAACACATTTAAGTCACCACCATAAATCCTTGCAAGAGTGTCCCACATATCCTTTGCAGTTGTTCAATCTTTAATGTCCTCAAATTTTGGATAGCTTAGGGCAGATGCAATTTCCAGCATTGCCTGATTATGTTCTTGTTTAGCTCTCATTTCTTCGGCAGTCAAAGGTGCGACAGGTGAGACATAACTGTTCTCAATGTAGTACTTTGTAGAATCACCAATATCGACCAGATGCAGCTTCATCAAGCTTTGCCATGCAGGAAAATTTTCTTTGTTTAGCTTCGATACCTCCTTCTTATACATCCTGATCATTTGCTTCAAGCCCCTTTAAACTTGATATCTGTCAACACTAATAATAAGCAACAGAGCTCTGATACCAATTGTTAATATGATTTAGAACAATAGAGGGGGGGGGGGGTGGTGAATTAGTTGTTCTTAGGTCCTAATGTATAAAAAATTCTCAAAAAACTTATCCTTAAATCAAATCCAAAACCAAAAAAAACTCGGTCATCATTGATTCAATAATAGAAACATCTAACAATGCAGTCCACTACCTAGCTGTAACTTAACTTGTAAAACATAGTAAAGTTCAGATCTAAACATTCACACAAGTATAAACACTAGGATTTTATAGTGGAAACCCAATTTGGGAAAAACCACTTTGTAACATGCTACTATTATTTTCACTCTTCTGAAGTGAGCTTGGTAAAAAGCCAACCTTGTCAAAGGTTACAATACACACTGTCAAATATGACCCGGTTAAAGGATTTCAATCACCCTGTTAAAAGTGAGCCTAGTCATAGGACTTACATACACTCCATTAGAATGCAACCTTGTTCAAAGGATTTAACATATGACTGTTAGGTCAACTTCTGTTAAAAGGATTTTGACTATTACAATGGTTAGAAAGTAGCAGCAGTATTATCTGAAAAATATACAACTCACTTTGCAAATATCAGATCCGATTCCGTACACTAATGTTGGTTTACTGACTTTGAAACTTTTCCATTTCCATCTCTGATCTGCTTGGAACTTTTCTTCAAGCAATCACCACCATTCTCCTTCAGCCTTTTCTGCTTATTCAGTCAATAAAACATTTCTCTTCCAACATTCTCTGTTCACCATGTGCATACATATCACAATGTTCAGGTTTCCTTATATTTTCCTCAATTAGGTTAACTCATCTTTTGCCGCTCAATCTCATTCGTAGATCTTAGGGTTAGGTCAGATTCATTGAATCTACCCACTTTATGTTCTTCAGCTCCTTTTGTAGAATCATCTCAAATCTCTTAAAGATTTACAATAAAACATTTTACAAAGCATTTAATGCTTCCAAACAATCAATAAATAAAGTCAACACGTTTTACATAATCCAAGAATTCAACAATGTCGGCTCCAAAATTAAATTCTCTTCAAATATAAAATTGTTGATCAATGCTTGGTCAATACTATGATTGTTCACTCGGTCTCCATGTAGAACGCTTGGTCAATACTAAAACTGTTTCCTCGGCTTGCACTGTCTTCGTTGACAATTTACTGATGCTTGGTCAACACTATAATTTTGCTCGGCATATACTAACTTGCTCGACACTAACATCACTCGGCTTAAACATGATTTTTCCATTCTTTGCTCGGTTAAGCCTACCAGTTTAGTCTTCAGTCTTACTAAGATAAACAATACATTATCTCATCATAGTGCAACATAGTCAAGTACACTTTGTAGTATCAAGATAAATCAACCTTTCCCTAGGTGCTATTGTTACCAACCTTGCTTAGCCCCTTAGCAACACTCAAATAGATATAGTACTTTCCTAAGTAGCAACAGTCTTACCAATGAAGGTTTGACATCAATGACAATACAACAATTGTTTCAATTCAGTTTCCAACAGAATATACAAGTGTAATATCAGATCTGAAGAGGCAATTCACAACTCTTTCCAGATCTACAGAGGCAATTCACAGCTCTTCCCTTCTCTCAGATCTGCACTTGAGTGTTGTCAATTCAAACTTCTATCTATGCTACCAATGAATTCACAGATCTAGGATGCACTGCTGCTTCTTATAAACTCTGCTCCAAATCGCTTCAAATAGTAAATCGCTGCCTTAGAATAATTGATCCTTGGAAGAAGATATATGTTATGTTTTTGATATATTTTCTTCCAAGAATCGATCCTCTTTTATATGAGCTTGGGGTGTCTCCTCAAGAGGCTGACTTGGATAAAACATTATTTCCAAGAGGCCGACTTTGGGCCCTATCTAATTATTCCTTAAATTAGACCATTAATCATATATAATCAATTTATTAAATAAATAATAAATATTAAATATCTCTTAGATTTAATATTATTATTTATATATCAAATTATAATGATAAATATATACACTATATATTTAATGTCTTTATCCAATGCATGAGATATTTACTGTAAAGGCCATAATATCAACACTCTGTACCAAATTTAAGGGAGAAGATAAGGCACACAACATGAGGATGGAGAGAAAAATAGAAAACGTGAGTCTTTAGAAATTACACCAAGAAAGGAGAATAGCATGAAAATATGGTTGCACTTTTCCTCCATACACACGCCAGAATAGTAGGAGGTAAACGATGTAGTTAAGGAGGAGAGGACTAGTCAAATGAATCAAGGGGAACCTATTTCGAAGGGAAATGAGGTTAAAAGGGAGAGGTCCCAGGAAGAATGAGGAACAGAGAAAAAGTTACACAATAGGGGAGAAGGAGAATTTATAATACTAAGGGGAATGTTGAAAGAGAAAATAGTGAGGATTCAGGGAATAATTACACACTCATAGAGGAAGTAGAGAGTGTATAACAAAGATGAAAGGGCCAGTAAAGGATTACTCTCAATGGTAAAGGAATAGAAGTTTTGACAGATATTCCAAATCACAATAAAAACCAGGTTCTTTTCTTAGTTTGAATTCATGTTTACAATAGTAAGTTGAAATTTTATTTTTGGTTTACACTGTCTGTGAAAATATATATTATTTTCTTTTACATATCTATCTTTATTTTTAACGATCTCTAGATTAAGAAAATATTGTCTTCAAATTCTCAGGAAGGGATGAACCGTACAAAAACCATCAATCCTTTTTAGTTGTTTTCAAAACCTTTTCTTAAATTATGATATGAAAAGAAAGGTCTGTGATTTTCTGCAGTAATTGTTTAAAAACATATATCTATATAAACATTTAGAGAAAGAAGACTTTGAGTATAATTATTGACAAAAAAAGAAGAAAACATACTACCTTTGGAAGAGCTAGCTAGTGATAAATGTCTTATGCTTAGAACATAGATAAGTAACCATTATCATCGATTTAAAGGTCAAAACTTTGAAATACTTTCTTGCTGTCTGGTTTATTTATCTGCGACAGGAACTACATGAACTTCCTGAAGATTTAACGTGGGTTTTGTTTGTTTATTATAAAACTACTACATGAACTACATGAACTTCCTGTAGCATTTACATGATCACATAAATCTAAAATTTAAATATTCTTTTATCTAATTTATATCTAATATTGGGTAATTATATGCATATTTTCATTTTTATTCAGTGAAAAGTGAATGTTGTTTTGAAATAGAAATCAATTTTTAATATCATAGAAGATTAACCATGCTGAATTTCTGTTAGGAAAGTATAAACTTGGATTTTATGCTGTTTTGTGATTGATCCATTTTGAAAGGAGAAATCAAAATCTAAACTATTAGGTGGATAATTTATCATTTTAGGGGAGATTTTATTGCTAAAATTAGAGTTGCATAGAACTTCATACATTCAAACTTTAAACATCAATTTATAAGTGGGGGCTAACCACTTTGGTTAATGGAATCAAGTTAATTAAGTATATCGTAGAAAGTCTATGATAAAATTATATTGAAAATTGAATACCTGTGTACTTGTTGGTGAAACTTGATATGATTTAAGTATCGTAAAATCTTATTGCTTCCTATGCCATTATTGCAAGTTCCTTCTTTTAAAATAATCTCTTGGTATATCTATGTATGTGAGTGAGAAAGAATAGAGATCTCAACATGTTGATTAAGAAAGGGTAGACGCTTATAATTTTATAAACCTGACTGATGCATTTGGTTTATCCATGTCTTGGTGATAAGGATTTAGGATATGGTTATTTCTTATTACATTCCTACAGAAAATAAAAGAGGTGAAAGTCAAATCTTAATGAGTAGATATATGAATGAAAGCTTAGCCATGTAAATTTGTTAGACCTATTTGCAAAGTACCTGCTAATCATTGTTATAGTTTATGCTTCCTGAAATGAAATGAATTTGTTATGTGTGTATATCTTGGGTTTTCTCCATGTACTATGAAGAATTCAAGTTATATTTATCATTTGAACTAAAAGAGATATTGGTGGATATTATGAACTTGACATGTTTTTGATAGTTAAGAGAAGGATTTTTGTTATGTTCCTTTATGTACGTTGAATGCACCATGGAAACTTGATGTACTATGCATTTAAATGAGAATCTTTGTATAATATTTTCATATGTATGAAATGGAAGTAGATTTACAAGGTTTTTTTTTGGAAGTCCATGACATGTTATATTGGAAATTGAATGGGGATGTATCAAGTAGCACTTATTCCATTACTCCTTAGCTTTACTTTGTTAGATTACTTCTAGTTGGGCTAGGTATCCTTCATATTAGGAAGGATTCTAGGGAAGTGTTAATTGTTCATGGTAGGGTGGAAATGCACTCCCACAATATTCTCGCCCTAGCTGACTTTTGTGAATAGGTTTTTGAAGCTTCTTTCATGAAGGACTTTCCTTTACAATGTTATATGCTTCTTTGTATTCGACATGGTGGTATTTGGTAATTTTGTTGTTTACTTTTATCATTAATATGGAAGTACATATTTTGATCTAATCTTTATCTTTTACTGATGTGATTCGACAATTGGTCAAAAATCTCTTGGGTTGTTATCCTGAATTGATAGTTTGTACTTTCTTGTACTTGATGAGACATATCTTATTGTGACTCCAATATTATGTTCAACAGATGGTCGACATTTCACTTACCTTTGGACTTAGGTATGCTTGATCATTTGACAGTTATGGTCATAATTGTATTTATTTTATTCCTATGTTATAAGGAATCTATTGGTATCTTGTCGACTTATGCATTCAACCTTTGACTTATTGATCAACTCCTTAGACTATTTTTTTTTTGTTGATATGGCATATGTGTCATAAGTTCAGTCTTTACAAAGGATGATCTCGTAAATATTGCTCATACTCTATAGTGATGCCTAGATCAATCACACCTCTCCTCATGCTCCAAGCCTGATATGGTAATTATAAAAACTCCTCACATGCTATCTGAAAAGAAACCATAGGACCCCAGTCTCATTGCTCCTTGTGTGTCCTAGAAAATTTAGTCATCCCTTAGGACATCCCTTGAGTACGATCGAAATGTCAGAGCACACAAGTGATAATCTATCTATGATATATGGGGTTCATCCAATGAGCCACCGAGTTTGGAAGTAATATCCCAATTGAGTCTCATCATCCCATTCGTAGTCTAGGTATGGTCTCCATATCATAGAGTCCAATGTATCAAAGGCATGTTGCCAATACTCTAGTTTTCCCATCTTAGGCTGGGAATAAATGGCAGCATACAATAAAATGTAAGGTTTTCCTGTACCTATGAATCTCATGGACATGGGTTGTGTAATGGCTATATGCTCCCATGCCCATACATGCAGTAGAGTCACTCGTGCCGATAGGGAAGATGGACCATCATATACAAACTGATGCAAGTCATGGCATAAGTGTGCTAAAAGGCATACCCCCCACACAAATGTAGTCCCCTGATCAACCATCCTTAGTAGTGTCCTACCCCATCCAACTGCAAACCCATGTGATCTTTGATCTGGGCATAGATAATGTAATGCCCCGCCAGGGAACCCAAAAGAACTTAACCTAAACATGCATCTAAGTTTGTAGAATAATTTTTTTTTAAAAAGTTAACAAACATGATAAGCATCAATGCGGAAGCAATTACCACTAACTCACATAACATAAACAACCAACATAGGTTACAACTCTCAAGGGTTCCTTGACAATGATTACTTAACATTAATTAATAACATAGATAAGGGTACAATAATGAAACTCATATAAACAAATAAAAGATAAGAAACAACATCACCTAGAAGGTAACATAAATACATCTGGTACCATAAGGTATCCATAAATCTACATCCACTGCACATGTCACAGGGTATGTAATACAATAACCAAAAAGAAGAACACGAGACATCTCTGAAGAACCGATACAAAGATACAAGATCACAAGGAATAAGATCAAGAAGAAGAACAACTGCAACAGGGATCATCCAACACTAGTACACGAACATTGGAATCTCAAATGGTAAAAGAACCACTACCACCCAAAAAGGTCCACTCCCACCATGCTGAGGAGATAACAACAGATCCCACTCAGATAACAAACATCAAACAAATCAAGCTAAGGAAAGGATCCTGAAAGCTCTCTAACTCAAGGTGAGAAAGTATAATGATATGAAAGACTCACTATTCTAGAGGCAACTGACACATGTAGAATAACTAGACTATGCATAGGCAGGTGTCATCATGTACGTCTAACCCTTGAGTCTCATCCTGGTAATCACTCTGGATCCCGACACTCAAGTGACCATACACAGATCAATGACTTGTCGTACAGACGAAGCCATTGACTATGCTAGACACACACCTCTCAAGGTGGCAAGCATCTTCTCCATTCCCACCTTAGTCTGTACTAGCACTAAGCCAGGGCGAGGAAACTTATCTTGTTAGGTTCATTTTAAAATATCTCAATGTTATAATATGTTATCACTTGATTAAGATACTTAACAATAAGTGATCCTAGCAGCCACTTGTGGGCCCCGACACTTATTGCAAGCCACCTCCTACTACATATCTAGGTAAACTACCCTAGGCTCATAAATCTCACATAGATCACAACAATATAACAATGTCCCTCAGAACTGTTCCAAAAAATAATAGGAACATACTAGTTCTAACATAACCATGATATCACAAAACACTCTCAAAGTGTTCACAAAAGAAAAATACACATGATCCCATGGATCAGACATAAACAGTCAATACCATATTCTCCTTTATAGAATATGAAGCAAAACTCAATACAACATGAGCCCAAATGGTCAAGACAGGACTGATAATCAGATAGAGTACACACACACCAAACATAACTGATAATATGAACATTTGACTCTTACCCCAGCCTCTGTATTCCCCTTAGGTCCTCTAGTGCCCCAAAACAAATTAAGCAAAAGAAAGCACGAAGAAGACAACACTCACATTATAGAAAATTGGAAACTAATTTCAATAACACTTTAATTTCCATATTGAATTTAAGTTCAGAATTTCATAAATATACTGAGATAAATCAAACATAAACATTAATACGATGGCATAAAGAAAGAATAATTCCTACAATCTTCCTATAGGTATAACAAAATAATAACACTTGATTTCGGTATAAACATAACTCTTGTGAAATACATGATGCCAATCTTGAACACTTACACAACTCTCAAATTTAACTAACATGCAAAAGAACTCATTTGCTAAATACTGCAAATAAACTACGCTACATATCTTTTTTTTTTTATACTCAATTATAAAATATAAATTAACTATCTAAAAGGGTTTCACATTTATATCAATGGTTTAATCAAACCAATCATACCCCAAAACCAATCATACCCCATAGTTTATAAAGAACCGATCTTCCCTATACAATCTCTCTAATTAATATTCAAATGATAATGAAAACAACATATTATAAATTTCTATTCCAAATTAAACCAAACTCAAACTATCTCAAAATTATCTCTCAAGGAAATAATTTATAATTAAGTTAAACTAATTTAGTAACTAAATTAATTAACATTAATAAAAAGAAAACTATTACCCATAAAATTAAATTAATTTAATAAATCAAACTAATTTAACTAATTAATCTAATTCCATAAACAATTTAATTTATTACTAATAATAAATCAATCCAATTTAAATTAATTTATTAAAAATAATAATAAAATAAAGTAAATGTAATAACATTAATTTCAATAAATATAATTTAATTTGACTAAATTAAATTAGATATTAAATAAAATAAAAATAATCATTGATTAACAACAAAAGCTACTAATTTAATCAAATAACAAAAATATTAAATAAAAATAAAAAAAACAAAGGGGTGGGGGAGCGGCCCCACGCGCTTTCCCCGAGCAGGGTACTGTCACGGCAGTACCATTGCAACAGTGGTACTGCCGTGGCAGTACCATCTGTTGCTGGCAGTACGCCATGCGCAGGGGGTTGGGGGACGTGGTGGCCCCCGCCCCTTAGTACCAAATTATATATATATATATATATATATATATATATATATATATATATATATATATAACTTTATAAATATTTTTATCAATAACTTTGTACAAACATTTTTCCATATATTTTTTTAATAATAGTTTTTCTTTCAATAATATATATTTTTTTACCATTATTAGAATATCATTTAAGCATTTTTAATTAAAAAGGGCACTGTTTCCGAAAATGGAAATGTACAGGCTCTGTATCAAATTTTCAGAAATGGTAATTTGCCATTTACACTCACACATATGAAAATTTGTCTTTTTCCTTATTGTTTGCAAATATATTTACACTTACTAATGCATTTTTTTGTCAAGTAAACAAATAGTTTTCTTACTGTGGTAAATTTTGCTTTCGATTGTCTTTTTTGACAGAGAGGGGATTTTTAACCTAGATTGGATTTTTCCTCACTAAAATTGATTTTTCTCAACAACCCAATTAATTAATTTAGCCACACTATAGTACTAACTATATCAAGATTTATATTCCATTTTCTAGGAGTTCTAGGACAAATTTTTAGTCCAAAATCGGACAGCATAACCCTACTGTGCCAAGTTTGCATAAAAATTTAAAATAGCAATTCTATGAGGTTTCTAAACCCTAAATTGAAAGCATTACTAATAACAGATCTAATCTATAAATTGAATCAGACATAGTAATTTACAGAGAGATCTACAGATGAAATCACAGAAAAATTCTTCAAACCCCTACCTCAATTCCAATGCTAGAAACTGAATTGGATTGCTTGTAGAATGCTGAAACCCTCAGATCTGACAACAGAAAAGCTCCACTTGCAGATTTGAATCACATTGCATACAATCCCCAAATCCAGAAATCCAAACACACACACCAATGCTCAAGAACACAAAGCAAACTTCAAAAATCTCCAATAGCTCTCTCCAAAAATTCTCCAAAACTTGATTCCCTACAAAATGAATGCAAACTCCCTCTATTTGGAAATCAATTCCACCAATCAAGCAAAACCCTAGATGACTCACAAAGAGCTCCTAATCAAACTCTCCCAATTTTGTTGAGAGAAATTACTAATTATAAATTAAAAATAAATATAATTGTGCACAACTCAACTTAGTCTCCTAAAGACAAGTTGTCACCATTTTCAAACAAATCACTTTCAAACTAAATAAAGCACATGTTAATAATTTAAAATACATATTAAATAAATAAAATACTTAATGCATCATAAAGCATGCAATTAAATATTGAATTATTTAATAATACTCATAAACATAATAAAATATAATTCTCAATAAAATACTCAATTAAATCCAAATAATCAATTATTTGATTTTAATTAAATTTCATCAATATAAACTTAGGACAAAATCAATATTAATTCCCAAATATTCAAATAATTAACTTTAATTTAATTTCCTCAATTAAATCCTAGGAGCATATTTAATCATTAAATTCAACTATGCACCTAACATTGATAATCATATAAAATAATCTAAACAAACATAATTATACTATAATCAATAAATGAATAAACATATAAAATCACTCACATCACCACAAATCAACTGAAATCATACAACATGAAATCAAACGAAACCAAAACCAAGCAACACCAGAAAGGGATCCACGAACTTTGCCAATCCTAACAAATTCGGATAGGGTAGTCAATAGATACTTATCCAACAACTAGGATAAATGGGTTTGGGTTAGGGTTTTGGATCTGTGTTATCTCCCCTCTCTTACCATTTGAGATATTGTGATAGGGCACGCTCATCTTGACAATTCAGGGAAGACGATGCCAGTACCTGCGAACCTGCATACAACACCCGCATGTACAAACATATAAATATATAACAGGCAATGGCAGGGATCAGCCGATCGTGTGGATCTTGCAAACAAGTAACTACGACTCCGTCCCTCAACCACATCAAGCACGTCAAATAGAAATGTAAAACAATCACATTAACCATACACATGCCAGTATGGGGTCAGTAAAATCATATACATCAATGATTTCCTAATGTATAATCTATCATCCTAAAGTAATCAGAACATTGATAAAATCAGACTAGGGGCGAGGTACTACATCCACCCCCCTAGGATTAGGCTTACTCCTGGAAGCCTACAAACAGATGAGGATTTGCATCCCCCCCATACACGAAGCATTTACTAAAGATAAAATATGACATTTGAAAACAAGGGGCGGGGGCCACCACGTCCCCCAACCCCCTGCGCATGGTGTATCGCCAGCAACAGACGGTACTGCCACGGTAGTACCATTGTTACAGTGGTACTGTCGTAACAGTACCCTGCTCGGGGAAAGCGCATGGCGCTGAGGTCGAGGGTGTGAGGAGGGTGCGTCGGGCCCGCTCCCCCACCCCTTTGTTTTTTTATTTTATTTAATATTTTTGTTATTTGATTAAATTAGTAGCTTTTGTTGTTAATCAATGATTATTTTTATTTTATTTAATATCTAATTTAATTTAGTCAAATTAAATTATATTTATTGAAATTAATGTTATTACATTTACTTTGTTTTATTATTATTTTTAATAAATTAATTTAAATTGGATTGATTTATTATTAGTAATAAATTAAATTGTTTATGGAATTAGATTAATTAGTTAAATTAGTTTGATTTATTAAATTAATTTAATTTTATGGGTAATAGTTTTCTTTTTATTAATGTTAATTAATTTAGTTACTAAATTAGTTTAACTTAATTATAAATTATTTCCTTGAGAGATAATTTCGAGATAGTTTGAGTTTGGTTTAATTTGGAATAGAAATTTATAATATGTTATTTTCATTATCATTTGAATATTAATTAGAGAGATTGTATAGGGAAGATCGGTTCTTTATAAACTATGGGGTATGATTGGTTTTGGGGTATGATTGGTTTGATTAAACCATTGATATAAATGTGAAACCCTTTTAGATAGTTAATTTATATTTTATAATTGAGTATAAAAAAAAAGAGATATGTAGCGTAGTTTATTTGCAGTATTTAGCAAATGAGTTCTTTTGCATGTTAGTTAAATTTGAGAGTTGTGTAAGTGTTCAAGATTGGCATCATGTATTTCACAAGAGTTATGTTTATACCGAAATCAAGTGTTATTATTTTGTTATACCTATAGGAAGATTGTAGGAATTATTCTTTCTTTATGCCATCGTATTAATGTTTATGTTTGATTTATCTCAGTATATTTATGAAATTCTGAACTTAAATTCAATATGGAAATTAAAGTGTTATTGAAATTAGTTTCCAATTTTCTATAATGTGAGTGTTGTCTTCTTCGTGCTTTCTTTTGCTTAATTTGTTTTGGGGCACTAGAGGACCTAAGGGGAATACAGAGGCTGGGGTAAGAGTCAGAAGTTCATGTTATCAGTTATGTTTGGTGTGTGTGTACTCTATCTGATTATCACTCCTGTCTTGACCATTTGGGCTCATGTTGTATTGAGTTTTGCTTCATATTCTATAAAGGAGAATATGGTATTGACTGTTTATGTCTGATCTACGGGATCATGTGTATTTTTCTTTTATGAACACTTTGAGAGTGTTTTGTGATATCATGGTTATGTTAGAACTAGTATGTTCTTGTTATTTTTGTGGAACAGTCCTGAGGGACATTGTTATCTTGTTGTGATCTATGTGAGATCTGTGAGCCTAGGGTAGTTTACCTAGATATGTAGTAGGAGGTGGCTTGCAATAAGCGCCGGGGCCCACAAGTGGCTGCCAAGATCACTTATTGTTAAGTATCTTAATCAAGTGATAACATATTATAACATTGAGAGATTTTAAAATGAACCTAACAAGATAAGTTTCCTCGCCCTGGCTTAGTGCTAGTACAGACTAAGGTGGGAATGGAGAAGATGCTTGCCACCTTGAGAGGTGTGTGTCTAGCATAGTTAATGGCTTCGTCTGTACGAGAAGTCATTGATCCGTGTATGGTCATTTGAGTGTTGGGACCCAGAGTGATTACCAGGATGAGACTCAAGGGTTAGACGTACATGATGACACCTGCCTATGCATAGTCTAGTTATTCTACATGTGTCGGTTGCCTCTAGAATAGTGAGTCTTTCATATCATTATACTTTCTCACCTTGAGTTAGAGAGCTTTCAGGATCCTTTCCTTAGCTTGATCTGTTTGATGTTTGTTATCCGAGTGGGATCTGTTGTTATCTCCTCAGCACGGTGGGAGTGGACCTTTTTGGGTGGTAGTGGTTCTTTTACCATTTGAGATTTCGACGTTCGTGTACCAGTGCTGGATGATCCCTGTTGCAGTTGTTCTTCTTCTTGATCTTATTCCTTGTGATCTTGTATCTTTGTATTGGTTCTTCAGAGATGTCTTGTGTTCTTCTTTTCGGTTATTGTATTACATACCCTGTGACATGTGCAGTGGATGTAGATTTATGGATACCTTATGGTACCAGATGTATTTATGTTACCTTCTAGGTGATGTTGTTTCTTATCTTTTATTTGTTTATATGAGTTTCATTATTGTACCCTTATCTATGTTATTAATTAATGTTAAGTAATCATCGTCAAGGAACCCTTGAGAGTTGTAACCTGTGTTGGTTGTTTATGTTATGCGAGCTAGTGGTAATTGCTTCCACATTGATGCTTATCATGTTTGTTAACTTTTAAAAAAAAAATTTATTCTGCAAACTTAGATGCATGTTTAGGTTAAGTTCTTTTGGGTTCCCTGGCAGGGCATTATAGATAACCCCCAATAGCTCCCGCAAGTACCACTAGAAAAGGCTCATACAACGCAACCATATCCTCTTAATTGATCTCTAATCCCTTGATCTCACTGTCCCCAAATACTTCTCGACACTCTACTAAACCACCATGCTGATCATAGTGAACTATCTTTCTAGTAATGGATATTTTCAGGATGCGATACACATCCTCAAGGGTCATTTTCATCTCTCATGTAGCCAAATATGCCATCACTTAGATAGTACTGCGGTGAGAATCCCTAGATTCACCCTGATCTCGGGCATATATATCACATGTTGTAGGCCAGTATAGCTAGTGATGATCCTATCAGTCTTTGACAAGGTCAGTTTAAGACTCCGTGTCACAGAATATCTCTCTCGAGACATCATAACATTAGACATGTCCTATCACAACAAACAAAATGATGACTATAAAAAACTACTAAATTAATCCTAACTATGATCTCTCTTTCTATCCTACATATCATGTGGTTCCTCTCAATCACATAACCTATCATATAATTCCATTAATTATCTTAATCTAGTTGGTCAACTAGCAAGCTTGCAACGACGTTGACCCACTAAATTAGTCATTTTATCAATCCTATGACAAAGACAATCACTTATTTTATCCTATTGATATCTCTATTATCAAATCAACCAATTTACCTTATCCATAATGCCTTTTGTCATATATGCGCAAGACATACAAGTATATGTGCAACATCTATAAATGTTTCATAAAACAAAAATGTTTGCGCAACATCATTGTATACATTTTCCAAAATAACTTTTGCACCACTTTGGTTCCTAATTACACAACAAGAAACTATATTTGTGTAGAAATAACGAAAGCGCAACATGTCAAAATGCTTGCCCATGTATTCAAAATTCTAATAGACCTATGCAAATAACCTAAACTATTGCGCAAACATGTAGCACAACGGTGCATACATACTGCACAGCTGCATATATATTCACCGCCCTAAAACACCTAATTTTATTTCCAAAATCAATAAAAAACTACCAAAAAATGCTAAAATTTAACAAAAACGAGGGTGATTCATTGACTTACTTGCTCACCATATTTGGCAGGTCTCTGATAGCGGCTAACATGATCGAGTTGGTGGCGATATAGAAGGAAATGCATCTTCTCTAGCTTTTAGATTTCTTTAGCTCTCATGAATAACCCAATGCCAAGTGTGCAAATGACCTCCATTTGACCCATTCCTCCATATACATAGCCTATGCTGCCCTAATTGACCGTAAGCGTTGACCGTGTCATCCATGACCCTCTCATGCACCGTTTTTCTTTCTGTTACCATCGTTCTTCATCGTGAGATTGATCGACACGAAAAAAATCCGAATAATATGTCGATCAATCTTTCAAGGGGGCATGCTAGTGTCTTATCTACTAGAGCAAGGGCAAGGTGCTAAGAGACATAATTGTTCTTTGAAACAACGCGACAAGCACGTTATTTCAAAGAGGGGCATAATGTATACACTAATAAATGACTTGATTAATTAAATATTTATTATTTAATTCATAATCCTTTCTACTATTGCTAAATAAATTATTTAATTTATTTAGTAAATTCACTTACTTTTACTCCTCTAATCTTATGTCTTCTAATTACTCTTATTAAGTGATTTTCTAAAATTACTTAATTATACTCTCATCATATGACTAGATCATCTTAGTCCACCTCACATGACACCTCATCCTAGGCTATGATAAATAATTAATTTTATTTATTAATTAGCCTATTCTCTTTTAACCACAAGTCCTATTCTTAAGGGAATATAAAGGGTATGTGGCCTTCTAAGACTTGGTCTTATGACCACATGTCCTCATAGGACTTGGTCTTTGCCACCATGCCTGCATATTAGTGGTTTGTCTAGCCACCTCATATGGTCAAAGACGAGTCATAGGGACTACAAAGAGTCCTATTGAGGAAAAGGTCTTTCCTTTTTCCTCTCAAGGGTCATGGAAAGACACTTGACATGTGTCTCTCCTTCCCTCATCACCCTCCTTGCCATTGTAGGAGGAACACTCCCCCTATTCTCACTCTCATATTCCAACTAATTTATCATTCCTCTCAACCTCTCCAGCTAAGTTAATCTCCACCCTTTCTTTGTCCACTTTTCAATCTCAACCATTTGATTTTTCCACATACGCTTGAGGGTTGAAAAACTCCATAAAAGGAGCACATTTCCACCTTTTTGAGAACAATTAGCAATCTTGGAGAATTAGTAATCTTGAACATTTTAGAGCATATAGCAATTTTATAAGCATTGTGAGCATTTGAGATCATAGCATAGTCATATCATCTTAGTTGTTCATCCATTTTGCATCATAGCTTTTAGAGCATTTAGGAGTTCATCCTCAATTGCATTTGCATAAACCACTACATTCCACACTTTGAAGGCATCTTGGTGAAGTTGGTTAAAATCTGAGAGTTCAAATCAATAATTCAAAGCTAGGAGAACAATGAAATCAAGCTACAAAGAGTGAGTGTAAGGTAACGATTGCATTTTTATTTATACTTGTTTTTTCATATTTCATCGTGTTTGCATATTTAGTTAGGATTTTTTTAACTAATTAGTGGATTGGTGATTAAATTATTTAGATATACATAAAGCCTATGTAATGTATGTATTTGAGTGGCCAACATTCAATTGTTAGATTCATATCCCTTAATGCATAAACAAGGTGATTATGGTATCGATTAGTCTAGTGCATTTTCCCTAACTAATGTTGATTGGTGCCATAACAATTCAATATTCTTAATTCAACCCTTTTCATAATTGCACATCAATAATTATGATGATTTCTATTGTCTTATCATGATCTCATTGCTCAAGATAATATAGTATATTATTATTATTTATTTTTTAATATTTTAATTTTATTCTTTATTATTTATTATTAAATCCTATTTCAAAAAGGGGAGATTATACAAACACTTTGAAAATTAGAAAGATGGCAAGTATAATTACATTTATACAACAATCAATTGTAGACAATAAAGAAACATTGAGATGATAACTTTTAATCCTTCTAAAACAATTACAACAATATACTTCTCAAGAGAGGTTGACTTGAGGAAAAGTCAATATTTTAGAGGGGGGTGATGTTGGTCAGAAAACAATATACAAACTTTCTTCCAGAGACACCTAAGATCCAACCAAAAAGAGTTTCAAAATAAGAGTCTTAGAAGATAAAATGTACTCTATAATGTCCTTAATTTTGTGCCTTCCGTAGTGCTAGTGCTTCTAATAGGATTGTCCTATTATCCGGTTCCCATAGGCCAACAAATTGTATAGGGGACCCATACAAAGACTTATGGAGTCATAAAAGGACTTTGTGAGCCAGTTTGAGATAGTCTCCTTAATTTTAGGAGCAATCCCTAATTTGTAGGGATTAACCAAGAGTTGACCGAGATGCATCAGGAGACCTCTAGGATCGACCAAGAAACTTTTGATGCAGTTCCTATTTTTTAGAAGGGTTTCCTAAATTTCAAGAGGAGACTGATAGTTAGCTCACAGTGGTCAAACAATATCAGTGGACATGTATCATCAAATAAAATTCAGATTGGGGTCCAATTGAGTGAGCTATGAATAATTTGGAAATAATTGAACTATTTCCTAAGTTGGACTTCAATTAAATAATAATAAAGTGATTTATAATACATTAGTACAACCTGAGTTGGCCTAGTGGTGGAGAACTTGTACTCTTGAAAGAGAGGTCGTATCTAAAGGAAATATCAGAACAGTTCTGAAATCTTATTCGTTTGGGACATAGTTGGTAGTTTTTCATACTGTAGGTGTAAGGACTGTGACTTCGACACAAAATCCACATCAGCGAATTGCATAAAAGACAATAGAGTTAGTCAACAAGTCAAAGGTTGAATGCACAAGTCGACTAAATACAAAGAGATTCTCGATAATATATGAATAAAAGAAGTACAAGTATGACCAAAACTGTTGAAATGATAAAGCATACCTATGTCCAAAGATAAGTGGAATGTCAAACATAGTATGAGTCACAATAAGAGATGTCACATCAAGTAGGTGCAAGTACAAACTATCAAGTTAGGATAACAATCCAAGAGATTTTTGACCAACTGTCGAATCACATCAGTAAAAGATAAACATTAAATCAAAATATGTACTTCCATATTTATAACAAAAGTAAACAGCAAAATTACCAAATACCATCATGTCAAATACAAAGAAGTGTATAACATTGAAAAGGAAAGTCCTTTCTGAAAGAAACTTCAGAAACCTGTTCACAAAAGTCAGCAAGGGTGAGAATATTGTGGGAGTGTGTTTCCACCCTACCACGAAGCATTAACGCTTCCTCGGAATCCTTCCTGACATGAAGGATACCCATCCCAGCTAGAAGAAGTCTAACAAAGTAAAACTAAGGAGTAATAGAATATGTGCTACTTGATACATCCACATTCAATTTCTAATATAACATTTCATGGACTTCCAAAAGCAACTTTGTAAACCTACTTCCATTTCATACATATGGAGAAATATTGTGCAAAGATTCTCATTTAATGCATAGTACATCATGTTTTAGGGGTGCTTTCAACATATATAAAGGAACATAACAAGGTCTTTCTCCTAACTATCAAAAACATGTCAAGCTCTTACATTTCTGCCAATATCTCTTTTAGTTCAAATGATATTTATAACTTGAATTCATCATAGTACATAGAGAAAACCCAAAAATACATATATAACAATTTTATTTTATAATGAAGCATAAACTATAACAATGATTAACATGTACTTCGTAATTAGGTCTAATGTATTTACATGTCTAAGTTTTCCTTCATAAATCTACTCATTAAGATTTGTCTTTAACTTTTATTATTTTCTGTAGTAGTATACTAAGAAAATAACCATACTCTAAATCATTATCGTCAAGACATGGATAAACCAAATGCATCAGTCAAGTATATTAAATTAGAAGCATCAATCCTTTCTTAATCATCATGTTGAGATCCTAATTTTTTCTCACTCACATACATATAGATATACCAAGAGATTATTTTAAATGAAGAAACTCGCAATAATGGCATATGAAGTAACAAGATTTCACGATACTTTAATCATACCAAGTTTCCACATAAGTACACAGGTACGCATTTTCTATTTTCAATATAACTTCATCTTAGACTTTCTAAGATATACTTAAATTAAAAAGACTCCATTCATCAAAGTGGTTAGCATAGACTACAAGAAGTTCTCATACCTCCTGTTGTAGTTTTGAATGAAATAAAAAAGTAACATTGCCAGAGCTATAAGAAGTACACTTGTATTTTGTCAAAATTTTAAATAAGTAAGACAACAAGCATGATTTTTAAGTTTTTAACCATAAGTTCAATACAGAGGTAGTCAAAAGAGTTTTGTTTGTGTTTACTATTTTACCAGTGTTTGGGTTCTAAGATAAAAGTTAAATTTAATTCCATCAAAGGTTTATTCCAATTCCCTTCCAGCTATAAAGAAATAAAATAGGTTTATACACTCAATAAACTACAGGATAATCACAGGTTTCGGTCACAATTCTTGCTATTTAACAAACAACATACTTATTTTCAAAAATTTCCAAATAAAATTCGAAAGGTCAATCTTAGACTAAAAGAAAAAGTGCTTTTATCTACAGAAAACCTAGGTGTATACTTTCTAATTATTAATCAAATACAGAAGTTTATTCCAATTTCTTCACATATTCCTTAGTTTAAAACCGGTCCAAAAGAAACGATTTGCTGCAACAAAATTAGCAAAGCTGAAAATCATTTCAAAAGGGTATTTTTCTTCCATAACATAACGACATAACCAACCTTATTCATAACTTTTTCCATAATTAAAATTAATCACATTTAAGAAAAATACCTGATATAAGAACTTCGTGAGCTACAAAATATACCTTGTTGCTTGTACTTAGCCCTTTGTTTCTAAGAGTCTTTCTTTTCTCTGTTCCCTGATTCTTGCCTCTTTTTCTCCTAGTGTTGCGTCTCTTCTCTCAATAACAACAACTTTATTTTCTGCTCTTATGCATATTCCTCTTGCATCGCCTTTTTGCCTGCGTATCTTTCTATAGTGTATGAATGAATGAATGAAGAGGTTTTAATGACATCCACGAGACCAGTGGTCCTTCCTTTTCTCCAACTATTGTGTCCTCTTCATATTGATTCTCTGTTCTTTGTGCATAACCAGTAAAAAAACAAACTTCCCTTTCTCTCTTTCGTCCCCCTTTGGTTAAAAATGCCTCCTCTAATTCACCTCCTTCAACTGTGTTGCCCAACTTTTCTCCTCCTTGCGTGATCTCCTACTTCAACTGCCGCGCCCTTTAACTCCCAATTCTCTCCCTCTTGAACTCTTGTGTACACCGATTTATTCCTCAATATCGACATTCCTGATGCTGATTGTAATGCCCATTTTCACGAGGGAAATCAGTCAACAAATTTTGTTAACCTCCACATGCTTAAAAGAGCCTCATGTCATGTATATGGACTATGACTAGTCCAAGGAATGCAAAGTCATTCCTCTTTGCTTGGTCAACTTGGAGAAACACCAGTGGGAGTTGACTGCGAGATCACTAAGGGTCTTTATTACATGCTTTTTTTATAAGTAGAAGATATTTTCTATAGCAAGTCAAATTGTGATATTGTTATCAGAATTCAATTGTAGTTTTTTGAGTCAAACTCATTGACCCATGTTTCATGAGGAGTGGTTCACATGAACCCATCTCTCATGAGAATGAATGGAACACTTAGCACTCATTGAATGCTTTTTTTTTTCAATTCCTTTCTTTAACAATGGAGAAGCCGCCATCTGTGAACATGGATTTTCAACTCTCCATTGCACTGAGCGACAACTCCCAGTCTTCTTCTCTATCACAACTAAATCCATGATTTAAGGAAAACTATCTCAACCGTAAAATTACGGGTTGTGACAGTAGGGGGCTAAACAGCTAAATGCCAAGAAAAATTTCCTTGCCTCTAGCCGTACAAACCTTATAAATATTTCCACATCTTCTTCATTGGACGACGACAACTTGTAGCAGCAATTGGCATATAAAAATGACACTGGATAATTTTCAGACATAATGTATCTAAGATAGATAAAAAGTCTATTTTTTTTTAAAGATTTGCAAATATACTTTTTTTTTTCCAATTTTTTTGTGGTTTTAGACTACAAAATGTGTAGATCATGAAGAATAGATAATAAATTTTTTGTAAAAATCTATTATATTTTCCATTTTTTAAAAATTTAATCAACTGTACATTCTGCATCATCTTAGTTTGATTGGCAAAAGATAAATCATAAATCAGATCAGTATAATCAACTTGGCACCTTCCTAAGATTTCCATATCCATACAACAGTACCTAGTACAGTTATGTGTTTGAGTTTCTTTTTTAAATATATAAATAAACCAGATTGCTCAGTTTGGCGTTTAGTTCTTGTTGTTAGGTAGTTATTTTCAATAATTTGTTCTTCTGTCCAGTTTTGGCATTCTATCCTTTCAAAAACACCAAATCAGAATTAGCAAACAAAGTCAAAAATTGCTAGGGCAGATCCGGGGATGTCTATTACATACTCTAGGGATATTATCTAAGGGCCATGTCTCCTATTGTAGCTATAAATAGATACTAAGATGTATTCACCATAGAGAGGGGATAATATGATGAAATATGATGTATAAAGAAATATAAGGAATTTAATGAGCATCCATTGACATATGAATATTATTAGTTACAAATTCTAGTATATTGTTTATGTATGATGTTTTATAAATAGTATATAGGGTCGAGAATATCTTCCTTTGTTTCTTTCACGAACCTCAGATTTCTTGCTAACAAGGCCTATACCACAAGCATTCATACGGTTACATGTACTGCTTTGTACAACATTGTGTATGGTGTTAATGTTATTATGCCTTTAGTGTTGGACATTCAATCTTTGTGAGTTTCTGTTGAGGGGTTAATTGATTGACGATTCTTACCAATATGGGTGAGTCCATTCATTTGAGTTACTTGAAGATAATCAATTAGATGTTCTCAACAAAAATATCAAAAATATTTTTTGACGAGTCCATTCAAACTTATCAAAAATATGTTTCTCAACAAAATAATAAAAATTTTCTCTCTCTCGAGGCTTCAAGATAGGTAATCCAGTTCTCTATAAGAAGTGGAGAAATATCAATGCACCTCTAGGAAAAAAAGAGAGGGAAACTTAGTCCTAACTTGTTAGGTCTTTACATAATCATCATTGTTTATGGTTCTGGTGACCAATCTTTAGTGGATGGTAAGCCCTTGAAAGAGCTTGTAAACACAATGTATCTTAATCGTTATTATGCATATAATGCTTCACATGTGACATGTGCCTAACACTCATTCCTTGTTAGGATTGATGTTGCTTACATGATATGCCATTCCTTTATTAACACATACTCTTTGTGTTATGATGTGTGTGTTTGTCAATCTATATCAAGAATACAATTTGCAAATTGTTAATTGTATAAAGTAGTTTCCCCAATTCTGTTAAAGTTGACCATTGTTTATTTGTTTTATTTATTGAAAGCCTTCATTTTCTAATAATATTATTTGTTTTATTTATTGAAAGCCTTCATTTTCTAATAATATAACTCAATGTAGATTAACAATTTCAATTTATTTTTTAATCTATATTATGTTCTTTTCAATCTTTAGCATTGATTGTCGTGATCATTGTAATATGTTTTATGTTATCAAAGTATGTTATTTCATTTTATTAACATAGTTGTTATTGCATTTTACATCACTGCACATGTATTATTTTTTTAGATCTATATTGCGTTCAATTAAAAATTATCCAAATGAGTTCAATTAGATCATAATAGCATCTAATCTAACATATATCAATCACATAATAAATATATATTCATAAAGCATCAACGTAACATGTGCATATATCATATGAACACTACCTCATATATATCTCAAAATATACAATATCTACATACAATGAAAATGTACATGTCTTGTCACCATTGTAAGAAAATGTGGTGTGTGCATCAAAATGGAATATGAACATTTGTATCAGGTCACATATGTGCTCAAGCCCTTTGATGTTGGTGGATTACCCTAATGTGGTGATTATCTGATAGATGTGTGTGACTATGACTTTGTCATCAACATACTCCTTGACCATAGTCCTCTCAACTCCCATCTTTGCTATCTGATATACTCCTAGAGTGTCACCTCTCTCTCATGTTGTCATCAACTCATCCATAAGTTGTTCAAATGAAGGATACTACAGATCATTAGGGAAGCTACTTTGTGTTTTGTCTAGCTATGGTGTGAGATCATTAACTCGTATTCACAGAGCATCATGTGTCATCTTGACACTCTTTTCTCCCATCACCACATGGCCTCACTCCATTGCCAGACTTACGTACCAAGATCCCCTCTGGTAGAATCATCTAGGAATATCAAGGCTAGGCTAGCAACTTGCCACCACCTAATAAATATTGATGCGATGTCAATATTGTCCATGTTTACGGCTAGGTCCTAGTAATCTCCCTCACTATTCAAATCTCTTAGTGTGACATGTGTGTTGGTAGGTCAAAGATGATGACTTGCTCTAATTGCACTACTATGTGACCTCAAATATGTTATGCTATGAGGATATGTGACATTAATCTTGTGTTTTTAATTCATTCTAATATGTTTCCACATTCCTTAGAAATTTTTCAAGAGGACATGCGAGTCAATATATATATATATATATATATATATATATATATATATATATATATATATATATATATATATATATATATATATATGACATACTTTAATTATTTCTGAAGAGGTGGACACATGTTAGTTGTGGTTACAAGGTACATTGAAGGAATGTTCTTCTAAGGCATCTACTTTGAGAAGTGTGAGCATCTTGTATAGCATGTTAATACATATTGGCTATTGTCATTTGCATGTCTTCCTTAGTAGGGTGCCCAAGTTTAGATGTTATTGTATGTTTTACTTGTTGAGTAGTTAGAGCCCTCAAGGAGTTATGGAGCACTCATGTTGAACCAAATTTTATTTGCTATGGGTTAGGCACCTATGTGAAGGCCATGTGATTACTTATTATTTATTACTATGTGTATAGGCTATCTATTAAGGGGGGTACATATGGTTTTGGAGGTGTACTTGCCTCTTGTTTTGGGTAATTATAATGGTTCTCACACCAAATCTTGTATAAATTGGTGCCTTGGATTAGTAGAATGTAATAGTTATTTTTTATTCTTTTCTTTTTTTTTTCCTCTCTTTTTTTTTTTCAAGTTGGAGGAATAATGAAGTGCTATTAGTTTAAGGATGTAGGAGTTATGGAAATGAATGCTTCATAATCTTGTTATTTGAAGATAATACATGCTTGACCTCTCTTTTTAGTGAAGTTTTCCCTTGCAAGGGTTTCTCCATGTAAATCCCATGTTGTGAGATGTTCTTCTTGTGTTGTTGATTTGTGTTTCCTTATTATTGCTATCTTGTGGTGAAATAATGTTCATTTCCATGATGTTTTATGTTCATCTAAGATAGGGTTATTAAGAATGTTAAAGTGTGTTTTTGGCATGACATAATATTAATATCTCCATGGTTTTTGTATTAAGGTAACTTATTTTTTAAGTTTGCATACAATTACAATTTTTCATTAGGTAAAGTATAAGCCTTGAATCTCATCAATATGTTTATTGGATTAGAGATTTGATTAAATTTTAATCGATTTTCCAATATGTACTACCAAGAGCCTTTTGAATTAGTCTTAATTGACACATGAATCATCTATAGTAAAATGATGCTACGATGTGATCATGTCTATCCATGCATAGTTAATATTGCTACATGTGATAGACACACTCACATATTTGAATAGGTAACATCAGATATCAATATTGTGTAGTTGATTGATGGTTTATTTCCAAAATAATAGATCCCCAAATCTAAAATCTTGAATGAGGGGATACATGCATGAGCCCTTAATGCATCGAATGAGACATGCCTAGATAACCAATTGGTCTTATGTAGGTGATGCGCTCAAAATCCAAACTTGTATGACCAATGTGCAAATCATGAGGCTCATGGTCTCGTGGTTGACATATTGATTGAGATCATAGTATAAGTAAGCAAGCATGCTTCATTCTCATGCAAAACATAGTCTCGTATTGCTCTCTATCTCTAATAGTATGAATAAGGGCCTCATGAAGAAGTACATGCCTCATCCATCTACCACCATTAGTACAAATGTGACTCATAATTTTCTGAACAAATGGGATGACAACGTGACCTTGCTCAAGCCATCTTATACAAATGTGGACGGTGGTGTTTTTCATGATGAATCGATCTACAAAATACTATTGCACATCCTGAATTGCAGTGAGTCCATTGTCATAATATGAATTACTCATTAATCTCATAATTTGTATTTCTCATTAATGACATATCATAATCTGAATTACTCATTAATGACACATATCATAATTCCCTGCTCAACCAAACAAAGCTTCTCTCTCTTGGAGGAGACCCAAGATTGTCGGCAATGCTCTCCTATATTTAAGTCAATTATTAATATTTTATGTTAGATATATAGTTACACCCAAGGCATTAGTATCTAAAATAATGATCTATTGGTTGAAATTGATGGTTAAAAGTTTATTATATCCTTCCAAGACTATTGAACAGATATGGACCGTCTGATTTTGAGCGATTAAATACCATCACCGGCCCATGAAACGAATAACTTACAATTTCTCTCCATGTGCACACATTTTCCCTTGACATAACTCTACATTTTAACCTTGTGCTACATTTCTCATTTGTTGTGAAGGTCCTTAAGGGCCCGTTGGGGTCCGTTGGGGGCTAGAATTAGACTGGAATTGGCATTATCTAATTTTGGATAATGTCAATTTCATGTTTGTGTCCATTCAAAAAATTGGAATTGGAATTTCGAAATTCTAATTTTACTTCAAAATGGGCATTTGCATCTTCCACTCAAATAGGTTTATAAAACCAAATTTAATATTTCGTGAGATTTGTGACTACAAGGATGTATATTATATTGCTATAAGGATGTATATATATACACGTGTGTATATACATACATGTGTGTATATACATATGTGTATATATACATAAATATGTATATATGTATATACACACACGTGTGTATTTGGATATACATGTGTGTATATATACACATGTATGTGTATATATATCACATATACACATGTGTGTATGTGTATATATACACATGTGTGCACATATACACACATGTATGTGTGTGTATATATAGACATATACACACCATATTCAAAGAAATTAAAATTCCTTATGCATCTTCTCAGTCATCTTCCGGGTGAACCAAACGGGTCAGCGCATATTCTGGAAATCATTTTGAGGATTTGTATCTTCCATAATTGCAACATCTTCTAGAATTGACTATATCCAACGTATGGTATTCCAGCACCCAAAGGGTAAGAGATTGGTTTTGGTCCACTTTTTTTCATTTTCAAAAAACTTGGCTCATGGCAAGAAAATTATAGAAGAGTGGAGTTAATACATGTGCCTATTGTCCGGTCTAATGTACATGTTATAGTAGGTGGACAAACTATATCTTATAGTGGTGTACTAAAATGTCCCTTCAATGCATATTCCCAAAAAGATACCTTTAAATTTCAAAAAGCAACATGCCTGGTGCCAAATCAACACACAACTAAACATGACTTTGTGCACATCTATTGGTCTTATCACTTTTTGGGACCATTTTGGACACCTTCACAAAAAAACATGTTGATTAAAATTGAGAGTAATTTGAAATTTCCACAAGATTTTAAGAAATGCAAAGTTAGGGTGAGTATGTACTAGCTTCTCTTCTCTACTATATGTAATATAAACTACTTAATTTTCTTTATACATTTTATATTTAATATAATATAAGATTATATAATAGTAATATAATTTTAATTTTAATAATATAATAATAGAAATACATAATTATAATATTATAATAATAATTATAATACTTATTATATTATAATATTATTATTAATATTAATATTCTATTATAATTATTTTATTTTATAAATATTGTATTATTATTTTTAATTATAATAGTATAATATTGATAAAATTATATAAATGTTTTTATTTAAATATTATTATAATTATATTCTTAATTGTAATAATACTCATATAGTAATATAAATTAACATAATAATAATAAATACAATATTTATAATACAAATTTATTATAATATCATCATAAATTTAATACGTTTAATGTTTGATTTTATTTTTTTATCATTATTATTTATAAAATTTGAAACCTTTAATTTATTATTGATTTAAAATAATTTATTTTTTAATTATTTAATAATTTAGTAAGTTTATTATTTTTAATCATTTTTATTAATATTTAAATTTTGACATAATTTGATTTTGCATTTATTTTATTTATTTATTTATTATAAATTTAGATTTAATTTGAATTATTTATGTATTAATTTAATAAAATTATTATTTTACTCATTTATAAATATATGTAAGATTTAATTTTTTATTTAATTTATTATATTCTAACTTTAAATTTAAATATAAGTTTAAATTATATTTTAATTATTTTAGTCTTTTAATAGAATTTTAAAAAATAATTAGAATTAATTCTCTCTCTCTCTCTCTCTCTCTCTCTCTCTCTCTCTCTCTCTCTCTCTCTCTCTCTCTCTCTCTCTCTCTCTCCATTTATATTTCTCACGGAATGAACTTCCCTGCATGTAGTCTGAGCATTACAATTTTTGGTGCTTTCATTTCTTTTTCTATCATTTCACTATTCTTAGCGAAGTGATATTCTTGTTTCCTTCTCTTATAAATAGAAGTAATCTAACTTGAGGGATCAATGTCATATAATTTCATAGAGTCATGAAAAAAAATACATGTCTAATATTGCATCCCTTCTAGAATAGGTTAAGTCGTTGATCTTAATAGTCAAGCAATTTGGTCATGTTTGAATTCATGTAAGCTAGTGTGTAATTGATTTGAAGGCATCTTCAAAATACATGCATTGATAAGTACATAAATAAACCATATCATATTGACTCGCGATCTAAAGGATCTTGATAAGTAGGAGATATTTTTCACAAATCAAATTGTGATATTACTATCAGGATTCAAGTGTGTAGTTTTTGAGTCAAACTTGTTGACCCATGTTTCATGAGTAGTCCATTCTCATGAGAATGAACTACTCATGAAACATAAGTCAATTAGTTTGACTCAAAAACTACACAATTGAATCCTGATAACAATATTACAATTTGACTTGTTGTGGAAAATATCTCCTAGTTATCAATTGATGAGCTTAAGGGGTTTTCCAATGAATAGTTCATAAGTTACATCACTTGCTGAAGATTTTGCAAATGGGGCTGCAAGCAAAGTGGGCTTAACCTTGGAGGAAACTCTGTGGCTAAGTGCACTTGAGCTGGAGTAGTACTATGATGGGTGACCTCCTAGGAAGTCTCTGTGCTTCACCTATGTGAGCATCACCTAGATGCAACGAGTTCTAAGTGTTCCATTCATTCTCATGAGAGATGGGTTCTTGTGAACTACAACTCATGAAACATGGGTCAATGAGTTTGACTCAAAAACTACACAGTTGAATCCCAATAGCAATATCATAAATTGACTTGTTGTGGAAAATATCTCCTACTTATCAATTGATGAGCTTAAGGGGCTTTCTAATGAATGGTTCATAAGGTACAAACCTTGTTGAAGGTTTTGTAAATGGGGTTGCAAGCAAAGTGGGCTTAATTTTGGAGGAAACTTTGTGGTTAAGTGCACTTGAGCTAGAGTACAGTATTGAGATGGGTGACCTTCTAAAAATTCATGCTGCTTCACCTCTATGAGCATCACCTAGATGTTATGAGTAACATCATTCTCATGTGAGATGGGTTCTTATGAACCAGTTTTCGTGAAACATGGTTCAATGAGTTTGAATAAAAAACTATATAGTTGAATCTTGATAGCAATATCACAAAAGGACCTTGTTGTATGCATTATTATAATTTGCATACACAATTGATGTGTTGGAGTGTGGATGAGCTTGTTTGTTCACTCTTGTAATACATCCAAGTTGATCTCGATCTTCAATAGAGCCTAAACACATTGCTCATGGTAGGAAACCTGTGAGAGACATTTTCTCTTCTAAAATATATGTTGCTCCTCCTTCAAATAATATCTACAATGTTTTGTTAGATAGATATTAAAAGACCAAAGGCCAACCAATAGGAGGGTTCTCAGTTTAAAGGATATAAATATTGTCTTATTGATTGAAAATTGAAAGTTGTTCAAGTATTTGTACACAAAAAACATTAGTATATATCAACACAAGAGGATTAAAAATAATATCTCCTCTCTCAAGATCTCTCTCCCATTTATCTCTACTTCTCTTTATTTGTATATCTCTTTTTTTATTTGTTTGTCACTCTTTACGTTTCTCTCTATGTCCCTCTCTTCCTCTCTATACCTCCTTATATCTCCATCTTTCTATAATTCTATCTCACCATCTATGTCTCTCTTTATCTCCCCCTCTCCCTTTTCCTTTATATCTATTTTGACTTTGCATTTAATTTATTATATTCTAACTTTAAATTTAAAATTTATTTGTCAAAAGGCATTTAGCCCTGTATGCATATTAATAGATAATAAGGAGTTTGCAAAGTACAAAATCTTGAAGTATTGGCTCTTTCTAGCCAGAAATGAAACATGATAATTTGTAGATAAAATGTAACTACCCTGGTTTGTCTAGACTCTAATCTGAAAACCTTGTACATGCAAAAACAACCCCCTTTGCACTAACTAATCCCTGTACAAAATGACATGTATAGACTGAAACGATGACTACTCATAAATCATTTGGAGCAATGGAAGTGACTGCAACTAATCAAAATCATTACAGAAACACCTCTTTGATTTCACCCTCTTCTTTTGAATAATTTTGTGGATGCATGGCCCTGAATTCGAAACCGTATGGAAAATGATGAAATAGCTAGAATGAAATGCAGACAAGTCTGGGGAAAGAATAAAATGGTCCTTTGCACACTTAACGGTGATGATAGTAATCAAAGTGTCATTTAGTCCTTGGCTACTGTAAAGCAATGCAGAGCCTCATACATTTCAATTCATCCAAGGAATAACATGTACCTCGGAATACCTACATTCATTCATACAAACGATATAACATAAAACACCTTTCCTTTGCTAGCTTAAATTGATTCTATCCAGCTTTGGAGATAATCTTTCACATGTGCCACAAGAGAGGTGAGTATAATGCAAACATGGAAAATTAATACATTGTGATCCAAGGATGATCTCATCATGATTATATTGTTTTGAGTACATGAGTCTAATTCCATCACGAATACAATTGGTAATGCCAAACATCAACTCATTAAATAATGTTATCATCTTTGCCTTAGTTTGAATGACATCATGGTAGCTTGGTAGAGTTCTAGTTTTAGTTATTTCTGGGTACAATTTCACTTATTATTACTTCTTCTAAATTTGGAAATTCTTCATTTATGTTATTATATTAAAGGTATGACTACTTCTTCTTTTTAGCACTCCATGTTTGTCGGACAATCTGCTACCATGTTTTCTTATTGATATGTGTGTGAAATTTTGTAGAATTCAAATTAATCTAGTAGATCCCAAATATTCTGTAATACATATCTCAATTGTCAATTGTGACAAAATCTTGCTTTTTATGCATTTATATTATTAATGAGTCACCTTCTATGTGAATGCTGGATATCCCTAAACTCACAACAAGTTTTGAACCATGACATAGTGCCAATGATTCTACTAAATTATTCATGCCTGAAGAAAGTGAAATTGGTTTAGTTGCTTTAAAAAACCCACACGATTCTCAAATACAAACCCTTGCCCTAGAGATCCTACAAACCCCTACACCATAGATCCCTAGATTCCTTCTTGAAGCACCATCAAAATTCAATTTATAGAACCTTGGAACTAGAGGTTGCCATTTAATACTACCTCTATCAATTTTGTTCTTAGGAGGTTGCTTCAGAGAACCTTTGAATGTTAAACTTATATTTTTCGAACTCTTTAGAGTATTTTCATCCCATGCTGTGTAGAGTGAGCTATAATTTTTTTGGTTTTGGAAAAATGCATTAGATGCCTTTGAAACTGATTTTTTCAATAACTCCTTGAACAACTTGAATAAAAGTGGATGCTTTCCTAAAAATGTGTTTATTTCGCTCCCACCAGATAGACCATAATACTATGGATGGTATTAGATGCCATATACATGCAAAGAAAGAGGAATTGTATAATACTGACCAAGTTTGAAAAATATCCCAAACTATCTTAGACAAAGGAGCAAAATAACCTATTTCGTGTAACATAAAATTCCAACATTGCAAGGCATATTAATTTATTTTAATTATTTTTGTCTTTTTATGAAATTTCAAAATATAATTAAGATTATTAGAATTAATTTAATAGTTCTCTCACCCCCCCTCTCTCCCAAGTCATTTTTTATCATTAATATTTCTCACAAAACGAGCTTCCTTGCATGTAGCCAAGCATTTTAAATTTTGACACTTTCATTTTTTTTTCTATTGTTTCACATTTTTTTTAGCAACACGATTTTATTTTTTCCTTCTCTTATAAAACTACTGTAAAGCAATGCAGAGCCTCACACATTTCAATTCATCCAAGGAATAACATGTACCTCCAAATACTTGCATTCATTCATACAAAAGATATAAAATAAAACACCTTTCCTTTGCTAGCTTAAATTGATTCTATCCAACTTTGGAGATAATCTTTCACATGTGCCACAAGAGAGGTGAGTATAATGCAAACATGGAAAATTAATACATTGTGATCCAAGGATGATCTCATCATGATTATATTGTTTTGAGTACATGAGTCTATTTCCATCATGAATACAATTGGCAATGCCAAACAACAACTCATTAAAAAATGCAATCATCTTTGCCTTAGTTTGAATGACATCATGATAGCTTGGTGGAGTTCTAGTTTTAGTTATTTCTAGGTACAATTTCACTTATTGTTACTTCTTCTAAATTTGGAAATTCCTCATTTATGTTATTATTCTATGGCATGACCACTTCCTCTTTTTAGCACCCCATGTTTGTCAAACAATTTGCTATCATGTTCCCTTCTTGATACATGTGTGAAATTTTGTAGAATTCAAATTGATCTAGCAGCCCCCAAACATTCTGTAACACATATTTCAATTGCCATTTGTGACAAGATCTTGCTTTGCATGCGTTTATAATTATTAATGAGTCACCTTCTATGTGAATGGTGGATATCCCTAAACTCCTAGCAAGTTTTAGACCATGATGAAATGCCAATGATTCTACTAAATTGTTTATGTCTAACGAAAGAGAAATTAGTTTAGTTGCTTTAAAAACCTACATGAGTCTCAAATACAAACCCCTACACCAGAGATCTATAGATTCCCTCTTGAAGCACCATCAAAAGTAATTTATAGAACCTTGTAAGTAGAGGTTGCCATTTAATACTGCCTCTATCAATTTTATTCTTAGGAGGTTGCTTCAGAGAACCTTTGAATATTAAACTTATATTTTTCCAACTCTTTAGAGTATTTTCATCCCATACTGTGTATAGTGAGCTATAATTTTTGTGGTTTTGGACAAATGCATTAGATGCCTTTGAAACTAATTTTTTCAATAACTCCTTGAACAACTTGAATTAAAGTGGATGCTTCTCTAAAAATGTGTTTATTTCGCTCCCACTAGATAGACCATAATACTATGGATGGTATTAGATGCCAAATACATGCAAAGAAAGAGGAATTGTATAACACTGACCAAGCTTGAAAATGATCCCAAACTGTCTTTGGCAAAGAAGCAAAATAACCTATTTTGTGTAACAAAAATTCCAACATTGCTGGGCATATTAATTTATTTTAATTATTTTTGTCATTTTATGAAATTTCAAAATGTAATTGAGATTATTAGAATTAATTTAATAACTTTCTCTCTCTCTTTCTCTCTCAAGTCATTTTTTATCATTTATATTTCTCACAGAACAAGCCTCCTTGCATGTAGCCCAAGCATTATAAATTTTGGTGCTTTCATTATTATTTTTTTTCTATCGTTTAACATTTTTTAGCAACATGATTTTCTTTTTTCCTTCTGTTATAAAAACAAGTGATCTGACTTGAGGGATGGATGTCATACTGTTTCATAGAGTCATGCAAGATAATACATGTCTAATATTGCATCCCTTCTAGAATAGGTCAAGTCATTGATATTGATAGTCGACCAAATTGTTCATGATTGAATTCTTGTAAGAGGATGTGTAATTGATTTGAAGGTATCTTCGAAATAAATGCATTGATATATATGTAAACAAACCATACCATATTGACTTGCAATTAAGAGGACCTTGTTGTATGCACTATCATAATTTTCATACATAATTTATGCATTGGTATGTGGATGAGATTTTTTGTTCACTCTTGTAATACATCCAAGTTGGTCTCAATCTTCAATGGAGCCTAAACACATTACCATTGATAGGAAAATTGTGAGAGGCATTTCTTCTTCTAACATATATGTTACTCCTCCTTAAAATAATGTCTACAATGTTTTTTGTTAGATAGCTATTAAAAGACCAAAGACAATTCAATAGGAAGGTTCTCAATTTAAAGGATATAAATGTCATCTTATTGATTGAAAATATAAAGTTGGTTAATCTCAAGTATTTATAGACAAAAAAAATTAGTATATCAACACTAAAGGATTAAAAATAATCTCTCTCTATCTCTCTCTCTCTCTCACACACACACACCATCTATATCTCTCTCTATCCATCTCTCTCTCCCTCTTCTTTTATCTATTCATCTCTACCTCTTTCTCATTATCTCCCTTTCTCTCTATCTTTACCTCTACCTCTACCTCTCTCTATCTATCTATTATTTTCTATCAACTTATGTCATGTACAAGATAAATGTGCAAAAAATTTAGACTAAATTTTTTCCTACTTGACCTTCCACAACTCTTCAACATACCCATTGATAGTTTATCTATGTGTTGAGTATTAGCATTTCTCCACAACGAAGTTGGTTCTACCACATGAATAGTAGTGGCTTTCCTCCTTATGGGTGAACCCACAATAGTGGGTTAAACACTTTTTTGCTTGAACGAACACTGAATTCTACATTTTGAAAAAAACTTTCAGATTCATATGCATATTCTCGTTGAACCATTTGAAATTAGAGGATGAAGTAAATTAGAGTCTTTTAAGATTTTGTCTAGATTATATATATATATATATATAATTGATTTGAATAGTTTTTTCTTTCTCCCAGGAAAATCAGTATGGTGTTGAAAATGTCATTTTCAAAGAGTAACATTATTTTCATAGAGCATAACTTTTTTATTTCTAAAATAGATATGAATGTGCTTCTTTCAAATTTAGTTTCGTAACATCCATATGGAGGGCATGCAATTGGTTTGACAACATTATCACGATTATTGCATATATTAACATTGTTGACTAAACTGTAAAATGACATACCTTATCTACATAGATTATAACTTGTGTATTTATCTAATTTCAAATTTTTTTTTATAGAAAGTAGACTTGAAGACAGAGGGCATTGCTATTTTTCAAATTTTTTTCTCTTTTCTACTATTTTTCATTGAATGTCAAACTCAAAGGTTTATATTTGATAAAAAACCTACATTCGACTAAGGTCCAAAAACATATACATAATAAATTAAAAAATTGTCAAATCTATAATTGTTAGAAAGTTCATTTTGAGTACTTGTGCTATGCAAAATGATGTCTCCTTATTGTTCCATTTGATCCCTGTGCTTGAGCCCCAAAGCCATGAAATTCTCAAAATTTCTTCAAACCTTGCAAACAGGACCTAATCAGGGACTTTCGATCGAAAGTACCTAGTTTTGATAGAAAGTACTTTCTATCGAAAGTACTTTACATAAAATAATGCAAATAACCCATTCTAGGGGACTTTTGATATAAAGTACTTTCAATTGAAAGTACTTAGTTTTGATAGAAAGTACTTTGTACGGAAAGTATTTGAGTAAATATGTGCTTTCATGATTTTTGGGACAAATTCCTTCCTCCAAAAAATTGTAACCCACTATTGTGGGTTCACCCTTATACAAATTATTAAAGATATATATGCTAGTTATAATTTTATTTATATTATTATTTTAAGTTATGTATCTCATTCTTACTAGCATATATATATCTAATATATAACCTATATGCCAAGATATATCTTATTTGAAGTTTATTATATATTTTCACTCTTCTACTTAATATATTACATATAACACACCTTGAATAAGATATATCTTAGCATATTATATAGATTATATATATAACATATATATATACTAGTAAATACAAACATTTTTACTCCCCAAAATATAGGGGAAGGCTACTAATAGCCATTATAGCTAACTTGATGCACCCTAAGGTCCTATACAATACATCATATTTTGACAATTTCTTTTTGGTTCTTTTTGTATGCAATTTAAGTTCTTATAGCTATTGTTTTTAATTCTAGGTAGTTATGACCAACACTGTGAGATTCATTATGCACATAGGGTCAAAAGGTGATCATTTGAGTTGAATTCTCATACATATTCCCTATTGCCTTGTTACTTGTTAGCTTTGACCACCAGAAAAATTGTACAATTAATCTAATACTATCACAAAAGGTACCCTAATAATTATGTCAAAGATGTATTATCCTCACATATGGATGCAAAAATTCCCTTCAATAAACACTAAAAGCATTTGGTTTGACGTGTTTGTGACACTTAAATGCACGAAAAATAAAAAATAGTAATATCATTTTAAAATTTTATTCCAAGATTAGTATGTTAATATACATACATTATACATATATAATTTCTTTACATTATTTTAAATATATAATATTTAAAATAGTAGTATAATAATAGATTAGAAATAATATTGTTATTTTGATAAATCAAAAGTGTCCCTACATAAAATCCACTTATTTGGTATAATGCATTGTTTACCGCTATACCTAGTAGTTCACATATATGAATTAATAATAGAGATGGCAATGTGTACCAGATATAGGAGTAAAATATATCTTTATTATCTCATGAACTAATTACAAAGAAGAAGACCAAAGATAGTTAGCCAAGGGTTACATGTCATTTGATGACACCATCCCCCTCCCTTAGCGGTACATGACATATTTAAGGATCCGATGATTGCCAAGAGGAACACAATTGTCAACCTATCGACACAACAACTACCCAAGAGTGATAAAAAACTTAATACATACAATTAATACATTGACAAATAACCAATATTATAAATATAACAAAAGACACTTATATCGACTACATCATCCCCCTCGAAAAATAAAGGTTTTATTGTGTTTAACCAACATATGATGTCAAATTATTTCATTAAATTATACTCCCCACTTTAGAAATGATTGTTGTACAAGAAGTTTTTGTACCAAGTTATGCTTCATCCACATTAGTCTTTGTATGGGTGTCCATTATATTCATATGTGAGAAGAGAACTATGCAATGTCAATAGTTTTTGTTGTGTGCATGGACAAATGATAAGATAACTATGCAATGTTAAAAATTTGAGCTACTCGTACAGATAGATGGTGCTTAGATGACTGTATGGCATGTGGACATAAGAAAAATCCCCCATACTAATCACTCTTGGTATCGTACGACTAATTAGAGTGCCCATAGGATGTGTGGTCTAAAGGCACATATGATTATTTTAAAGGTTTGTATGAGATGGAGTTGGCGTACATGATGAACAAGTTAACTTTTTCTATACATGGTAGAATTATTGTGTCCATATGTAAAATTGTGTTGCCTATACATGATGAAATGCATATTTTACAATATGATGTAGGCAATGCATGATCGTGTTTTACTAGTTCTGTATGGGAGTATGCTTTTCCATGTGTTCTACATGTGTCATATGAGATGAATCTTCACTAGGTAATGCTCAGGGGTATCACGCAAGTTTCGTATGGGTGCATGCATCACCAAGTATTGTATGTAGATGTTGTATAGTAGGATTAAAATTCAATGTCTATATGGTGAATGGAATAGAGTGTGGGATCCGTACATTTTTATGTTGTCATATAGATGACTTCTTGTGCCATAGGGATGACTTATTCTCTAGACTTCTACACTTGCCAATATGCCTACCAACTTTCCAATTCTGAATCTTGTCAGTTTTAGTTGCACTTGTGCTTTATTTGCAAAATTCTAAAACTACCATAAGAAACCATTCCCTAGCTGAGATTGGGTTTTATAAATTTTCCAAAAGTAGGAATCAACCTTTGTGTAGTATTCATGATTTTTTTCTTTCCATTTTTTATCTTTGTACTGTCAAATGTATCCTCCATAACTTTATACACTTTCATCAATTTATCTTCTTAAAGAGTTGTAGTCTCAAGAAAATCACACATTGGCACAAATATCTCATACTCCTCCATTTTACAATGAAATAGTCTGTTGAGAGAGCTTGATCCATCCTTCAAGAAGCTTCCAAGTTCCAACACCCCTTGATTGTTAGGTTCCATTTTTGTTCCTTCCACCATCCTAAATCCCCCCACCCTCAAACTCTGAGTTTGATGCCAAATCATGGCTTATCACTTGCCTCCATAGGTTAATGACATACTTTCTCTCCTCACTCTTGATGGAGAGTTTTTTTTTTTCAATTATGGTTTTTTTTCACCTAGCCCCTCTCAAGGAGGGTGTCATACACCTTGTTTTCTAATACGATGATGATAAAGTTCCGAAAGAAATGTTGAGTACCAATGGTGATGTTCTATGCTATGAAAATCCAAAGTGGTTTGATGTCGTGCACGTGAGCACCTACCTAATGGAAGGTTGGTGGCTAGAGTGTTCACTTGCTGAGGGCCTTCCATGTCTCCTCCAGTAGTACATTCACGCTCGAGCTTCCATTAACGATGATGATTTTTAACTTTTGTCCCATTATCTCCATCTTGATGATGGATAACTTCCTTACAATGCCCATAGTTAGAAACATCAGATCAGTGGATAGGTTTTCTGTTGAATTCTCCTTGAGCTTTCCATGCTCCTAACTTACTACATCATCACCCACTATGTTGGTGTACCATTCTAATTGTAAGCATGTAATTTGTGTATAATGTAAGGATTATTTTGTGCCAAATTTAGTTTATCTTCTATGGTAGGACCTCATATGGAACTTAATGGGTACCTAAATTCAAATATGGGTCCTCCATTCCTTTCAATATTATTCAAAATTGAGGTTGGTCCTTATTTCTAAGTATTCTACTCTCTTTTTCCTCCAATCTCATAATTCATTTCATCATTGAGGCCCTATATGATTATTTGTGGCCTTAGTGACCTCACCCAACCTTGGAATGAGCTGTACTAAAAAATCTCACATATACGCCATTGGTGTTCTATCCTTGAGAATTTTGACCCAAACTTGGCTCAGAGGTCTATGCCAAGGTTTTGGTGGGAAATCTGTGTTGAGATTGTTACCGTAACTGATATTGGTACCCAAAATGATGATGAACCAAGCAATGAAAGGTATGTAGAAGTATTGGATAAGTTGTCATTAATGTCAAGCCTATTGACTTACTGATTGCAAGTTTCCATATCAATGTTAAATATGTGGTGTTGAGTGAAGAAATGGTTGGTAAAGATAGAAGATATAATGAAGAAGTGATGTTAAGTCGTGAGCTTAAATGGGAAGTTGTGGAATCATTCTTTGAAAAGGTAATATTTATTTGATTGTTTTACATGATTTAATGAAGTGTTATAATGATGCACAAGTCAATTATATTGATTGGTAATAAAGGATTGAAGTTGTCAAATGAAAATACAAGGAATAATGTGTTCTACTGAGATGGAAATGGTTGTCGGTAAGTAAAGATATTGGTTGGATAAAGTTGACTGAGAAGATAACCGAGGAATATGTTAATCGAGTAAATGATAACTGAGTAGGTAGACTTAACCAAGTAGGTTAATTTGGTCAATTAAACAAGAAATCAAGTAAAATACGACACTGAGTGAGAATATGGATTGATCTAGAAGATTCTAAGGAAGGAACAAAGTTAGTTAATGAAATAAATGGATAAAAAACATTAGGTACAGATAAATGGTGAATATTTAATGATTGGTTTGAGATTCAAGAAAATTTCAAGTTCCAAGGTGAAGTTACAACTGGCAAGATTCATAAAACATTTTATTGACCTACATATACATTGAATCTAGATTGAGATTTGATTGAATGGGTGAGATTAATTCAAGGAAACCCTAATGAATAGGATTACATGACAAAATTCTCTATATAAAGGATTATCAAGATGGTAATGTTGCTCATTTGATGATAGCTAGTGCATATATCTGAATAAGTACACAAGGGTACACTGAGAAGAACAAAGTTGAAGAAAAGTGTGAATCAAGAGAAGGAAAGTGATGATATGAAGAGTAAGTGTTGATTAGCCAGAAAAGTGTTAGAATAACTGAGAGGGGGGGGGTGAATCAGTTATCTAGTGTCCCAAAACAAAATGTACAATTCAAAACAATTTCTTTAATTTTTGCTCATCGGTAAGCAATAATAACTTTCACTGTCTGTGCTTTTATCGATTACCAATCTAATACTTATAACTATTTACTGATCAAATCTAACATGTAACATGTAAAGTATGATAACAAACAAATATCAAAATCAACACATAACACAAGAGATTTAACATGGAAACCCTGTAAAGGGAAAAACCACCTGGGACCGGCAACCCAAAATTGTTCACTCTTCTAAAGTGAGGTCGGTTAAGACCCAACCCTGTTAAAGGTTACAAACACACTATCAGGTGTGACCTTGTTAGAGGATTTTAGACTAGAAGTTATCATCCAACCAGCATTCACTATGGGGTTGACAGGATAACAATGTTCATTCTATGAATGATACATCATAAGACTTTCAAAGTCCACTCGGTTAAGAGATTTAGACTGTATACAATGGTTAAATATGTAATAGTAAAATGACCTACCTTAACACAACTTCAATTGTAGATTACAGATCAATATTTAGTCCATACAAATCCTTTTGATCAATAATTCACTTCAGATTCAATATTGTATCAACTTACTATCCATCGGTAATAGCTCTATGTAGCTTGGTAACTATTCTGCAGCTCAGTTCTCACTAACTAGTATGATCAGAATGCATGAAAGCTTGTTCATGCGAAATGCCTGCAGCTTCTTCTTCTTCCCAGCATCATACTAAAGAAATTATGTTCTCTTTTATATATGAGTAAATCATTTTCTTCTCCACCATCAAATTTTGCCACTTAATCACATTCATAGATTTTTCCACTTAAAACTTTCTTGGTACTTGTGTCAATAACAAACATTATCTATTACCTCGATGTTAGATCTTCCTTGAATTTTGTCAGCCGTTGATCTTTGTAACAAACATTATCTATTACCTCGATGTTATACTCTTGCCAAATCATCAATCTTATCGGATAAGCTAATCATTTAATTCATTCTGTTCTCCTCGGTTAACAAAGAATGCATCGGTGAACACTGCTTAGTTAATACTGCGGTCGGTATACACTACACTTCATCGGTGTATACTAAAAATGCTTCATTTACAGATCGCACTGCTTTGTGTCTTTCAGCTCTATACTTCATTATAGATGAATGCAACATAATAAAGTCAATATCATCAAGTCATAGACTCATCAAAAAGTTACTCAATGTGTTCCTTATCCTCATCTATCATGTACATCTTTCCTCATGTAGATTTCTCTGTTCTTCATCTCTTTTCCACTTTTCTTCAGATGTCTCGGTATAGTAACTTACAAGATAAGTGCTGTCAAACTAGTTGACATTAATGACAACATAATACTAATTTAATCATATTACATATCTAATCAGCAACTTCTCAGTGATCTTGTAATCACAGATCCTTCAATCAGATTCCAAATCAATTGTAGTCCAACAATCTCTCCCTTTGGCATTAATGGCAACTCAAGTAATATGAAATGTACCATACACATACCAAACATACATTCTACAACTTTGTGAACAAATGTTGTAAGTCAAATAGACTTAATATGTTTAATCACTACGTTACTGAACCAACATTTAAGTAATATAGCTTTACCTTCCTGTAGTTGTAATCTTTTCAGTTCTCTTGTTCTTGCTTCTATTCTTTGTAACTGATCTTCAATACTTTGTCTCATTTAGATTGTTTCTCCCTTAGATAATGTTCCTTTTTAGTTTATCTCTTTCTTTTTCATTTCATATTGTTTATCTCTCCCTTTGACAAGAATGCCAAAGAAACAAATAAACAATCAACTTTGTAGTAGCCAAGTAACTCTATGTGGTGTCCAATACTTCCTCTGTATCTCTGTATACAGATATCTCATTGGTTCAAGTGCTCAAAATTAATCACAACCTTGAACATGATTCAAAGTGTGAACTATGCTACATCAACATGAATGATCTTCTGATAAAAGTAGGCTGATGCAACATCCAGATCACCTTAGTGACCGATAGACAGGGGACAGACCCCAAGTCTAGTCCTCAAGTATTCAAATGTGTCCTTCGGTATGGGCTTTGTAAAAATATCTGCAAGTTGTTCTTTAGATGTAACAAATTCAAACTTTACTTTCTTCTCTTGCACTTGTTCTCTCAAGTAATGATACTTGATAGATATATGCTTTGTCTTAGAGTGCATCACATGATTCTTTGAAATATTAATAGCACTAGTGTTGTCACAATATATAATCACCCGGTCAGTGATTACCTCATTCATTCCTTCCAACACTTGTTTGATATATGCAATGTTTGAACAATTAGTAGCAATAGCAACATACTCTGCTTCAGCTATAGACTGAGAAATGCAAGCCTACTTTTTACTTGTCCAGGTTACAAGTCTTTCACCAAAGAAAAATGCTCCTCCGGTGGTGCTTTTTCTGTCATCCACATTTCCAGCCCAATCAGCATCGGTGTAAACTTTCAGTTCAAACTTCCCTTCCTTAGGATACCATAATCCATAATTCTCTATTTTCTTCATATATCTTAAGATCCTTTTTGTAGCTATTATGTGTGATTCTCTAGGATTAGTAGAAAATCTTGCAACTATTCCTACAACATGTGCTATATCTGGCCTACTGTGAACTACGTACATGAACTTACCAATCATGGATCGGTAAAGTGTCTGATTTACCTTGGTAGTTTCATCCTCCTTTGTCAATTTGCATCTAGTGGCCATTGGTGTTCCCACAAGTTTAGCATCTTCCATGCCAAATGTCTTCAGTACTTCCTTTATGTATTTAGATTATGTGATGAAGATTCCATCACTCTACTGAATCACTTGTAGTCTAAGAAAGAACATAATCTCTCTGAACATAGAAATTTCAAATTCCTTTTTCATTTCATTAGCAAATGCCTTGCAGACAAGATCTGAGCCTCCAAAGATAATGTCATCAACAAATATTTCAGCAATGATAATAGTATCATCAGTTTCACCTTTCACATACAAATTGTTGTTTTCACGTGTTCTTACAAATCCAATACTTAACAAATAAGTATGCAGTCTTTCATACCATGCTCTCAATGCTTGCTTTAGTCCATATAAAGCTTTATGTAATCTACATACCATGTCTTTATTGTCGGGATCAACAAATCCTTTAGGTTGTTCAATGTAGACCTCTTCTTCAAGTATACCATTCAAAAATGCTGACTTCACATCCATTTGATAGACTTTGAATTTCTTATGTGCAACATATGCAAGTAGCATTCTAACTCCTTCTAATCTAGCAATAGGTGCAAATGTCTCACCATAGTCAATACCTTCTTCCTGTGCATATCCTTTGCATACTAATCTAGCTTTATTTCTTTTGACTTCACCATTTTCATTCAATTTATTCCTGTATATCCACTTAGTACCTATAACATTCTTATCTTTTGGTCGGGGTACTAAGGACCAGGTTTTGTTCTTCTCTATTTTCTCTATTTCCTCTTTCATTGCATTAACCCATTCTTCATTCTCTAATGCAACTTTCATAGTTTTAGGTTCAAATTCACAAATTAAACATGTACCTTGTCTTGTTTTGCTTCTGGTTTACATTCCAACATGTCTGTCTCCAATGATTTGTGTTTCAGGATGATGTCTCCTGACAAAACTAGCCAAAACTTGATTTCTCCTTTCTTGTTCATCCTGTTCAGGGTCATTTACTTGCTCGACAGTTTCTTCATGTTCATTGGTTTGTGGTGCTTGTTGTACTGCATTGTTTCCTTGCTGACTGGTTGACACTGCTTGCGGTGTTGGTAGATATTTTGGATATTCAGTGTAAGTGAATCTACCATAGTCTTCAGGTTCCTTTGTACTTTCCTCAGTGTACTTATCATCAAACTCATCAACATGAATATTTTTACTTTCAACAATCTTATTTGTAGCCTTATTCAAACATTTGTATGCTTTACTTGTAGTGGAATATCCCCAAAATATCCCTTTATCTCCTTTAGAGTCAAATTTTCCATTTCTTTCATCTTTCAAGATAAAGCATTTACTTCCAAAAAATCTGAAATAACTTACAGTAGGTTTGTGTCCAAACCATAGTTCATAAGGTGTTTGATTTGAGTCCTTCTTCAGTTGTACTCAGTTAAGAACATATACAGTTGTGCTGACAGCTTCCCTCCAATATGTCTGAGCAACATTCTTCTGTATCATCATTGTTCTAGCATAGTCAATTATAGACCTATTCCTTCTTTCAACAATGCCATTTTGCTGAGGTGTCCTCGGTGTGGATACCTACCTCTTGATTCCATGCTCATTACAAAAATTAGTAAATTCATCAGAGATAAATTCACCTCCTTTATTAGATCTTAAACATTTTATTTCTTTTCCAGTTTCTTTCTCTACCTTAGCTTTATACCATTTAAACATTTTGAAAGCTTCATATTTCTCTTTCAAGAACATAATAGTCATCAGTCTAGTGTAATCATCAACAAAAATAATAAAATATCTATCACCATAATAACTCTGAGTTCTCATAGGACCACATAGGTCGGTATGAACCAAATCAAGTATTTTCTTTGTTGAGTAGTCTTTTCTTTTAAAACTAGACTTAGTCATCTTACCTCTTTGACATTCATGGCACATAGCATGATCAAGTTTTGTTAAGTTAGGCAACCCTCTAACTCTTTTCTTTCTACTAATCTTGATCATGTTGTCAAAGTTCACATGGCATAACCTTATGTGCCATAGCCAAGCATCTTCATCCTTAATTAACAAACAAGAAGACTGATCCATATCAAGATAGAATAGATTACCTTTGGATTGTGTACTAGTTTCGACAAGTCTTCCTCCATCATTATAGATCTTCACCTTTTTGCTCTCAAAAGCTAGTCGATGGCTTGAGTTGTTCAATTGAGCCACACTTATCAGATTATAGTTTAGTCCATCTACCCAATATGCATTTTCACATTGTAATCTATCATTGATCATCAGTGAGCCTTTACCTCTTACCATACAAGGTGCATCATTTTCCATTCTCATAGATCCTCCATTATATTCAACAATATGGTCAAACTTTTCTACATCACTAGTCATATGATGTGTGTAGCCACTGTCTATGATCCATGTATCATTTTTGCTTACTTTAGAGATCAGTGCTGTCTCTTCATGTTTCTCTTCCTCTTCTGAGTCATCTTTCATAGCAACAAATACAACTTCTATATCATCATCAGAATCAAATTTATTTTCAATATCTTCGGCTATGTAACATACCTTTTTTCCTTTTTCATCTCGGTTGTCTCTGTTGTTGTGTCGGTAACCTCTGTTGACTCTTCTTCCATAGATTTCATTAGATCGGTCTTTGGATCTATCATCATCTTTCTTTTGTGGACATCTAGCAGTGATGCAACTGACTTCTTTACAATTAAAGCATGCTAAAGGTAGCTTACCTCTATACCTTCCTTTTCCTTTGGGCAATCTTCTAGCCATAAGTGCTTCAAGCTCATCAAGTTCATCATTGGTATTGTCTTCACTATCACAATTCTTACCATTCCCGCTAGACTTTCCAATCTTCAGAGAATACATGAAAATAGATTCAATAGAAGGAACAACACTGTTATCAAAGTTGTTTAATTCAAAGGTTGTAAGTTTACCAGTCAGAGTGTCAAGAGTTAGGTTGGATGTAGCTCTTGTTTCATGAATTGCAGAAATCTTGATTGCATAAACTGGTAGCAAAGTTCTGAGAATCTTGCTTATCACTATTTCATCATCAATCACTCCATCAGATGCTCTAATAGCATGTACCACTTCTTTTAGTCTATTTGAATATTGGAAAATGTTCTCACCTTCTTTCATTCTCATATCATCAAATCTGCCTCTCAAACTTTCAGCTCAGGCTCTTTTGACATTCAGATCTCCACTGTACATTTGTGCTAATTTATCCCACATTCCTTTGGTAGTTGTGCATGTCCTGATATCTTCAAATTCAGTGTCGGTACAGGCAGCAACAAGTTCTATCATAGTGACATTGTGTTCATGCTTATCATTTAGTTGATCAATAGTTAGGGGACCAGTGGGTTGTTGCATGTAGCCATTTTCCATCAGCTCTAGTGCTAAGTTCCCAATTCTAGATATGTGCAGCTTCATTCTGCTTTGCCATACTACAAAGTTCTCTTTATTCAATTTCGGTACTTCCCTCTTATACATCTTGAGACCTTTATGCTTAAGTCCTTAAAACTTTGTTCCAAGCAACCAACACTCTGATACCAATTGTTAGAATAATTGAGAGGCGGGGGGGGGGGGGGGGGGGGGGGGGTGAATCAGTTATTCAGTGTCCCAAAACAAAATGTACAATTCAAAACAATTTCTTTAATTTCTGCTCATCGGTAAGCAATAATAACTTTCACTATCTATGCTTTTACCAATTACCAGTCTAATACTTATAACTATTTACTGATCAAATCTAACATGTAACATGTAAAGTATGATAACAAAAAAATATCACAATCAACACATAACACAAGAGATTTAACATGGAAACCCTGTAAAGGGAAAAACCACCTGGGACCGGCAACCCAAAATTGTTCACTCTTCTGAAGTAAGGTTGGTTAAGACCCAACCCTGTTAAAGGTTACAAACACACTATCAGGTGTGACCTTGTTAGAGGATTTTAGACTAGAAGTTATCATCCAACTAGCATTCACTATGGGGTTGACAGGATAACAATGTTCATTCTATGAATGATACATCATAAGACTTTCAGAGTCCACTTGGTTAAGAGATTTAGACTGTATACAATGGTTAAATATGTAACAGTAAAATGACCTGCCTTAACACAACTCCAATTATAGATTATAGATCAATATTTAGTCCATACAAATCCTTCTGATCAATAATTCACTTCAGATTCAATACTATATCAACTTACTATCCATCGGTAATAGCTCTCTATAGCTTGGTAACTATTTTGCAGCTCGGTTCTCACTAACCAGTATGATCAGAATGCATGAAAGCTTGTTCACATGAAATTCCTGCAACTTGTTCTTCTTCTCGGCATCATACTAAAGAAATTCTATTCTCTTATATAGATGAGTAAATCAGTTATCCAGTGTCCCAAAACAAAATGTACAATTCAAAACAATTTCTTTAATTTCTGCTCATTGGTAAGCAATAATAACTTTCACTGTTTGTGCTTTTACCAATTACCAGTCTAATACTTATAACTATTTATCAATCAAATCTAACATGTAACATGTAAAGTATGATAACAAAAAAATATCACAATCAACACATAACACAAGAGATTTAATGTGGAAACCCTATAAAGGGAAAAACCACCTGGGACCGGCAACCCAAAATTGTTCACTCTTCTGAAGTAAGGTCGGTTAGGACCCAACCCTGTTAAAGGTTACAAACACACTATTAGGTGTGACCTTGTTAGAGGATTTTAGACTAGAAGTTATCATCCAACCAGCATTCACTATGGGGTTGACAGGATAACAATGTTCATTCTATGAATGATACATCATAAGACTTTCAGAGTCCACTCGGTTAAGAGATTTAGACTGTATACAATGGTTAAATATGTAATAGTAAAATGACCTGCCTTAACACAACTCCAATTATAGATTACAGATCAATATTTAGTCCATACAAATCCTTCTGATCAATAATTCACTTCAGATTCAATACTATATCAACTTACTGTCCGTCGGTAATAGCTCTCTATAGCTTGGTAACTGTTCTGTAGCTCGGTTCTCACTAACCAGTATGATCAAAATGCATGAATGCTTGTTCACGTGAAATTCCTACAGCTTCTTCTTCTTCCCAGCATCATACTAAATAAATTCTGTTCTCTTATATAGATGAGTAAATCATTTTCTTCTCCACCATCAGATTTTTCCACTTAATCACATTCATAGATTTTGCCACTTAAAACTTTCTCAGTACTTGTGTCAATAACACGTTTCAATTTTCTCCGTTAGATCTTCCTTGAATTTTGTTAGCTGTTGATCTGTGTAACAAACATTATCTATTACCTCGATGTTATACTCTTGCCAGATCATCAATCTTATCAGCTAAGCTAATCATTTAATTCATTCTGTTCTCCTCGGTTAACAAAGAATGCATCGGTGAACACTGCTCGATTAATACTGCGGTCGGTATACACTACACTCCGTCGGTGTATACTAAAAATGCTTCATTTACCGACTGCACTACTTTGTGTCTTTCAGCTCTATACTTCATTATAGATGAATGCAACATAATAAAGTCAATATCATCAAGTCATAGACTCATCAACAAGTTACTCAATGTGTTCCTTATCCTCATCTGTCATGTATATCTTTCCTCATGTAGATTTCTCTCTTCTTCATCTCTTTTCCACTTTTCTTTAGATGTCTTGATATAGTAACTTACAAGATAAGTGCTGTCAAACTAGTTGACATCAATGACAACATAATACTGATTTAATCATATTACATATCTAATCAACAACTTCTCAGTGATCTTGTAATCACAGATCCTTCAATCAAATTCCAAAGCAGTTGTAGTCCAACAAAAAGAAGAGTCTGAAGAATAAAATGAGTAGAAAGGAGATCTAAACAAGAAAAGGTAGTTGCATATTCTATTAGGTCATTTCACTATTACTTTCTAACCATTGTAGGAGAAAATCTCTTAACTGAGTGGATTTAACAATCCTATTTCTAAATCCTTTGTAAGGTGGAATTCTAATGAATGTTCTAAGTCCTCTAATAAGGCCACTCATTATAGGGTGACATATCTAGTTGATCTTTGGTGAAAATCCCCTAACAGGGTCATATCTAGAAAATGTGTTTTGTAATCTTTAACAAGATTGGCTCTTAACTGAGCTTACTTTAGAAGAGTGAATTATTTTACGGGTGACAATTCCTACAGTGGTTTTTACCCAAATTGGGTTTCTACGTTTAGAACTAGTGTTAATGTGTGATTGAATGTTTTACATGTTATGTTTTGATTTTCATATGCATAATGTTGTGATCAGTTGAATGCTTAAATCTAATTATTAAGATTAGTTGCTGAGAAGGTTTTAAGGTTGAAAATTGTTAAGGGAACTAAGATAACTGATTTACATAACTGATTCACCCCCCTCTTAGTTATCCAAAAATTGGTATCAGAGCATTTGGTTCTTAGAGGTAAAGTTTTAAAAGACTTAGCTAAAGATCCGAAGATGTATAGGAGAGAAGTACCAAAGTTGAACAAGTAGAATTTCCCTACATGGAAAAACATGATGAATTTATAGTACCTATATAGAATTAGAGATTCTGCACTCTACTATTTGGAAATGACTACACTCCCCTACCTCCTAGACCTATAACATTTGATTAGATGAGAAAAAAGAAGGAACACAACTCGATAATGGTTGAGATTGCTTCTTCCCTGACCGATGTTGAGTTTAATGGCATAAAGGACTGTACTGTAGTGAAAGAAATGTGGGATAAACTTACACTTGTTTATGGAAGTGATCAACATGTACAGAAAGCACAGGTTGATAGTCTTGGAGGAAAATTTGATGAGATGAGAATGAAAGAAGATGAAAACATTGCACAATATAGTTTCAGAATCAAGGATGTGGTTAGTGCTATCAAAAGTGCTAGTGGAACTATAAGTGGAGAAGATGTGGTAAGAAAAATTCTTAGTAATCTCTTACCTAAATATTCTATTCTAGTCTCTACTATTCAGGAATTGAGATCCATACTTGGTAATGTTGTTACTCTTGATGCTTTGATCGGTAAGCTGGATGCATTTGAGCTTAGTAACTTTAATAATAGTTTACCGAAGATAGAAAAAACTTTCAAATCTGCTCTAACCATTGATAATTCAAGAAGAGATAGATACAATCACTATAGTTCAGGTTGAAGTGACTATGACAATATACTATCTGAAGAAAAAGAACAAGAAGAACTGGAAGCACTATTGGCAAAGAGGTTACCGAGAGGAAAGGAAAGTATAAAGGTAAATTTCCTCTAAAATATTTTAACTGCAACAAGATTGGTCATATTGCATCTAGGTGTCCTAATAATGATAGGAATGATAAGAAGGAGAAGAAGGCGAAGAAGGAGAAATAATACCAAAAGTTTAGAGACTACGCGGATAAATGAAATAAATCATGCTACCTAGTTGAAGAAGGATAAAGCGATGATGATGACATAGATGAAGGTGAGGAAGTGGTTTATGTTGCTATGAAGGATGATTCAGAAGAATAAAGGTATGAAGATGAAAACACCCTTATTTCTTAGTTATTAAAACTAGTCCATGGATTATTGAGAGTGGTTGTTCACATCATATGACTGGTGATATTGATAATTTTGAAAACATAGAAGAATATGATGGAGGATTTGTTAGATTTGGAAATGATGCTCCATGTTTTGTAAAAGGAAAGGGATCCACTATGATGAATGAAAATATTAAGTGTGATAATGCTTATTGGGTTCAAGGACTAAAGTAAAACTTGTTGAGTGTAGCACAAATGAATAACATAGCTCACCGACTAGAATTTAAGAACCAAAAGGTGAAGATCTATGATGTTGCTAGAGATTTGATTGACACTGATGAAAAATCCAAAGGTAACTTATTCTATCTAAATTCTAATAAGAATATATGTTTGATTGCAAGAATTGAAGATGCTTGGTTATGGCATAAAATATTTTGTCATGTTAATTTTGATAACATGATCAAGGTTAGTAAGAAGAAAAGAGTCAAAGGTTTACCAAGATTGAGCAAGCTAGATAAAGTTGTGTAGGAATGTCAGATCGGTAACATGACAAAATCAAAATTTTCAAGTCTTACTCATCTAATGGTATATTAGAGTTAGTTCATACTGATCTCTATGGCCCTATGAGAGTAAAAAATTATTATGGTGATCGGTATTTCATTTTGTTTGTTGATGACTACTCAAGGATGATGTTTGTAATGTTTCTGAAAGAAAAGTCTAATGCATTCCAAATGTTTATATGGTACAAGGTAAGAGTTGAGAAGGAAATAGGTAAGCAACTGAAGTGTTTTAAGATCAAATAGAGGAGGTGAATTTATCTTTGATGAATTTACTATCTTTTGCAATGAAAATGGAATCAAAAGACAAGTCTCTACACCAAGATCTTCACAAAAGAATGACATATCTGAAAGAAGGAATAAATCAATAGTTGATTGTGAAAGAAAATTGTTGATTGTGAAGGAGGTTGCACAAAAATTCTAGAGAAAACCCATTAGAATTGTTGTTTACACCCTCAATCGAGTACAACTGAAGAAAGGTACAAGTAAAATTCCCTATGAACTCTGGTATGAGCATACACCTAATGTTAGCTACTTTAAAATATTTGGAAGTAGGTGTTACATTTTGAAAGATGCTAGGAATGAAAAATTTGATTCTAAAGGAGATGAAGGTATGTTCCTAGAATACTCCACAAACAGAAAAGCTTATAAATATCTAAATAAGGCTACTAAAAAAATTGTGGAAAGTGAAAATGCAAGAATTGATGAATTTTTAGATAAAAATGAAGAAGATAGAAAAAAGGAACCATAAGATTATCAAAGATTTGTATGTGTACAGGAAGGAGTTTTTGGTACTTTACCCGAGCTGCAAGAAGAAACTAAGGAACCAGTTGAGCCCCCACTAAGAGAAGAAAATGTTGAAGAACAAATTATAGAGCTTGTACTAGAAAAGTATGTCAGAAGGAACCACTCATTGACTCAAATAATTGGAGGTAAGAATGCAGGAGTCATGACAAGAAGTAAGTTGAGAGACAATGCATGTTTGATTTCTGAATTTGAGCCTAGATTAGTCAAGGATGCACTTGAAAATGAAAATTCGGATAATGCAATGAAAGAAGAGATTGATCAGATTGAAAAGAACAATACTTGGTCACTTGTACCAAGACCTAAGGATAAGAATGTTATTGGTAGAAAGTGAATTTTTAGAAATAAACTAAATGAAAATGGAGATGTGATAAGGAATAAAGCTATACTTGTATGCAAAGGATGTGCATAGGAGGAAGGTATTGATTATGGTGAGATATTTTCCCCTGTTGCTAGATTAGAAGATGTGATAATTCTACTTGCATATGCTACTTATAAAGGTTTATCAAATGGATGTAAAGTCTGCATTTTTTAATGGAATACTAGAAGAAGTGTACATTGAGAAACTAGAAGGATTCGTTGACAAAAGTTTGAAAAAGATGGTGTGTAAATGACACAAGGCACTGTATGGTTTGAAATAGACACCCCAAGACTGGTACAAAAGACTCCACTCCTATCTTATGAGAATAGGGTTCATTAGATCTAGTGATAATAGTAATGTGTGCTTGAAAAGTGAATCTAAAGATAAGGTATTAATAACTAAAATCTTTGTTGATGATATCATATTTGGAGGAAATGAGTCGATGTGTAGATCATTTGCTGATGAAATGAGGAAGGAATTTGAAATGTCAATGATTGGAGAGATCAAATTCTTCATTGGATTGCAAATTATAGAGATCAAGGATGATATATACATAAAATAGTCAAAATACATTAAAGAGATCCTAAAAAATTTTAGGATGGAAGACTCAAGACCGGTTGGTACACCTATGATTATTGGATGCAAATTGTCAAAAGAAGATGACTTTACCGAGGTGAATAAAACTTTGTATAGATCCATGATTGGTAAGCTACAATATGTTGTTCATAATAGGTTAGATATTTCACACAGTGTTGGTGTTGTGGCTAGATTTTCTTCTAATCCTAAAGAGACACATATGATTGTTCTGAATAGAATCTTTAGATATTTGAAAGGAATTGAGGAGTATGGATTATGGAAAAAGGATGGAGATTTTAAACTGAAATTATATACTAGTGTAGATTGGGCTGGTAATGTGGAGGACAAGAAAGTACAAGTGGAGGAGCTTTCTTCATAGGATAAAGATTAGTAACATGAATAATCAAAAAGCAAAGTTGCATTTCATAGTCAACTGCTAAGGTAGAATATGTTGTTGCTGCAATCAATTATTTTAACATTGTTTGGATAAAACAACTACTTGAAGGGATACAAGAGGAAATAAATAGTTTTGTGACAATATATTGTAATAATACAAGTTCTATAAACATTTCAAAGAATCTAGTGATGCACTCAAAGACAACACATATATGAATCAAATATCACTATTTGAGAGAACAGGTGCAAGAGAAACAAGTCAAGTTGGAATATGTAAAATCCAAGGAATAGATTGTTGATATATTTACAAATCTATTACCTAAGGATACTTTTGAGTACCTAAGAGGTAAAATAGGATTCATTACCCTATCTAATGTTCATTAAAGAAAGATGCAATTTGCATCAATTCATGCTTTATTAGATTATCTTTTTGTGAGTTGATGCGATGTTCACTCTTTAGGAGTAGACTAAAGTTGTAATAAAGATACAAGGAGATATAAGTAATTAGTACAAGAAAGGTACACGATACAAATACAAGGACAATTAGTTTCAGATTAATATTTTCCAGGTACATTTGACATTGTTGTCAAAGGGGAGAGAAACTAATTAAGGAGAGATATGAATATGGAGGAGAGATATGAACGAAGAAAGGGGGAGATATATGTGATGATCAAAAGAATGAATATTACTGGTACTGATGGTATATTTTAGATGTGAGATATATAAGATGTGTTTCCATCAATGCCAAAGGGAGAGATTTTTTAGATTATTACCCTAACTAATATTGGTACCCAAATTTATGATGAGCCGCGAAATGAAATGTATGTAGAAGTATTGGATCACTTGTTATGTTGTCATTGATGTCAAGCCTATTGACTTACTGATTACAAGTTTCCATATCAATTTGAAATATGTTGTGTTGAGTAAAGAAATGGTTGGTAAAGATAGAAGATGAAATGGAGAAGTGATGTTAAGTGTGTAAGCTTAAATAGGCAATTGTGGAATCAATCTTTTACAAGGTAATATTGGTTTCATTGGTTTACATGATTTAATGAAGTGTTAGAATGATGCACAAGTCGCTTATATAGGTCGGTAGTAAATGATTGAAGTTGTGAAATGAAAAGACAAGGAATCAATGTGTTCTACCGAGCTAGAAATGGTTGTCGGTAAGTAAAGATATTGGTCAGATACAGTTAACCAAGAAGTTGATAACCGAGGAAGATGTTAACCGATTAAATGGTAGCTGGGTAGGTAGACTTAATCGAGTAGATGAAGTTGGTCGATTAAACAAGAAATCAAGTAAAAGATGACAACAAGTGAGAATATGGATTGATCTAGGATATTCTAAGGAAGGAACAAAGTCTGTTAATGAAATCAATAGATCAAAAATGTTAGATACAGATAAATGGTGAATATTTAATGATTGGTTTAAGATCCAAGAAAAGTTTTGTTGGATAATTGAGAGGGGTGGTGAATTAGTTATCTTAGGTCCATTAACAATTTTCAGTCTTAAAATCTTCTCGGTAGATAGTCTACGCACTCATATTTAAACATTTAATTGACCACAACAATATACATCAAAATATCAATAAATAGCACGTAAAACATTCAATCACACATTGACACCAATATTTAATGTGGAAACCCAATTTGGAAAAACCATTGCGGAAATTTTCACCCACAAAATAATTCACTCTTCTGAAGTGAGTTTGGTTAAAAGCCAACCTTTTTAAATATTACAAATATATTTTCTATATGTGACACTGTTAGGGGATTTTCACCAAATATTGACTAGATCAATCACCCGATAATGAGTGGCCTTATTAGAGGACTTTAGAAGATTCATTAGAATGCCACCTTAAAAAGGATTTAGAAATTAGGACTGTTAAATCCACTCGGTTAAGAGATTTTCTGCTACAATGGTTAGAAAGTAATAGTGAAATGATCTATAAAAATATGCAACTACCTTTTTCTATTCATATCTCCTTTCTTCTCATTTATCCTCTTCAAAATCTATTTTTCTAGTTGATCAATACACTCACTTCATCTCATCACTTTACCTCATTCACACATTCCTTGAAATCTGTTCTCCTCAGTGTAGCCTTCTTTTTAATTTGGTTTCATGCTCTAGATATCAAATCTTCATCAACAACAATAGTATCAACATCAACAACATAATCATCATGATCACCCCTTTATATAGATTAATTTTTTCGCTTAATCCTATCATCGCTTAATCTCATCCATTCAATCAAATCTGAAGCTCATTAAAATGTTTTTTGATTCTTACCAGCTACACATCTTCACGTTGGAACATGAAATTTTATTGGATCTCAAACCAATCACTAAATCTTCACCATTTATATGTTCCTAATGATTCTAATCCATTGATTTCATTATCTGACTTTGTTCCTTCCTTAGAATCTTCTAGATCAATCCAGATCTTTACACAATGTCATATTTTACTTGATTCCTTGATTAACCGACCAACTTCATCTACTTTGTTAATTATTTCTACTTGGTTAACTATGACTGACCAATATCTTTTCTAATCGACAACTATTTCCAGCTCAGTAAAACACATTATTTTCTTGTCTTTTCACTTTGCAACTACAATCCTTTGTTGCCGATCAACATAACTAATTTGTGCATCATTCTAACACTTTATTAAATCATGTAAAACAATCAAATCAATATTACCTTGTCATAGATTGATTCAACAATTTCCCAATTAATTTCATATACTTAACATCACTTCTTTATTTCATCTTTTGTCTTTACCAATCATTTCTTCTCTCAACAACATATATTTCATATTGATATGGAAACTTGAAATTAGTAAGTCAATAGGCTTGACGTCAATGACAACATAACAACCAATCCAATCCTTCTACATACCTTTCATTGCTCAATTGACCTTGTTCATTCTCATCTTCAACTAACAATCTCCCCCTTCGGCATTGATGGCAACACAATTTATATATCTCATCTTGTATCTGAAATATACCATTAAATACCAGTAATCTTCATTCTTTACAATCTGTTTCTCTTTCTTCATGATTCTCCCCCCCTTAGTCATTTCTTTCCTAATTCATTCTCTTCCATGTCTTTGTATCTCTCCCCAATATCAATATTAGTTACTCTCCCTTTATGTTTCTTTCCCCCTTTGACAATAATGCCAAAGGTACCTACAATACCGTAATCATTTTATTTGTATCTTATACCTTGCTTGTACCAATTACTTTTGTCTTCATATCATTTTTACAACTTTAGGTTGTTCATAAAGAGTGAACATCTGCATCAACTCACAAATAGATAATCTGATAAATCATGAATTGATGCAACCTACATCTTTTTCTAATGAACATTAGAGAGGGGAATGACCCCTATTTACCTCTTAAGTACTCAAATGTATCATTAGGTAATGGCTTTGTGAATATGTCATCAAGTTGTTCCTTAGATTTCACATATTCCAGCTTTACTTTTTTTCTTGTACTTGGTCTCTCAAATAGTGATACTTGATTGATATGTGCTTTTTTTTAGTGCATCACTAGATTCTTTGAAATATTTATAGCACTGGTATTATCATAATATATTATCATAGGACCATCTATCTCCTCTAAAATCCCTTCAAGTAGTTTTTTTATCCACAAAATATTAAAGCAATTGATTGTAGCGATAATGTATTTTGCCTCAGTAGTAGAATGTGAAATGCAACTTTGCTTTTTGCTTATCCATGTCCCTAATGAAGGTTAGGAAAAAGGATTTTTCTATCAAAGAAGAAGATCCACATCCATCCACTTCCATTCAAGTCTTCTCTCTCTTCTACTCAACCTTCATAATGGAAAATTATAACATCTATTCCATGAGGGTTTACCTTTCATAATTTTCTTTTGGCTTTTTGTGTTTATTTAAAGCTATTGCATTAACATAATTGACCACATTCAAAGAAGTATTTGTATTTTCAAGGTATGATATACTCTATTTCCTAGAAATAGACTCTTCTACATGACAACATGATTTCCATTATTTCATTTCATTTCAATGTTGATTCCTAAATAGGGGTTTTGACTAAGGAAAACCCCTTCATCCAACCTTTTTCCCATTTTTCTAGTTTGTAAGAATAATTATGGAGCCACTAGATGGAATTTGGAAAGATTGGACATAGTTAGAAGAACCTAGAAAACTTCAGTCAAGATTTCTAGGTACAAAATGTCATTCATAATTTGTCCCTAGGTACATAGAAAGTTTCACTCTATACCATGCATTTTTA
>BSBK01010459.1:0-32914 GCA_027943335.1 Chamaecyparis obtusa | reverse complement strand
TAATGGGATGGTGGTTAATAACAATGGCCTCCTTGAGCTTCCTCTTGAAGTAGTTGTCCTCCTTGGAAAGGATTTGGGTGTTCTCCAAATAGATATGATGTTTGGTGGATGAAGAGTGCTCTGTTAAAGCAGACTTGTGGACCCTATCGTGCTTTATATCAGCACTATGCTCACGGATTCTAGTGAGGAAAGACCAACCCGTTTCCCCTATATAGGGGATGCCACAAGAGCACATAATCTTATAGAATCCTGAGTCTAGAAGTGAGTCTTTGGAGTCTTTGAGCAAGGGAACATGATTTCTTAACTTTGAAAGGGGTTTGAAGGAAACCCTAAGGCCCTTTCTGGTTAAGATTTTGGCAATTTTTTGGAAGATGCCATCCACAAAAGGAAGGGAGACGTTCAAAGGAGGTGGAGATTGGGCGGGGATAGGAAAAGTGGAGGAAAGAAAAGAGGTCTTGGCTTGGTTAAGAGCTTTAGAAATTTTCTTATGAGAATACCCATTTAATTTGAAGACTTGGCGGAGGTGGGTGAGCCCTTGGGTTAAGTTGTCATCATCACAAATTCTAAAGGCTCATAGAGAAAGAGTCTTGAGAATGCCAACTTTTTGGCATGGGTGGTGGTGGGAAGACGAGTGGAGGTATAAGTCAGTGTGGGTGGCCTTGCAAAATACATGACGACCAAAGCTGCCATTGGGCTTCTTGATGAGAAGAACATCTAGGAAGGGCAGCTGATTGTCAGACTTGATCTCCTTAGTGAAGGAAATGTTGGGGGCCAAATTGTTGATGTGCTAGTGAAACTCTTCTAGTTTCTCAAGCCCGTGTGGCCAACAAACATTGGTGTCGTCAACATATCACTTCCACCATCTGGGTTTGAGGGGAAAGGAGTGGAGGGCCATCTCCTCAAAATGCTCCATATAGAGGTTCACTATGATGGGGGAAAGGGGGAAACCCATAGCCACTCCATCCACTTGCTCATAGATGACATTTTGGAAGGAGAAGAAAGTGGATCTCAGGCAAAACTCAACCAAATCGGCAATCTCACCATTAACCTTACGCTTAACAATTTGAATTGAGTCAGGGATAGGAACCTTGGTGAAGAGGGAGACAACATCAAAACTGACCAAGATATCACCGCTCTCAACCTTGGTATCCTTGATGAATTGGACAAAATGGTAGGAATCTTTGACAAAAGAATCAGACTTTCCCACCAAGGGGGATAAAATCTTGGCAAGGTGAGAGGCAAGAGAATAAGTCAGTGTGCCAATGGTGTCGACAATGGGTCTCAAAGGAATACCTCCTTTGTGGATTTTAGGCACCCCATAGATGTGAGGGGTAACTTCTTTTGATGGCACCAATTTTCTCTTGGTAGCATCATCAAAGGAGGATTTGGCCACCAAAGCTTTGACTTGTTTCAAAATCTTGGAGTATGGGTTCCGAGAAATGATCCTATAGCTACTGGAATCCAAGAGCAAGTCAAGCATCCTAGAAATATAGTCCTGTCTATTCATGATGATAGTAGCATTTCCTTTGTCAGCTTTGGTGATAATGATGTCATTATTATTAATGAACTAGTTGAGGGCAAGTGATTCCGCTCTAGGGATGTTGCTTCTGGGTAGTTTGGCATGTCTGAGAGTGACAACACAATCCTGCCAAATTTCATCCACAACATCAGAAGAGAGAGAATGAATAGCATTCTCAATGTCAAGGATAAAAGGAATGTGGGGGATAGAATGAGGGGCACAAGCAAAATTAAGACCCCATTTTAAAAAATTGAGAGAAAGGGGGTCAATGGTAGCATGAGACAAGTTGACCGCCAACTTGCTCTCCCAATCATGTACCATCTGATTAGATGGACCAACGATAGGATGGTAAGAGGAATCCAACCCAAAACTTAGGGGCCCATTTGAGATCGACTCAACAAGGTGGGGTGAGTTAGGTGACTCAACTCTATGGTACTTACCTCAAAGATGGGGGTCATGAACAAGGGATGAAGAGGAAGGCACTGACTCCAAGGAGGACACTGTGAAAGACAAAGGAGAGGGTTGCTCAACATTACTAATGTTGAGAGGACACCTAACTCCCAAGGGAGGGGCTTAAGGAGAGATATGCAACAGGTATTCACCGACAGTGCAATGAATGCTAGAATTGCAATTTACGTCAAGGGAATAATGGGGATAAGAAAATGTACCTAAACATTCTCACAAAGAGCTGTTGCAAGGAGAGGACCGTTGAACACTGGCTGTCTGTGAACTGGAACCGGATTGAACACTATGTGTAGAAGAATGCTAAGATAACTTATCTGGATAAGGAGGAGAAAAAGTAGCCTGATGGTGCATCTCCAAGCACAAGGGCTCCTAAGGGATATGACTACTTGGAGAGTGCATGAACACCCCTATTGTGTCTTCATGCTAGGTGGCACGAGGTGGAACTGGGAGGTTTGCAGAAGGTGCATGTCCACCGTTGGGAGCTGGCACAGGAGAGGGCTCGACAAGAGAAGCTCCATGACTAACCACACTAGTGCTGGGGGCTGGCACACTGTTGGAGGTTGGAAAAGTAAGGGGCCAGACAAGAGAAGCTCCATGATTGACTATTGCAACATGGTATGACTGAGGCACCCTAAGAGGAGGTGTGAAAGAAGACATGGGGTGATAGAGAGGAGGCACTGTCGAACAAACCAGAGACTGTGTAGGAAGGGAGGTGTCTCGAAAATGCGAGGTAGGAAACTACCATCTTCAGGCCTTCTATAAAAGAGTAGAGAACTTTCTCTTTTGCCTTTTGATACACATCTCTTGTCGACCCATAGCTCTGGCATAGGATGACATATCTAATCTGATCTAGAGGTTTGGACGTAGTGATGAGGCAAGCTCCAAGTGAAGAGGCATCAATCTGGCATTAATATGGTTGATCACCCTCCTAGTAGACTGAATGATAGATCTAAGTAAAGAAAGACTAGCTCGGAAGAAGATGTGTTTTGTATGCACGCTCCAAAGATGGTGTGTGATTTTCATGAAACAAGGGATCAAATCAGAGTCTCTACAATGTTTAAGAAAGGCTAGGTTTGCAACTTTCTTCATGAGCTTGATCCTTAACACCTCAAACTATTTAGATTTGAAACATAGCTCCCTCTCATGAAGGGTATCGATTAATAATATCATATTTCCACAATCCATTTTTAAGTACATGTGTGTTTCTGGATTTGATTGTGTATGTTTTTTAGCATCAACATTTTGGATCACACTCCATGATCCATCATCAGGATGAGAGGAGAGAGTGTAAGAATGGAAAAAATGAAGAAGCAAAACCAAGCCATTCTCATGGGATATAAGGAAAGGAGAAGACATGAAAAACTATGCAGAGAAGAGAAATGAAAAAAATCTAAAAAAGGCTACAAGAGCAAGAGAAAAAACCCTCAAATAAGAAATAAAAGAGGAGAGGAAGATATAAAAGTGAAAAGAGAGTATTAATTAAAATATATTAATAAGAATAAATTAAATTATAAAAGTTCATGAGTTTAGAAGTATAAGGAAAAATGTGACAAAAAACAAAAGCGCAGTGATATATATATATATATATATATATATATATATATATATATATATATATATATATATATATATATATATATATATATATATATATATATATATATATATATATATATATATATATATATATATATATATATATATATATATCATGTCTCAATGTATAGAACCTCTATGTATCTATTTATAATAGATAACTCCAAAAACATATATGTGTATTTAGTGTTTTATATTGTCATATAAATCTTATTCATGCAAGTGTATATGCGAATAAGATTTACTAGAAAACCTATATGCCACTAAAATACAAATGTATGTTTTTGATTTATTTATTATAAAAATATATATTTATTCTAAATAAACCTCACTAATATATTACAAATATATCCTAACTCATACCAGGATAAGATCTATAAAAAATAGATAAAAAAATAATAATAATATATACATGAAAAGATTTAATAATATAAGAAGTATTATATAAAGACATGTATGACAATAAAATTACAAACTATGCATCGAGGTGATATATATGTATATACCTCAATGTATATTTGTCATATATGCCCAATACATAATAAGTCTTATTCGAATATGTGTATACTTATACATATAAGACCTAATAGGATAAAAAGACAAGACAGACAATAGAAAAACATAATCAGAAAAGAAATATAAACGAGATGCATTAACATAAAAAAATAACACTAATACTAGCACCTCTATGTATCTATTTATAATAAATAACTCATAAACATATATGTGTATTTAGTGTGCTATATTGTCATATATGTTTCAAATATATCCTAACTCATACCAGGATAAGATCTATAAAAAATAGATAAAAAATAATAATAATATATACATGAAAAGATTTAATAATATAAGAAGTATTATATAAAGACATGTATGACAATAAAATTACAAACTATGCATCGAGGTGATATATATGTATATACCTCAATGTATATTTGTCATATATGCCCAATACATAATAAGTCTTATTCGAATATGTGTATACTTATACATATAAGACCTAATAAGATAAAAAGACAAGAAAGACAATAGAAAAACATAATCAGAAAAGAAATATAAATGATATGCATTAACATAAAAAAATAACACTAATACTAGCACCTCTATGTATCTATTTATAATAAATAACTCATAAACATATATGTGTATTCAAGCATGCGTACGGATATATGTGAATAAGATTTACTAGGAAACATATATGACACTAAAAATAAATGTATGTTTACGATATTTTTATTATAAAAATAAATATTTATAAAAAATATATAACCTCACTAATTATATTACAAATAAATCCTAACTCAAATATGAGTAAGAAATACTAAAAAATAGATCTATTATAAAAACATATACAAGAAAAAAAAAGAAAAAGATAAGAGGAGTAATAAGACCAGTATGACAAAAAAATAATAATAAATATGCATAGAGGTGATATATATGTATATACCTCTATGCATATTTTGTTGTCATATGAGTCTATTTATAATAAATAACTCTTAACCATAAATGTGTATTTAGTATTTTTATTATTGTCAAATAGGTTTTTTAATAAATATTATTCATGCATGTGATAGGATATGTATGAATAAGATTTGTTAGAAAGTCTATATGACAATAGAATACAAATTACACATGTATGTGAAAGATTTATTTATTATGAAAATATATGTATATAATAAAAGCAACAAAACTAATTATATAACAAGTATATCCTAGCTCATATATGGTAAAGATAAATTAAAAATGGATGAAATATAATAATAAATATATGAAAAAGAAAAAATAATATGAGATGTATTAAATAAAGACATGTATGACAATAAGAATGCCAAGTATGCATTGCTAATCTCTGTTTGACAAGACATTGTCTCAATACCATTAATAATATCACAACTATCAATGTTCACATCAAAAAGGCTAACCTCCATTTTTGGTGAAGAATTACAATCAGTGTCAATCTCATAATCGTAAAAAATGCTTTCATGGAAAATTTCATAAACCGGTTCATACAAACCTGAAAGCAAATCAACTTCAATATTTTTATCGAAATTGTCACTTCAACGATTCTCAATTTCATTTTCAGAATTATCCAAATCAATAGAAGAATCTGGAAATACCAACACTGATTCGTTATCACAATTTGAAAGCACCTCAGAATTGACATCATCACTTTCACAAACATTAAATGCCTCAAATTCTAAATCATGAAAATCATTAAGATGACAAACCTCTCGCTGCAATTTAGACAAAGAAAGCATCACCCTAGGCTCATGAGAATCAACATATTTATCAATTAAGCAATCATAAAGATCACTTGCAAGACTTCTAAAGTGAGCATTATTTTTTGCAACAACATCATCATATTGCTGCCCCTGAATTACCATTGTTTAGAATTCATTTTCCCCCAAATCATTTGACTTATCATTATTCTCAAATTGGGGCTGATTATACATATTGCAAACAACATCAGGCTCAGAAATTTGACACAATCTTGAAGGCTCATCTTGATTCTCGTTAGTTGATACTATATCAATTGGATCATAACATTCACCATGATTTTCACTACTTACTAGAATCATTGAATTAGTGCTAGCACTTGGGAAAGTTACCTCATGAGATCTTGCATTTTCAACACCATGAAGTTTTGGTAATCCAAATTTCTTCATCCTTTATATATTTGATGCCAGCTAAAAAAGCATGATATAAGTTTTGTGGTTCCTTGTCTCTCAACAAGTAACCCATCTTACTATCAAAGGTAGCCAAATAAACAACCAAAGACAATGCATTATGGGGTCTACAACTCTTGGGAATTTTCTTTAATACTTTCCCAAATTTGAGATTAAAAGCACTAACTAACTCATCTTTTCCTATGTGAATGCCTACAAGATCAACTAATAGATTGTACTCACAAATGAATTCTCCATAGGTTTCAATAAATGCTGATTCAAAATTCTTCCATGAAAAGATAGATTGGTGGGACAGAATTAAAAACCACTCCCTAGCATTTCCCACTATTGATTGCATAAACAACCTCATAATTTCATCTTCATGGTTGACCTCAAAATCTTCAATCAGGTCCATGAATGCACTTAAATGTTTTTCAACCAATTCTTCTTTTCCCCCACTAAATTTGGGCAAGAATTTTCTGATTTCTGGGGGAATTACATTTGGGTAGCCAAGAATGCCCTCAAAATCTAGAGGTGAAAAACACTTAAAAATTCTTCTATGTCCTGGCTAGGATACTTTATGGGACATGATTACATTTGGAGATACACAAGGCAGGGAAAATTATGAATACATCTCAACTTTCCTCTACAAGTAACCACAACCTTGCGCATGAAAACTCAAGCATACATCTCTCATGCAAAGTTTATCCATAATGAAAATGACATATCCCTTTCAAAATAATTTACATACACCATTAAATCACAATAGCAGAATCTATTTCAAAAGATTGGTATGCAAATCTTACTAACTTGTTCCCTCTTACTTAGTGCTAGCAATCACTAGATAGGGAAACAACTTTTACACACATGATTTTCATGAAGAAACTTGGATATGAAAATTAGAATACTTGGAGATGTTGTGGTAGCTAGAAAAATTTGATCTGAAGTCTCCTCCAAATCACCTTTCAAACATCAGTAGAGTCGCCACCTCTTTGCAGAGGACAAAAATTGAATCAGCTGAGAACCTTTTCTCAAATCTAAAATTTCTTTTAAAACCAACAAACACAACACATCTTCAACAGGATAGAACTATTTGTTAGGATTACAAATATATTATACTTTTTCTAAGAACACACTAATCAAACAAAGACACTAGAGTCGCCACTCACACTCGGTGAGATAATATGACAATTTTTTAAAATTTGACTCTATACAATGACCTCCTCAGTAGAGTTGCCATTTTTGTTAGCACTCAAAGTTGTAGATGATGAATACCAGTTAGAAAACTCTGATACATGACCCCATGGACCCAAAATATGCATCTGACAAAATCAAACACTAAGGTTGCTAAGGATTTTGATTCTTCTTCGACTTTGAGCTTCAAGCTCAGCCGGGTGTACCTTTTAGATTCTATTCTTTAAAGAATCACAATGGTTATCTGTATACTTGACACAGACATAAACATATAACTCTTTCAACATAAACTTTAAAATGAACTATTATTTGATTTTGTTGATGGTGAGAAACATAGATCAAGCAAGGACCAGTGCCAAATGCTAGGGCAAAGAGTCAAAGAACATAAATCCACAGAAATTCCTCAAATCTAATATACCCAAAACCCAAGTGAGATGCCTTACAAATCACCCTCTCATTTATATACACTATCATTAGATCCTCATATAAACCATAGATTCTTAGAGATCTCCCTTAAGACTTATTCTTCCCTTGAAAGAAGCTTAAGCTTAACCCCCACTATTTACTTTGTAAATGATATAATAAAAAGCCTTACAAATTTAACATATGAAAAACTCAAAAACCTCATACATGGAGACAAGAGATACATAAAGGAGTTTTAGTCTATTTTCATTGATATTTCTCTGTATCAGTACATTCTAAGATAAGAATTCTTTAGACCAAGACATAGATGCTAGAGGCTCTCTCTACTTGAATTTTCACCACCCTTCAAACAATGGAGAAGAAGAAAAGATAAAGGAAAAATCAAAACCAAATACACAAACTGATAGCTATAAATCTTCACAAAAAATCTTCCATTTCTTCCAATTCATTTCTTTCTGCAACTACCTCCATCTTTACGATCACTTCTCCCTCCAAAATTGAAACTTTGCCTCTCAGAAATAAATTGATTCTGCTCAAATTGAGAATGCTCTGTGAATGCCTCTCTCAAAATTTAAAATAAAATTCCTTTTCAAACTATGGAGAGACTATGTAAATCATTTAAATATGCATTTTCTACTTTAAAATATGCACTTTAGCTCCTTTTCCTGCTCTTTTTGCCCAGAAGCTACCATATTTTGCCATGTGTCACTGACTGATTAGTTGCTCAAACTTAACCCTAGGTTAACCACCTGATCTGGAGATTCAGAGATTTCCATATTCTCCAAGTCTTTAGATGTCATTTTTAACCATGGGTTTATCTAGAGAATAGGCGAATATACTATTCTTTAAATCTTCAAAATGCATTTCTTAACCCCAGTTGTACTTGGAGATTGGGCGACCAAGCTGTTCTCCAAGTCTTTGAATGTCATCACCTTAACTACCAGCAATTCAGAGATCTAGCAACTAAGCAATTCTCCTGATCTCATGATTTCCTTCACTAACTGCCAGGAATCTGGAGATTTGGTGACTAAGCAATTCTCCAGATCTTTAGATGTTAGCCACTAACTGTCAAGAATCAAGAGATCTGGCGACTACACTGTCTCTTGATCTCTATATGTTTGCTCACTAACTATCAACATCCAGAGATTTGGGGACACGACTAACTAACTGCAATATCCTGATCTCCAGATTTTTCCTTAACCGCTAGCCCATCACGAGATTGAGAAACTAGCCGCCACGTGTCACCTCACTAGTCCTATCATTTCACCATCTTTTTCCAAAATACTGGGTCTTCTATCTATCAGCACACCTCCCAATGCACCTTTAGAGTGCATGTGTCTAGAGCCTCCAGCTCTTTCTTCAAATCATAATGCAAGCATTATTTCATTTAAGCCACTGAAATCTCTCTATCCCCACTAATGTGGGACTAAATCCTATAATTTTAAAAAATGTTTCATTAAAATATTGCATTATGCGCTCAGCTGGCATGCTTCCCAATGTAGACCCACAAGCCAAGAGGCCACACAACTACTTCTTCACTTCAATTTACAACCTACCCGAGTGTTGTTGTATTAAAATACTTCAAAAACCCAAATCGGGGTGCATGTGGGATAAACCCACATGCACACCCTCTGCACTTTTTTCTTCCTTCTCATGGCTGTACATGCACCCAACTCTTTCTTTTATTCTTCTTGGCTTTTATTGTAGAGATTGTTGGTTTATTGGTGCACACCATAAACTTACCAAACCATGGTGTGCAACAACATATGCACCCCCATTTGACTGGCATACACCCTTTAGGCATAAACAAATTAACTTCATTGGCACGCACCCCTGCTGCTGATTGTCTTACATGGCATGTTATTACAAAGGAAACCCCACACACCATAGCATGCAAGAAACTTCCTCTGCATACCTTCATGCACCCTTCCAGTCAGCATTTATTTCCTTTTATTTGATACATTGGCTGCAAATGCTAGCACGTGCCACACTCCTAAGCTCACACATTTTCCTTCTGTACTCACACACTCTTTCCCTTTGTCTTTGACTTGGTGCACATCCCACAAGGATGTACACACCTCCACATTTAGACTACTGTGTGCCCCATTCTTCTTTCTGGCTGCTCTCTGGGAGTCCTGACATACACAAAACTTGGTGCTTACCAGCACTCAAGCCTTGCACATCTTCTATTTCAATTTTTTTTTAAAACACTACACTCTATTTGCTTGACCCCACACACTAATAGTCCAGCATACACCTCAACACATCCTTTGGACTGGCATGATCTATTCCACATTGTTTCATTCTTCATGTTAGTACACTTTACCTTGATTGGCTCGTGTACCTCTAATGTCTTCATTTCCATTATAGTGCATGGTATGCTAGCTGGCACACATCCCATTCAAACCTCACACACTCCTTCAAGTGTTTGACTAGTAAGCATTCCCTTTCATTTCTTGGTATGGTTCGAATTCTTGTTCTTGTCTTGTGTGCACATATCCAATACAATATAATATGCAGCCTCTTGAAAATGGCATCTTCAAAAGACATTTAAACCATGACATACATAGAATTCTTGTGAAAACATTAGCATGTTTACAATGTCGTGCACAACACTTCACAGAATATAGCATATTCATCATGCTGAAAAAATGAGTGTGCGCCAAATCTTAAAAGAAAATGACATGCATACACTAAAAGACACACATCACCAACTCGATTTCGTACACAAAAGACATTAATCTAGAAGATATGTCAGTGGATTAAAATTTTTCATTTCACTTCTACCTTTTGTTCATCTACAATGTAGCCTCAAGATGAATTCAGAACCATGGTTCATCAAAATTTTAAGCACACCATTCAATTCACATTGCCTTTACAAAACTGACCAATAACACCAATTGGCCTCCATAAAAACTTACCAAAGAACCTTAGAAGAATGCACCGACAGAGACTTAAGATCACTTCCATCATGTTAGTACACATGTCAAAGGAAAATGCACCAAAATACTTGAGCTAAAAGTTATCACTAATCCAACTTGGCATTCTGGAACACTGATTCTGTCCACATTGTTAAACTGCACAAATCTCCTTCAGAACTAGCTTTGAAAACTTGCCAACTGAGACCTTCATGAGCCAGAAACTTGGGCACTGATTCACCTCCCCACAAGGAAAATGAATCCACAACTAGCATGCCTAGAAGCTCAAGTGGTGAATTACCATTAAGCACCAAAGTCAACTTGTTAGAAACATTTTGGGCTTGAAACATTAAAAAATACAAAAAATTGATTTGGAAATGGCTTAGGAAAGTAACCAAATGGATTGGTAGAGATCCAAAAATCTTTGGGGTAAGTAACTCCAAGCTCTACAGTGTAGAACAACTTTCAATTATAATTGACCTTGAACCGGGTGCAAACAAGGAGACCTCAAAGTAGGTCACTTAGAAATATGGACTATGCACACTTGATGAAACTTTTACAATTTGCAAAAAGAATGACTCTAGCAAAGTGATCAAACGGGCTCATGGGGGGCTAGAAATGGACATGAATACTTAATCACATGCCTAAAATATAGTGCAATAACCCTCATGCTATGAATACTCACTGGGCATAAAAGACAGACCTTCGAAGTGGGCTACTTTATAAAATTATGGAAAGACACAAAATGCAAATTTCCAGAAACACCTCAAAGGCTACTTCCGAAACATGCAAGAACTGAAATCTGAAACCTTAGACCCATTACATATGTCAAATGATAGGTGATAAACATCCTACCCAAGTGATTCCTCATAAAAATCAATAGGTCTACTTCACTGATGCACTCAAACTAGGCCACTTTTGAAGACTTTCAAGGCACTAATATGATACTTAGAGAAAATTTGAAACTATGGACTCAAAATATAATCTAGTTTTTTGAGCTCTAACAACATATAACACCTTTGTAGTAGATGAAAACTATTATGCCCATATAAATACTATTACACATAAGGGATAGAATTCTATGTAATCACATCCTAATCACACAAAAGTTGTGAGAAGATAAGATAAAAAAGAGATATAAATTCTTGATACCAACTTTTATCTAATACAATTCTTGACAAGATAGAAACTAAATAATATTAACCTTCAAAAATTACTAAATTTTTCTAACGTTAATCTTTTAGTTATGTTCCAAAAACAACCTCTTTCAAATTTAAAAATAAACTTAATAGTTTGTTATTGTTTCTAATAAAGCTTAGATTTTGATAAGAGAACTTCCACTCTCTACAACTTTTCTAGCAAGCTGATCAGATCATAATTACATTCATTACATGGGTTTTATTCATGGAAAGATCTATGTATAGTTTGTTACTTGACAACCGTGACATTGATAACTACATTGATGACCAAATAATCCATTAAAGTTACTATGTAAAAAGTCTGAGCAACGGTAAGGAAGTTATGCTTTTTCTTCTTTAAATTGCTCATAAAACCCAATATTATTCTAATTGTTGCTTTCTCTAATTGTCTCTCTTCTACCAATTTTTCTTTTTGTGAACAACTTTTTTCCCTCTCTTTTACCAAATTTGATTGGGGGCTAAATGCTTATAAGACAAGAAAATCAAATTATAAGATAGAGACACAGCAAGAGCTTACAATAAATTACTTCATTTAGCTTAACAGTGCTTAGGACTTGGGAAGAAGATGCACATAATAGTTGAAGAAACTGTTTTGATGCATTTGCCAAGTGCAATGAAAATTGAAGATGAAGAGAAGGGTAGTTGTAAGATTCTTCTACATGAAAGAATGTGAAGAATTGAAATTGATTTTTTCAAGGAGGAAAAAAGTGGTGAGTTAAGGCAACACTCCCCCACTAAAGATGACTCTTTGATTGATTTGTAGTTATGTCCCCATCAGCCCAAGATTTCAGTTACAAATGCAAAAAATAGTGTCAAAGAGGATAAGTTAACTTTGAGATAATAAATTACACTTAGTCCTCAATGTTGCTTCCATTTTCTTCGATTTTAGATTTATATTTCATTCAATTGAGAAATAAAATGTCAAATTAAGATTTTATTTCATTCAATTCAAAGAATTTTTCGATTTGCTCAATTCAATTCAAATTATGGATTGTACTTCTTTTAATTCAATGTTTGCAAGAGTTATTGGATTTATAGATTTGCTCAATTTAATTTTATTTATCAAATATTTAATTATTTCAAATTAGTTCATAGAATGGAAAGATTTAAAAACCACAATAGTACAATCTATTCAGACATCATAGATTTTTTGGTTTGGGTATGTGCAAGATCATGAGGGGCCAAAAAGTGGCAATGTAAAAAATATTCACTTTTCACTCGTCCAAAAGCACATGAAAATGCTTGTTGACTTTTTAGCAGGCCTGGGTGTCAGTACACCTGGGACAACCTAACACCAAAGCACAATCCTTATCAGGTACCCAAAACCTGTGGCATAAATCAAAACCCGCGGGTAGTGTTTCTCATTTCTCTCATTGTTTTTAGGTTTGTAAAATGACTCTATATATTTGATACTCAATTTTTTTGCGTATCTGATTTACCCAACAACAAATTTGATTCCGCAGTATATATGGTAAGTAAATTCTTTGTATATTTTGATTATTTTATTTCATTTTGATGCTAAATGTAGTTTTTTGGTTGAAATAGGGTTTTGTATTTATTTTTGTAATAATATATGAAATCAAATTGAAATTTAGATTTGTTTTTTATTTAATCAGGCATGGCTAATAACAATGAAGAAAATAACCCTCCCGCACCAAATAACGATCCCCAAAACAATCCCCTGTCTCAAAACCCTCAATCTTTAGAAGATTTGATACAAGATAATTTGAACACAATACGAGGTTTCCAAAACACATATTAGAATATACGTACATTAGGTCCCATGCTTGCCACCCTAAATACTATTGTTGAAAATATTGACACACTCACGTGGTAACATAATGCTACTCTTCATTGGCATGATGATATGCATGCCCAATTTAATGATGAGCTTGACCATGATGGGATTGTTTCCCTTAATATAACTAAGAAAGATATAGCCTCCCTTTTTGTGAATCCTAAAACCAGATTACAAGTTGACCCCAAAAAGCCCAAATTATCAATAAAGTGGTGCACAAATGAAGCAATAGGCACACACTATTGGGATCGCTGGTGGATGGTTTTTGATAAACCACCCCATAACAATTTGGAGCTCCCTTTCTATTTCATAAAAAAATTGTATGTTGAGTTTGTGCTTGGTCACAATGTTAATTATTTTAGCATTAGGCCCAACATGGGCATAGGTAGAGGAGCTCCTTAGAGTAGGCCATTTTCCCAGAGTAAAAAGGCCACTACCTTTGTCCCCCCATTGATATCATACCCCCTCCTCCAGTGCAGCATCCTGATATCATTAAAGAGTTTGCCTCACAAACTATTAGGGCCATTCATTTGTTGAGTGATCAATTGATCACGTAGACCAGGTCAGTGTTGCCTCTTGGTGTGGATGATGTTGACACATCAACATCTCGTCAGAGTTCACATGTATGTGAGCCCCATATTTGCATTATATGCAAGAATATGTGCCTCAAACTACTTATTGATGGTGATACATATCTGTATGTTATTGATGAGGAGGATATAGGAGATGCAACTGCAGAGGTTGCAACACCTCATGGAGCATCTACATCTCATGAGAGTGCTTAGGAGGTGTATGCAGAGTCATGGACTCTTGTTGATATGGTAAGAGTAAACATTATAAATAAATTTGTCACATGACTTATTTAATTTAAAAATAATTTATTTATTTAGATTAGTTTTAATGATTGCATGCACTTATGTATATATATTTTTTCCATTTATGTTTAGTCAATGATAGAGGAGGAGTTGAGACAGGTGGATGACTCCACACTCTTGGCCATTTCATTTGGCCTTGATGCCTATACAATATATTATAAATTATGTACCCATTAGTTTTTTTTATATCATTTGGTGTACAGGCTTAAATCTCTATCAATTAGAGCAATAAAATTCATACATTTACTAATATAGTGTCATCTTATTATACTCTTGCAAGCTACAACTGATGTCAGTGGGGGGCACGAGGGGGTTCCTTCATCAGTTGTCAACAAAAGAAAGTTAATTAATTGTTTAATATTAATTATGCATGCATATGTATGCCACTTGTGTGTAGTAATAAATATTTTACTTGCACTTTATTGTATAGGGTGTGGCTCTTGATGATGTCCCAACATGAGTTCGGGAGCCTAGGCTGACAGACATCTCAATTCGGAGTGATAGCTTGATTATACGTAGACTTTTACATATTGTTATTTGTATTTTGTAGCCAGGGTTGTTATGATGGAGTACATTTATATATAATTGACAATCTTTTTACTCTCATAGGTTACTCCCAGTGTGAGGGAGGGCCCACAAAAATCTTTCATATCTTTGTTGACCCAATCCACTATTCTAGAGGAGGGATCAAAAGATGTAAGTATTAATTTTAGTTCAATCAATTTGTAATTTTATTATGCTATCATCCTATTTTTTAGATTTATTACTCTATGATGTACCACTCTACTAATCTCATTATTGCAAATATATATTTATAGGTCAGAGTTGGTATTGTTGGCATGGTCCCTTCGCTACCAAAGACTTATGCTAGGACACCTAATCGTGGTAGGCAACTGAGAGGCCAGGTACAAATATTTGTATTCAGTTATAATTTTAATTAAATTAGTGTTTGAATTATGAATTATATATATATATATATATATATATATATATATATATATATATATATATATATATATATATATATATATATATATATATATATATATATATATATATATATATATATATATATATATATATATATATATATATATATATATATATATATATATATATATATATATATATATATATATATATATATATATATATATATATATATATATATATATATATATATATATATATATATGTAGAAATCATATAAACTAAGCAATCTAACTTGGGTTTGAACTCATTTTTGATGCAGGATCAATCAAAGTCAAATACTTCTTCAAAGAGGCTATATTTTGATGATCCCCCTATGACATAGGATGTAGTTTTAGTTTTGTGGTCATTTAGAGATGCCACTTGGCACATTTTGAGATGGCATATATGCCACATTGTACACCTTGAAACATTGATTTTGTAGACATTTTGAAATGGCATGTGCCATATTTGTATATGGAGATACTTTTGATACTTTCTATATATAGAACACGTTCATTTTTATGTTACATTTGTGTCATCTTTTGTATACATATTTATTATTCATGTTTATGGAATTGAATAGTGAAGTTATATCTTGATTGTGATTATTATTATGATTTAAATTATATCTTGTTGAAGTTACATTTGTTTTTCTTTACTCTAGAATACCTTGTTCATGGAGCTTATTATGTTTGAGGTTTAACTTCTATAGATTTCTTATGTTCTTATGTTTCATACCATTATAACTCCCACCCAAAGGGACAGTCAGTCTCTCTAGATTTACAAACCACCTCTGTAAATGTTAACTTCCTCAATCAGAACACAACTAGACTCGCATATAAAAACCATAATTTTGCATTTAAGGCGTGCTCTAGTGATAGCCCACATCTGCCAACTACCCAAAAAATTAATCTTTTTAAGTCTTTGGACAACCCAACTCCATTACCGTACACAACACATGTTCCATGTCCTCAAAGCCATGCATGCACATCTTATAACATCCCAAACTTCTTGACCATCTATATATCTTTTCCATATACATCTTGACCCCAACATGCAAAACCATGAACCATATTTCTTGATTACCATTAAACTTCACCTAACATAACATTTTATATCTCCATCTACTACATTACAAAGACAAGTGCTGATATTATACTCTATATACCCACTCTACTACGTCACAGATCCCATGACCCTTAACCCAACTACTAATCTCAGTTGAGCCACTTAGTAATAAATTGTTTCAATACTATGTATATACTCACTATGTATATAACTCATCATATTGGGGTTTACTAAATCCACAGAGAAATGTAGCACTTGTGCTATTAGGTCACTTGGGTCGAGCGTGGTCGCCAGTGTTCTAGTGACTCCGTGGGCAGAATGGGGTTGTCACTGGCATTTACCTAGCCAACCGGAGCCAATGGAGTAGATGGTTCGATGCCAAGATAGATGGTTTGGAAGATACACTGCTGAGCTACTTTCAATTGACCCTCACTACAAGTTTTGGCATCAATTGAGATCGCCTTTCCAAATGCAAACAAAGTCGAATCGCCCAAAACTGAGAGAGGTTATTGTAGACCTTAGAATCACAATCTCATAGCCCCTGATGGTTTGTTGATACCTCTCATGAGGTCTAAGATATGAGCCTTGGAAGATCATTTCCCAATCATGCTTAGTGCAGCTTGGGGTCACTTGGGTCGAGCGTGGTCGTGAGTGTTCCAGTGACTCTGTGGGTGGAATAGGGTTGTCACTAGCATTTACCTAGTCAATCAGAGCTGATGGAGTAGATGGTTTGATGCTAAGACAAATGGTTTGAAAGATACACTGCTGATCTACTTTCAACTAACCCTCACTATAAGTTTTGGCATCGACTAAGATCACCTTGCCAAATGCAAACAAAGTCGAATCGCGCAAAACTGAGAGAGGTTATTGTAGACCTTGGAAACATGATCCTATAACCCCTAATCATTTGTTGATACCTCTCACAAGGTCTGAGATATGAGCCTTGGAAGATCATTTCCCAATCATGCTTAGTGTACCTTGGGGTCACTTGGGTCGAGCATGGTCACGAGTGTTCTAGTGACTCTGTGGGCAGAACAGGGTTGTCACTAGCATTTACCCAACCAATTGGAGCTGATGGAGTAGATGGTTCGATGCCAGGATAAATGGTTTAAAAGATACACTGCTGAGCTACTCTCAACTGACCCTCAATGCAAGTTTTGGCATTGATTGAGATCACCTTGCCAAATGCAAACGAAGTCGAATCACCAAAAATTGAGAGAGGTTATTGTAGACCTTAGAAACATGATCTTGTATCCCTTGATAGTTTGTCAATACCTCTCATGAGGTCTGATCTATGAGCCTCAGAAGATTGCTACCTAATCATGCTTAGTGCACCTTGGGGTCACTTGGGTCGAGCATGGTTGCAAGTGTTCCAATGACTCCATGGGTGAAACAGGGTTGTCAATGGTGTTTACTTGGCCAACCGGAGTCAATGGAGTAGATGGTTTGATGCCAGGATGAATGGTTTGAAAGATACACTGCTGAGCTACTTTCAACTATAACCTCATTGCAAGTTTTGGCATTGACTGAGATCGCCTTGTCAAATGCAAATGAAGTTGAATCACCCAAAACTGAGAGAGGTTATTGTAGACCTCAAAAAAAGATCCCATAACGCTTGACAGTTTGTTGATACCTCTCATGAGGTCTGAGATACAAGCCTTAGAAGATCGCTGCCCAATCATGCTTAGTGCACCTTGGGGTCACTTGGGTCGAGCATGGTCGCGAGTGTTCCAGTGACTCTGTAGGAGGAATGGGGTTGCCACTAATGTTTACCTGGCCAACCAGAGCTAATGGAGAAGATAGTTCAATGCCAGGATAGACGGTTTGAAAGATACATTGCTGAGCTACTTTCAACTGACCCTCACTAGAACTTTTGGCATCGACTGAGATCACCTTGCCAAATGTAAACAAAGTCGAATAGCCCAAAAATAAGAGAGATTATTGTAGACCTTAGAAACATGATCCCATAGCCCTTGATGGTTTTTTGATACCTCTCATGAGGTCTGAGATATGGGCCTCGTAATATCATTCCCTAATCGTGCTTAGTGCACCTTAGGGTCACTTGGGTCAAGCATGGTTGCGAGCATTCCAATGACTCTATGGGAATAATGGGGTTGTCACTGGCATTTACTTGGCTAATTAGAGCTGATGGAGTAGATGGTTTGATGCCAGGACAGGCGGTTTGAAAGATACACTGCTGAGCTACTTTCAACTGACCCTCACTACAAGTTTTGGCATCGACTAAGATCACCTTTCCAAATGCAAACAAAGTTGAATCAGCCAAAAATGAGAGGTTATTGTAGACCTCATAAACATGATCCTATATCCCTTGATGATTTTTTGATACCTCTCACGATGTCTGAGATACGAGCCTCAGAAGATCTTTGCCCAATTGTGCTTAGTGCACCTTGGGGTCACTTGGGTCAAGCATGGTCGTGAGTGTTCCAGTGACTCTATGGGTGGAATGGGGTTGTCACTGGTGTTTACCTGGCCAACTAGATCTAATGGAGTAGATGGTTCGATGCTAGGATGGACGGTTTGAAAGATACGCTATTGAGCTACTTTCAACTGACCCTCACTGCAAGTTTTGGCATTGACTAAGATCGCCTTTCTAAATGCAAACAAAGTTGAATAGCCCAAAATCAAGAGAGGTTATTGTAGACCTCAAAATCATGATCCCATAGCCCCTAATATTTTATTGATATCTCTCATGAGGTTCGAGATACAAGCCTCAAAAGATCGCTGCCCAATCATGCTTAGTGCACCTTGGGATCACTTGGGTCGAGCGTGGTCGCGAGCATTCTAGTGGCTCCGTGGGTGGAGTGGGGTTTTCATTGGTTTTTACCTGACCAACTGGAGCTGATGGACCAAATGATTCGATGCCAGGATGGACGGTTTGAAAGATACACTACTGAGCTACTTTCAACTGACCCTCACTGCAAGTTTTGGCATCTACTGAGATCACCTTGCCAAATACAAATGAAGTTGAATCATCCAAAACTAAGAGAGGTTATTGTAGACCTTAGAAACACAATCATGTAGCCCTTGACAATTTGTCAATACCTCTCATGAGGTCTAAGATACAAGCCTTGAAATATCATTGCCCAATCGTGCTTAGTGCACCTTGGGGTCACTTGGGTTGAGCATGGTTGCGAGCATTCTAGTGACTCTGTGGGTAGAAAGAGATTGTCATTGGTGTTTACCTGGCCAACTAGAGCTGATAGAGTAGATGGTTTGATGCCAGGACAGACGGTTTAAAAGATACGCTATTGAGCTACTTTCAACTGACCCTCATTGCAAGTTTTGGCATTGACTGAGATCGCCTTGCCAAATGCAAATGAAGTTGAATCACCAAAAATTGAGAGAGGTTATTGTAGACCTTAGAATCAAAATCCTATAGCCCCTAATGGTTTTTTGATACCTCTCACAAGGTCCAAGATATGAGCCTTAGAAGATTGCTGCCTAATCGTGCTTAGTGCATCTTAGGGTCACTTGGGTCGAGCGTGGTTGTGAGAATTCCAATGATTTTATGGGTAGAATGGGGTTGTCACTGGCATTTACAATGTCATCAAAGTGAACCACCAACTTATAGTCCACACTATTTTTAGTAATGAAAAAATTAACCCTTTTACTCTCCCGTGCAAACTCAAAAAGCACATCACTTGCAAACCATAAAACACACAATGCATTATGGTACACTGGGTAGCTTGCAAGAAGTTGTGTTTTACAAATTGAGCAAGTAGTCCTTGGGAACATGTCCTTGTCTATAGTGGAAATAATTAGGTTTTCATTCTAAAACAAGAGAGGACCCAAATGGGAAAGCATGCACACTTCTTTTCTTGACCCAGTTCCATTGCAATGAGTATTAGTGGTATGTTTGAAATTTGAACTGTGAAACTAATCATGATTAATCCAGTCATCAATCTACTAAAATACAATTATTTTTAATATTCTACCACCCCTCCCAAGACCCAATAACAAATACATAATATTAGGACATTTGTTTTTCTTTACTCTGGAATACCCTATTCATGGAGCTTATTATGTTTGAGGTTTAACTTCTATAGATTGTTTGAAATGATAAAAAATAATATCCTAAAATTATTAGAAACAACAATCAAACACATAAGAATTCAAACCATGCAAATGACATAAGTAAATGACATGTAAGATCCCTTGTTGGCACTATTGGCAACCCATACATGATTTTGGTCACAAGTCCTTATCAAGACTTCTAGGACATTTAACTTTTAAATCAAATTGATTGTTACAAATTGCCATTATAGGCTTCAAAATATGTCAATTAACCATTAAGGATCCTTTTGTCCTTCTATCTCTGATTGGATCCATGGTGACCATAGGTGTCTTCATAGGTGCTCCTGCACAAGTTACAATCCACATACAAAACCAAGTTTATTGACTCAAAATACAATCTAATAAAGGTGAAATTAATTTGTTGAAAATAAGCTCAATGAACTTAGAAAAAAATGCACTAATTTAACTTATTACCTAGTCAAGTGTTCCTAAAGGGTCATCTCTTTGCTTTAGGGTCTCCAATAGTGCTTCATGATCAGTAGTACTAATAGTCCAAAGTTCTTTTGTCTTTGGTCTTCCTTGATGCTTTGACAACTTGATATTTGTTGCTATAACAAGGTGTGAATACATGAGAATAGTTTTGTGCTTTTCATAATCTTCAAATGCGAGAATTCCATTCTTTCTAATCATGTATGTTCAAAGCCATGTTCCCACAACAATAAATAAACCAGTAGGATATATGAACTCATCACCATCTATCATCGGTTGTACAAGCTTTTGTTTACCTCATACATAATGTGATAACCAATAATCTGACCTCTCATCATTCCCTTGCAGTGCAACCAATGCAAAAACATCTCTTGGCTGTAGAAGATCTAAAAGATGGTCATACTCAACTGAAGTGTCCATGTCATCATTTCTTATAGAGAGTGTCAAAGATAAAAGAATTAGATACTAGGGAACCCATGTATCCACCCACTCACTTGACTCACAATTATCCTAATCATACTAAAAACACATGGGGAAAAAAGAAGCCAACTCTCATGTCCAAATGGTCCAAGTACTACTATTGGAGCTTTGGAATGAATGCATTTTTTAAGAGTCTTTTACTATTTGACAATCCAATCTATCTCCTATAGTTCCCTCCTCAACCGACCAAAAGAATCTACACATTGTAGAATCAAGAGTCCCCCCTGTGACAATGCTAAAGTACACCAATCAACAATAGAATGAGCATCAAGAAGTACAACACCTGAAATCCTCAATTGCTCCTTAACTAGAGCTCTCTTCACTCATGTACCTACTCCATCATGCTCCCCTTTCCCATGCCTTGACTAAAAAAAACTCCAAATATGAGGTACATCTCTCTCCTCATGCATTCTACACAACCAATAAAACATTCTAGCATTCTTAAATTGACCAGTGCAATTATTCAACCAAATGAGATGCCTATCCATAGCAATACCATTTTCCTGCAAGAAGTCAAAATAGTTCTGGAAACAATGTTGAACAAACTCATGAGAGTGAGACCTATCATCGCTCATATACAAATGGTACTCTTTGATTATCTTTCAATCATATTTTGTGCTACAAGGGGAATTCCGATATGTGATGTGTACAAAAATAGCAACCTGAATGGAATTGTAATATCGAGCTTGAGTCTCATTTTGGGGCTTCAATGTATAGTTCTTCGCAAAGTCTACAATGGATATAATAGTTCCAATGGGGAAAGTGTCCTTACACATCCTGAATTGTTGATCCAACCATTGAGACTTGTGACTATGCCTTGCATACTTGTAAAAAAGATTTGTCTTCAAATATGAGATAAAATCAGCAACATTGTATTCTTTTGCAACTAACTCACATCTAGAGCCTTCACCTCCACTCTTCAATGTATCTTTCAGTGTTTCATATACCTTTTTTTGGATGAGTGTCTTTCCAAAATTTTGTTCCAAACCCTCATGAAAACATGTCCTAAACTTGGACAAGCCACCACATTTTGAGTACTTGGCATTTAAGCAATCTTTTTTATAAAATAAACAACCATCATCTCTTTGACATAAAAATTGATCTAGCAAGTCTCTTGATGATTTCGAAAGACCACTTGCACCACAATCCTCTAGCATTTCATTAGTATGAAAATTAGAATGAATGGACCGTAATAATTCACGATGCATTGAAAACTCAACATGATATTTGCAACATGTATTCTGAATCTTAAGGGATACACAATAAAATGGCTTCACAGATTCAAAAGACCTTTGTGATATTTTCAATGTTAGATGTGTCTCAAATTTTTTTTTATACAACATTGTTTGACTTACCTCCACATAATGTTTAGGATGTGGAGTGCGGTCTCCATTTCCAACTCTCAACTTCAAGACATCCTTCACATTTGGTGACGCTCTTGAGTTAGCATCCCAAAATTGTTGAATTTCATCCTTGACAACATTTGTTAGCTTCTTATTGAAATGTGGAAGTCTCCCACCATAAGCCCATGTATCAATTTGAAGTGGATCTTAAGTCTTTCTCTTCTTGCAAGTGCTCTACCCAAAGTTTTATGGTCTATATTAAAGTCAACACAAGTTTGTCTCATCAAATGATCCTTTGTCAATTGATGACTTACTAAGGAGGTTCTAATAACCCTCCAAGCAACTCTCTTGTCTTTTTCTCTGCTAGTCTTCCCAATGCTATTGAGAGCATTGAAAAGATTCTTAACAACAATGGCATTTCTCTCCATTTTCTTGTTCACATGAATCTTCAATTTCACAAGCACAGGTCTCATTATTTGCATCTTTAACAACTGCACACAAATTTGACATTTCTCAACCAATGTCTTGTTTCCAAAAAATTGATCATAAAGTCTTGAAGCGCACAACCTAATAGTTCTATGTGAACTATTTCCTTCCCAATTATTCATAATGTTCTCCTCAATTTCAATTAACCATTTAGGTGTTCTTGAAAGCCTCCAATTTGAAGATTGATTATCTTTATTGCAAGGGGCTTCATTTAACATATAATTTGGAGATGTGTAACGTTAATGTGGTTCTTGTGCAACATTTTCATTCCCCAAGTCTACATTTTCAATCTCCATCTATACATTTTCATCTTCATTCCATTCATTGTCATTCCCCAAATCTACGTTTTCATTCCCCAAGTCTACATTTTCATTCTCCATCTCTACATTTTCATCTTCACTCCATACATTGTTATTCACAAAATTAATTTCCATATTATTTTCAAATTCAACATCCTCTTCACTTGCAACTACATTTACGGGTCACCTTGATTAATGTTTAACATACCTTCTCTCCTTCTTTGGTGATTTTCCCTATATTTTTCCCGATATGCTTGAATTTATTCATCCATCACCTTCCTCTTGTGTTTAGCCTTTCGATACGTGATGCTTCCCATAGTGAGACCACAAGTTGACAAAAAACAAAAAATGGACCCCAAATCATGTTTTGTTTTCTTGCAATCCGTGAAAAAAGTCTAAAATCCTATGCTTATCTAGTCTATGGGGATAGGGAATATTTTGGTCAAAGTTATACCAGCCAATAATCGGGTACCCAATTTTATCGGGTACCCGATATTTCTAGGTACATGAAAAAATGGTGGGAGTAAATGAAAAAATTGAACTTTTATAAATAAAAAGAGGTATATAATATATATATATACACTAATGTATATAATATATAATATATTATATATATACTAATGTATTATATATTAATGTATATAATATATATACTAATGTATTATATACTTATATATATATATATAATGTATTTAAAAAAATACCTACACAGTTGATTTGATGACAGACAGTTTAAGCCCAAGTCCTCTTGAAAGTATCCAGCACAGGATTTTTTGACAGTCTAGTAATTTTGGCGTTCTGACTATACTAAACAAGTAGATGTCATCATCTATTCTAGAAACTAACAGTGGCATAAAAATTGATGTAAGAACATTTAAGGCACATTGTCCCCATGACCCCTTTTTACAAATTTGAATGCTCAAGCGTGTCTGAAGGGGTCGTAGGACCCCTTATGACACACTTGAGCATTCTAATGTGTCAAAAGGGGTCATGGGGACTTCCTAGGGGTCCTAACGCGTGACAAGTCATACTAGAACCCCTAAGAAGTCCCCATGACTTCTTTTGACACATTTGAATGCTCAAGTGTGTCTGAAGGGGTCGCAGGACCCCTTAAGACACACTTGAGCAATCCAATGTGTCCATAGGGGTCATGGGGACTTCCTAGGGGTCCTAATGCATGATAAGGCATACTATGACCCCTAGGAAGTCCCCATGACCCCTTTTGACACATTTAAACACTCAAGTGTGTCCAAAGGGGTTGTAGGACCCTTAAGACACACTTGAACATTCCAATATGTCCATAGGGGTCATGGGGACTTCCTAGGGGTCCTATCATGTGATAAGGTGTAGTAGGACCCCTAGGAAGTCCTCATAACTCCTTTTGACACATTTGAATGCTCAACTATGTCCGAAAGAGTCGTAGGACCCCTTAAGACACACTTGAGCATTCTAATGTGTCCATAAGGGTCATGAGGACTTCCTAGGGGTCCTAACACGTGATAAGGTGTACTAAGACCCCTAGAAAGTCCCCATGACCCCTTTTGAAACATTGGAACCCTCAAGTGTGTCCTAAGGTGTCGTAGGACCCCTTAGGACACACTTAAGCATTCTAATGTGTCTATAGGGGTCATGGGGACTTCCTAGGGGTTCTAACACATGATAAGGCATACTAGGACCCCTACGAAGTCCTCATGACCCCTTTTGACACATTTGAATGCTCAAGTGTGTTCGAAGGGGTTGAGGACCCCTTAGGACACACTTGAGCATTCCAATGTGTCAAAAGGGGTCATGAGGACTTCCTAGGGGTCCTAACGAGTGATAAGGCATACTAGGACCCCTATGAAGTCCCCATGACTCCTTTTGACACATTTGAATGCTCAAGTGTGTCTAAAGAGGTCATAGGACCCCTTAGGACACACTTGAGGGTTCCAATATGTTGAAAGGGGTCATCAGGACTTCCTAGGGGTCCTAACATGTGATAAGGCATACTAAGACCCCTAAGAAGTCCCCATGACCCCTTTCGACACATTTTAATGCTCAAGTGTGTCTGAAGGGGTTGTAGGACCCCTTAGGAAACACTTGAGGGTTCCAATGTGTCTAAAGGGGTCATGGGGACTTCCTAGGGGTCCTAACTATGACCCCTTAGGACACACTTGAGCATTTCAATGTGTCAAAAGGGATCATGGGGACTTCCTAGGGGTCCTAACATGTGATAAGACATACTAGGACCCCTAGGAAGTCCCCATGAACCCTTTTGACATATTTGAATGCTCAAGTGTGTCTGAAGGGGTCATAGGACCCTTTAGGACACACTTGAGGGTTCCAATGTGTTGAAAGGGGTCATGGGGACTTCCTCAGGGTCCTAATGTGTGATAAGGTGTACTAGGACCCCTAGGAAGTCCCCATGACCCATTTTGACACATTTGAATTCTCAAGTGTGTTTGAAAGGGTCGTAAGACCCCTTAGGACACACTTAAGGGTTCCAATGTGTCAAAAGGGGTCATGGGGACTTCCTAGGGGTCCTAACGCATGATAAGACATACTAGGACCCCTAGGAAGTCCCCATGACCCCTTTTGACATATTTGAACACTCAAGTGTGTTTGAAGGGGTCATAGGACCCCTTAAGACATACTTGATCATTGTAATGTGTCCATAGGGGTCATGAAGACTTCCTAGGGGTGATAATGCATGATAAGGCATACTAGGACCTCTAAGAAGTCTCCATGACCCTTTCTGACACATTAGAACCCTCAAGTGTGTCCTAAGGGGTTGTAGGACCCCTTAGGACACACTTGAGCATTCCAATGTGTCCATAGAGGTCATGGGGACTTCCTAGGGGTCCCAACATGTGATAAGGTGTACTAGGACCCCTAGGAAGTCCCCATGACTCCTTTTGACACATTAAAACCCTCAAGTGTGTCCTAAGGGGTCATAGGACCCATTTGGACACAATTGAGAATTCTAATGTGTCCATAGGGGTCATGGGGACTTCCTAGGGGTCCTAACGCATGATAAGACATACTAGGACCCCTAGGAAGTTCTCATGACCCCTTTTAACACATTTGAATGCTCAAGTGTGTTTGAAGGGGTCGTAGGACCCCTTAGGACACACTTAAGCATTCTAATGTGTCAAAAGGGGTCATGGGGACTTCCTAGGGGTTCTAACATGTGATCAAGCATACTAGGACCCCTAGGAAGTCCCCATGACTCCTTTTGACACATTTGAATGCTAAAGTATGTTTGAAGGGGTTTTAGGACCCCTTAGGACACACTTGAGGGTTCCAATGTGTTGAAAGGGGTCATGGGGACTTCCTAGGGGTCCTAACACATGATAAGACGTACTAGGACCCCTAGGAAGTCCCCATGACCCCTTTTGACACATTTGAATGCTCAAAGGTTTGCATGACCCCTTTTGACACATTTGAATGCTCAAGTGTGTCTGAAGGGGTCATAGGACCCCTTAGGACACACTTGAGGGTTCCAATGTGTCAAAAGGGGTCATGGGGACTTCCTAGGGGTCTTGACACGTGATAAGGCATACTAGGACCCCTAGGAAGTCCTCATGACCCCTTGTGACACATTTGAATTCTCAACTATGTTTGAAGGGATCGTATGACCCCTTAGGGCACACTTGAGAGTTCCAATGTGTTGAAAGGGGTCATGGGGACTTCCTAGGGGTCCTAACACGTGATAAGACATAGTAGGACCCCTAGGAAGTCTCCATGACCCCTTTTGACATAGTTGAATGCTCAAGAGTGTCTGAAGGGGTTGTAGGACCCCTTACGACACATCTGAATGCTCAAGTGTGTCTGAAGGGGTCGTATGACCCCTTACAACACACTTGAGGGTTCCAATGTGTCGAAAGGGGTCATGGGGACTTCTTAGGGGTCCTAACATGTGATAAGACATACTAGGACCCCTAGGAAGTCCCCATCACCCCTTTTGACACATTTGAATGCTCAAGTGTGTTTAAAGGGGTCGTACAACCCCTTAGGACACACTTGAGGGTTCCAATGTGTCAAAAGGGGTCATAGGGACTTCCTAGGGGTCCTAATGCATGATAAGGTGTACTAGGACCCCTAGGAAGTCCCCATGACCCCTTTTGACACATATGAATGCTCAAGTGTGTTCAAAGGGGTCGTAGGACCCCTTAAGACACACTTGAGCATTCCAATGTGTTGAAAGGGTAATAGGGACTTCTTAGGGGTCCTAACACATGACAAGGTGTACTAGGACCCATAGGAAGTCCTCATGAACCATTTGGACACATTTGAATGCTCAAGTGTGTCTGAAGGGGTTGTAGGACCCCTTAGGACACACTTGAGCATTCTAATGTTTCAAAAGGGGTAATGGGGAATTCCTAGGGGTCCTAACGCATGATTAGGCATACTAGGACCCCTAGGAAGTCCCAATGACCCCTTTTGACACATTTGAATGTTCAAGTGTGTTCGAAGGGGTTGTAGGACCCCTTCGGACACACTTGAGCATTCCAATGTGTCAAAAGGGGTCATGGGGACTTCCTAGGGGTCATAACACATGATTAGGTGTGCTAGGACCCCTAAGAAGTCCCCATGACTCCTTTTGACACATTTGAATGCTCAAGTGCATCTGAAGGGGTTGTAGGACCACTTAGGACACACTTGAGGGTTGCATTGTGTCGAAAGGGGTCATGGGGACTTCTTAGGGGACCTAACATGTGATAAGGCATACTAGGACCCCTAGGAAGTCCCCACGACCCCTTTTGACACATTTGAATGCTCAAGTGTGTTCAAAGGGGTTGTACGACCCCTTAGGACACACTTGAGGGTTCCAATGTGTTGAAAGGGGTCATGGGGACTTCCTAGGGGTCCTAATGCATGATAAGACATAGTAGGACCCCTAGGAAGTCCCCATGACCTCTTTTGATACATTTGAATGCTCAAGTGTGTCCGAAGGGGTCGTAGGACCCCTTAGGACATAGTTGAGCATTCCAATGTGTCAATAGGGGTCCTAACACATGATAAGGCATACTAGGACCCCTCAGAAGTCTCTCTCTCTCTCTCTCCCTTCCTTTCCCCTTCTCTCCTACTCTCTCCTCTCTCTCTCACTCTCTCACCTTCTCTCTCTCTCATCACTCTCTCTCTCTCACCTTCCCTCTCTCTCTCTATTTGCCTCTAGTGAACTATTCTTCAAAGCCTCCATTTCTACATAGCTAGGGTTTATGACACCTATAAAAGGCACAACTATGCCCCTGTAGGGGACTCATGCTCATGCTCGGAATCATATTATTTTCATGCATTCCCTGATATTTAATACAAATATTTAGGCAGCCACCTTTAAAGACCTAGAGGAAATGAAAACTAAAATTTAGGCCAAAAGTACATACCACATTTCTGTATGTGGTACCGTCAGCTTCAACAATCCAGTCGACTTCCTTTGCTAAGTTACAAAGAACTTCATTAATGTCTACTCTGGGAGGAAGATTATAATTTCCATATTTCTGTAAGCCTTGAAATATTTTTGTCAGTATCACTCTTCGCCTTTGTTCTCTCAATTTAGTCCTCTCCCTCTCTGCTGCACTCAGCTTAACCATCCTTACCTACTCTTTAACAAAGATTCTCCAAAATTTGTATACAAAGGCATCCTATAGGAAAAAATGAAAATTTTCCCAGAGAATATCCATAATTCGTATACAAAAGCATCGTACAAGAAAAATGACAAAAAATTAATAGCTAAAAGGTAAAATTTATCATTAATGCTGGCAGTACCAAGGTCATACCCGCTGTCAAATCCTGGCCTATGATGTGCAAAATGAGCAAAGAAAGTGAAATGAAAGGGAAGTATGGATCAAATAGCAAAGGTCCATCAAATCATATCAATATCATAATAAATGCAAAAAATACTATTATGAACAAAAATATTTGCATATTAATGGAAAAGAGTGGGAAGAGCTTCTTGGACCCATGATAGAAGTTACAGATAAGGAGGAAGAGCTAGGAAGGGAAAAGTGACAAAGGAAAGAAGTAAGCTATGCGTGTGAGCCTATGTTAGATGATGATGATGAGTAATCACTATCTACTAGTAGGTCAAGTAGTGACATAAGCTCTTTAGTGCACATGTACACTAACACAAAAAATTCAGATAGAGAAGTAATAAGTGATGTGGAATTATCCACAGAGAAATGTGAAATGAAGCCTCAAATTCGTTCATTAGCATGCAAAGAATTTGGTCATGCACTTCATTCTAGCACCAAAAATATTTCTATTATAAATTCCTATTCGTCAATGGCCTCGCATTTACGAGACTTGGGAAACCAGGTTACTCATGTTGGGCATTATCCCTCAAATGTAAGTTCATTGCCACCTTTGGCAAGGCAGTCTCACTCCTCATTTTACAACAAAGGGCATCCATCTATGGTCCAAGGTTTTAATTCAACTAAAAAGTGGAGAGCTTCTTAAGGTACTGATCTCTTTTGTAGAGAAGTTTCTAATTCATCTCAAGGTTTTCGTTTAGGTGACCAACTCCTTGGAGGTCCACAAATAGACCCATTGATTTCCCAGATTGGTAAAAGGGTAGATGCAATTTTTTTAAGAGTATCCCAATTGAAGAGAAATGGAAATTCCAGTGAGTATAAAGTTATTTCAAATCCAATGGGTGTATCTCCTCCACTGACAAATATAATTGCTTCCAGAGACTTGAGTTTAAATGGAGACTGTTTGTTCCCAAACATGGCCTAGTCTAGTAGATGAACCAGATGTTTTTTGAGTAAAGAAGATAGTGGTTTATTAAAGCATTTGCATTATCCCACTTGCTATCAGTTACTACTTTTTGAGTGGCTTGCCAACTACTTCTATGTGAGATTTCTGTAATATATAATGTCCTCATGCAAGTACATGCCAGTTTTTATAAACATTTTCTATTGTAAAGGGTTAGTGAGCAATATCAAAGAAAAGGTTCTTGCATATATTATTTAGACACATATCAATTGGGAAACCATTTTTCTCCCATTACATGGCAGAAATGCCTAGATTCACTTTGTCGGTATCAATAGGCAGCAAGATGAGGGAAGAAATATTTGTGAAGAGGAAGTACAAATGTTACTATCCAAAACTATTTGGAGAGTAATATTCTTCTCCTAATTGTAATAAGAAACTCAAAATGCAGAAGACGACAAATAGTTGGGGCATTTATTTCCTATGACCTATGTCAATTTTAGTTCAATTCCTATTGATGATATTCTCAATGTGCAAAAATAAACTGATGTGTTATTTTAAAATGGTGTTGACTGAAATTTATGAACATATGTCAAATATCCATTTTTTCTAGAATTTGAAATAGAACCAGTGGTACTATAATCAAATTTGTGAATTTGACATCCAATCATTGGATGTTAATCAAAAGTACAACACAGTAATATTTTTGAATCGATAAACAATCTTAGTCTTACTTCAAACCTACTCCCATGTATGTGGGTTCTTGGAGGTATCTACTGAACAATGTGTAGATCTGTAATGTCCCTATCCAGGACCTTACTCACTTTGCTTAAAACTCCTAATTACAATTTGGATTTCTAATGCCTGTTGTGATATTATTTAAGTTTGCCTTGCTCCTTACTGATTAATATTGTAATGAATTTGTTATCCTCCCCCTTCTCTCTCTCGCCTACTCTCTCCCCTTCCCCTTCTCTCTACCCTCTCCTACTCTCTCCCCTTCCCCTTCTCTCTCTACCACTCTCTCCCCATCCCCTTCTCCCTCTCTCCTACTCTCTCCCCATCCCCTTCTCTCTCTCTCTCTCTCTCTCTCTCTCTCTCTCTCTCTCTCTCTCTATCTCTCCTCACCTTCTCACTCTCTCTTCCTCTCTCAGCTCTTGCCCCCCTTCTCACTCTCTCTCTTCCTCAATGGCCGCCCATGAATTTTTTAAATGGCTAATTGATTTCCTTTGCTTCTTTCAATGGTCATCCATGATTTTTTACAATCTTCCAACCTTTCGTACATAGTTGTAAAATACATATTAATATATTATACATATAAAATAATATATAATATATGATATATAATGTAACATTTAATATTAATATATATTAAATAATATTTAATATATAATTGATATTATATAATATTTAATATATAATATATAATCTAATATATATTATATATAATATATATAATATATATAATCATATGGGTAAGTGCACAAAGATGGGGGACCAAAAAGGGGGTATAAGATGCCACTTTTTTCTTGAAATCAACAAACTCTGAACTTCAACAAGAAATTGAAGATAGTTAGACTCAAAATTTTGAGATGTGACAAAAATAAGAGTTGTAATACTCTGAATCTAGTTCCTAAACTACTAAATTATTTTGAAAATGGTGTAGATTAAGGCCCTCAAAAAGGGGGAGCACAAAAAGTGGTCCTATTTTTTGTCCAAAAACATAACATAGCGTCTGGTGTGCTCCCCCTAAAATGTTAACTTTTTTTTTTGAATTTTTTTAATCACTTAGGTGAGAAGTTAGCTAACACCACATAGTTTATCCCAAATTTTTTTGGTAGTTTTTTTATGAACGTATAATTTTTTATGAATTTACGAAGTGCACACATCCTGAAAATGAAATTTCTATGTGCTCCCCCTAGAAATCATTTAAAACTAATCAAAAATTAAATTTTCTTTTTTTAAAAAATTGTGTAGAATGGAGTCTAGTTTCTAAAAATGTAACTTATTGCAAAATTTGATGAACGAGCCAAAATTTATGCCCAAAATACTGCATGTTGGTTTTTTACAAAAAACAGACATACACAAAAGAAATCAGAGTTGAAAAACTTAACATAATTAGAATTCAAAATAAATTATATGCTTAGATAGCTAACAGAGAGATCTACAATATCACATCATCTGATTTTTAAGTTCTTGAGCCACAAGTAAACCTAACAAGGAGCACACAAAAAAATGTCATTTTTTTGTATGTTTGCTGGAAAACACATCTCAGGCCTATTTCAATCATCCAAGCCTTTGGGTTGGATCTCCAAGGCAAATCCAAGCCTTAGGATTGGTAAATTCAAATCTTTTAAAAGGCACACATGCCATAAAGCACGCATGCCTTATAGGGCATG